>SSNS01000021.1:0-441438 GCA_006937985.1 Aphyosemion australe | reverse complement strand
GAGTGTTGGAAATCAATAAGACCTGACATATTTGATGTGTCTTTTGATTTCATTGTTTGTTATTCAAACTAACAAAGTCCAGCAACAGTGTAACAGCTAGTCTCGTCTCTTCTTAGTTGAATTGTCAGACGCCATGCTTCCACGGCGCACTGCTGCCCTCTGCTGTTTCTTTCAGGTTACAGTCATAGTGCAAACGCGTAACTCAGAGCTCGTATGTCCCTAAATAGCTACCGTATTTCAAGATGGAGGATGACCATGGAGCGTCGACCACAATTTATGTATTAAAAATGTAAAATTTGAAGCTGAGAGGAATATTTAGAATTGATGTTGGTGAGAAATATTAATGAAAAAGGACAAGTTTGTGCACTGGCTACACAGAATTTGGTAGTAAACAGGTAAAAATATTACACATTGTGGCTTTAAGGAAATCTGGGCGGATCTCATCCACCCCCGGAGCCTTGCCACCGAGGAGTTTTTTGACCACCTCAGTGACCTCGGCTCCAGAGATTGGAGAGCCCAACCCAAAGTCCCCAGACTCTGCTTCCACACTGGAAGACGTGCCGGTGGGATTGAGGAGGTCTTCGAAGTACTCGGCCCACCGATTCACAACGTCCCGAGTCGAGGTCAGCAGCACACCCTCCCCACTGTAAACAGTGTTGGTAGTGCACTGCTTTCCCCTCCTGAGGCGCCGGATGGTGGTCCAGAATCTCCTCGAAGCCGTACGGAAGTCTTGTTCCATGGTCTCACCAAACCTAGAATGCAGGAAATGACATCTACTTCACTAAAATGTTTCTGTGGGGATCCCCAGACCAACCCCCCCATCACCCCAAATCCCCATGTCTGTCTCCTTCCTCAGAGCTGAGGACAAAGCTGGGACATGTGGTTAAACACGTCTCAGCCTTGTCCTCGTCTCAGGAGGAGCAGCAACTTGTTAGCAGAAGGTAAACAAAGGCTCTGCTACTCTGTGTTAAAATAAGAATCCCAACTTGATATAGAGTCAGGTGTGTCTGAGCAGGGACACGTAGAAAACATGCAGCCACTGTGGCCTTCAAGCACCAGGTGTCAGGATCTGCTCCTTCTCCCTCAGATGTGTTGTCCTGTCTCCCCTCGTTAAGTGTTTATTGGACTCACCTGTCCCTTGTTATCCTACCCACCTGATTCCTGATTACCCTCATGTATTTAAACCCTCTGTTTGTCCTGGTCTGTGTCAGATCCTCGTCTTGTCTACCTGTTGTATCGCTACCTACCATTATTCATATTAAACAGTTCTTTTGCCTGCCAGTCTGCCTCCTGTTCACCTGCATTTGGGTCCTACAACAACCACCACATGACACCAGGTCTGACCCCCTGTTACAGTATAGAGGTTGGTCTTATTTCCGCTAGTGCTTAATGTGAGCATGTTTAAATATTTTATTATACATTCATACCAGCCTGTAACTCTGCTGATCATTTTCTTTCATAAAGTTCACCAGGTTGATGCTTTGAAACGTGTGTGTGTGTGTGTGTGTGTGTGTGTGTGTGTGTGTGTGTGTGTGTGTGTATGTGTGTCTGTGTGTGTTTTGACTTCCAAAAAAGGAGACACTTTTCCCATTCCTAAACAGTTAAATTACACTTAATGTTAATTATATATTAAAACTCTCAACTCATTTGGCAGAATAAAGTTTTGACAAACATTCATTTGTTCTTTATTGTCAGGTTTCAGTAGGATTTTGAACTAAGCTAGTTGTAATTAAACTAATTAAATAAATGACCACACCATTTCCCCCTGTTAAGAGCAGTAGACTGAAATTAATAGCTTTATTTGAAAATATAATATATCTAATTTTTAATAGATATATATATCTTTCTTCAACATAGATCACGATAATGAACTGATTTAAGGTTATTTTTTGATAAAAAAAAGAAGAGAGAAATTGCAAGAAGGCAGGGAAGGATAAGAAAGTGATAAAATTACTGGTTCTGTTAAATGTTATTCAAATAATGAATTAATTGACAAAGTCTTTGAAGGGTGTGACAAAAAAAGTTCAACGTCAAGCTCCTGGGGCTAAGACCCCCTATCTCTCAATCCTAGTGACGTCCCTGCCCATGACGAAGCTCAGATCCTACAGATGCTGAACATGTTTCTCACAACTCGCTACACCAGTGAACCATAAATGGGCCACATTTGACCCGCCAGATCTTTCACCCTGGCCCCCAAATCAAGAATAGTGAAAATACATGTTTTACTTTATATATATATATATATATATATATATATACACACACACACACACACATAATATACATTATATTTAAAATGTATTTTAGAATTTTTATTTATTTTAGAAGAGCATCTGGCCCTCAGTGACTGCTGATAATTAATTGGTTTTAAGATTTTGTTACTAGTTATGGGTATTCTTAAAGATCTTGCTCCTTCCTATCTCCAAGGTCTTGTATGCCATCGAACGCCAACTGGAACACTGAGGCCGAACAACCAGGTGACCCTAGATCCAAGCCTAATAGTAGAAGTGGAACGATCTACTGAACCTCTGCAGATAAGACCCACTTTTATGCACTGGCTTTCAACTAGAGGTAAGTCTGAAAATCTGATTGTATTCACTACTTTTTACTTGTTCTTAGTCTATTCTATTCATCTTTACTGGTTTCACCTTTTGTTTTTCAACATATATTGTCACAATTAGCATTTTTAGCTGAATTGCTGTCTGGTGCATCCTTTGTTGTTTGTAACATGCAATACAATTAATTTGACACTGACAGTTGGTCTGAAACACTTTATTTTAACTCTCATCACTTTTCTGGCACACATTTTGACAAAAATCCAGCCTGCTAGGTTGGTCGGCTGTTTGCTCAAATATGGCATAAAGCTAGAAAATGTTATTAGCATATTCTGTGTCAAACTAAACCCTTAGCTGTTTGAATATGAACATGAAACATAGTGATCTAGGAGCCTTTTCAGAAGCTTGATATAGGATAGAGAAAATCTGTTTATTTATTTATTATTATTATTATTATTTATTTATTTATTTTATTTGGCTTTGCAAGAAAATGTGTAAAACCAACTCAGAAATCCCTAATAGCACCAAATGGTGTGGTCCCTTAAAGGGATTGTGAGTCTCCGGTTGGCAAATTTAGAGAAGTAGTCTGGGGAGGAGCATTTAAAAGATTTATAGCATCTGCCCAGACAGGAGAGGGTAATCTGCTATATTACTTTCTGTACATGACAAAGACAATAACAAACACAAAAAACAATACCTTGGGATAATTTGGTACAAAGTCATTAACAGCTGGACCAGTGAGACTAATACCGACATCTCATGAATGAACAAGGTTGAAATACTTTAGTTAAAGCTTGGTAACCATGACTTTTGGACTGAGAACTGACACAACTCTGGAAGCTTAATGGGCTGAAAAAGGTCCAGAAATCTTGCAGCAGATGGTGTGGAAGGAGAGATTCCATAATCTGTGAAATTCTGCAGACAGTGGGAAATTGGAGTTCAACATAAGCTGTCAGGATAATAAAAGGAAAACCAAGAGGCCTTGACATGTAAGTGACTGCTTTGGAAAAGTCTGGCAATGCAGTGGCAGCAGGGCTGAATATCTGAAGGGGGCTTGACTGCAGAAGTCGGCCGCAGGTGGATCACTGCTCAGGCTCTGGAGCACCTGTGTCCACTCCTGCCAACAGAGACAAGCACAAAGAGGGGGAAAGAGAATAGCTCCAGGCTGGACAGAAATGGAGGAAATGACAAAAAATGACCTCGTGCATTGGAGATTTTAAAGTGTTTGCAGTTACAAGAAGCAGCAATTACACCTTATTCGATTTGTTTTTAAGCATCCTTTTGGCTGCAGCATCCATCTGAATTGTCAGTTTCATGCCATTCTCTTTGATTACACAGTTAGGACCTAAACTGGGCCAGAATGATGGTACACCCCATGCACAATATCACTGGGAGTCACTAAGAACTATAAAAAAAAGGTCAGTTTTTACATGATGCTGAACGAATATTGGAACAGTCCATGTCATAGCGCGCACGCACACAAGTAATTTATTCCCATTAAATTTGGAAATACTGGAAAAAAGATGTCTGTGAACATCTGTAATGTAGTTTTTGACCATTTTAACTACAGAACTATTTCAAACAGTGCAGAAGCCCTGAAAATGAACATAAAGAACAAATAGAAACTCCCCTATAATAATAATAATAATAATAATAATAATAATGTTAGAGAATGTCCACTTTAATATTTTGTTTTCCCTTTAATTGTATATTGACTTTGACTCGTAAGTACAGGAAATTTGATTTTTGGGGGAGACAAATATACCGACTCCTCTGAAACGGTGGCAGAGGAGTGAAGTGCCTGCTTGTAACTGAAGGGTTGCAGGTTTGTGTCTGGCTCAGTCTGGCACAGTCGTTGTGTCCTTGGGCAAGACACTTCACCCTCCTTGCCTGCTGGTGGTGGTCAGAGGGACCAATGGTGCCTGTGTGCAGAAGTCTCGCCTTTGTCGGTGAGCCCCAGGGCAGCTGTAGCTACGATGTAGCTCATCACCACCAGTGTGTGAATGTGTGTGTGAATGGATGAATGACTGTGTCGTACAGCACCTTGGGGGGTTGTGGAACTAAGGCGCTATATAACTACAGGCCATCTACCTTTTACAAAGGCTTTCTAAAATCTTCATTCTCATTTCTGATAGAAGAGGAAAAATTGTATGAAATGTGGGGTCAAAATGACATTTATTGTTCCCATTTCTAAAGTCAGAAAAAGATCCGTTTTCACAGACTAAGATATTCCTTTTATGCATTTCCTCTGTTGCCCACAAAAACTCAATAAATTTAGATTTTTCCTCTCAAGGTTTAGTAAAAAAAATCATTTTTAGAAAGTTTTTCTCTTTCTATTCAATTGTATTATTGTGTTTTTGTGAAACACTGAGATTTTATCTGTGAGAAGTGCTGTATAAATACATTTCTTCTTCTTCTTCTTCTTCTTCTTCTTCTCTTCATTTTTAACTGATTATAAATCATGGAGTCATGAGGGGGAAAACACTTGTAACACTGGAAACAACCAACTGCACACCAATTTTAGCGTGACTGATGAGATCATCCCACAGCTTTAAAAGGATGTTTAACAATATTTAGAGCACATTGTAAGAAAGGAAAATAAAAATCTATAATTGGTATCTCAAATCAGCTGCGTAGCCAAAAAAATTCTGGTTAATCTGTGTGATTTGAAAACCAGATGTATTAAATGTGTGGGTTTTGATCAACATGGAACTACTGTAAAATGAATTAGTGAGGTTTGCTTCTCTGTTTAATCTGAAACGACAGCATGGTCTTTTTATCAATTTGGCACACATTTATGCTCATCTGCACATAATACACATGCGTGTGCGCACACACACCTGTAAATGGTTACTTCTGATGCCAAATGCAACAGTCATGCCTGTTCAATTTACAGCCTAATATAGAACAGAACTAATATGCTTTTTTCTGGCTATCAAAGTCCTTTTGTCAGGCAAGTGCAGATCATTTAATGTTGAATGCTACAATGGCAAATTTGGAAAGCAAATTAGCTTAAAACATTTTTTCATGCCTCTTAACAATTCTAACATGGTGTAGCTATAAATAAAGTTAAAGTCCCAAGTCATCATCACACACTGGTGAAATTACATCTCCGCATTTGACCCATCCCCATGGTGGGGAGCGGTGAGCTGCAGCTGTGGCTGTGCTCGGGAACTATTTGGTGGTTTAACCCCCCAATCCAACCCCTTAATGCTGAGTGTCAAGCGGGGCGGCATTGAGTTCCATTTTTTTCCCAAAGTCTTTGGTATGACCCGACCGGGATTTGAACCCCGATCTCCCAGTCCCGGGGCGGACACTCTACCACTAGGCCACCAGAGCTGGTAAATATATTGTGGAGATTAAAAAAAATGGAAAAAAATGAATAAAGTGTTTCTCTCGCGTTTGTCTAAAAACCTCCACCAATAACACTTTTCGGACCGAAGCAACCATTGGACCATCCGGCTGTCGGTCTCGTCGAACTGCCGCACTTCCCTGGTTCCTCCACTCATCACACACTCATGTATTTAGCAACAGAACACCACTGGTGTGAGAGGTTCTCCACTCAATAATATCAGAGAAGGAGAAACAGCCGGCTGCTACCACTTCAACTTTAGGACAAACTACCAGAGTCCCTCAGGGAAGATACCCGAGGGGAGGGGCTGAGTGTTCTGTGACCGTGTTTGCGTTCTAGCTCGTTCTGTAGATTTGCTAAAGCAGCTTTAAGCCTCTCTAATCCCTCCAGCCTATTTTGGATTATAAGACAAATTAATGAACAACTGCTTTAAAACTATTCTTCACTTTTTACACCAAAAATCATCATCCAATTCACATTGGTTATCTTTCACATTTACTGACTTAAAAAGTCAGTTTGGTTAAATTGTAAATAAAAGCATCAACAAAATAATGAAGTATACTATTTATGAAGTTACTTAGCATGTACTGAGCCGTTTATAGGGATGTTTACCACTGCAACTTGCCCAATATTTGTATTCGTATGGTTTCTTTGAAACCTTACAAACACACGTCTGGTGTTTGCTAATGCGTGTGTGAGGGAAGAATATGTTACATTACATTAAATAAAAGAAAAGTCGCCTGAGTGTAGCTGGGAGTGGAGAAACAAAGTCTGCTCAGCTGTGAAATAGACTTGAAATTACATATAATTAATGCATAATGAGCTCAATATGTTTTACACGAGGCCCCTAAAATTATATTGACTCAATTAAAGTTTTAATGAATAAATCACCAGAGGGTATTTTTGTTTAAAATGGTTGAGAAGTTTTCATCCTGATTAAGTTTTTTGTTCATATCTATACATTTTCCTAATAATTATGTTAACATATCAGTTGGTAAGGATAGAGTAAAATAAAATCTTTACTCTGCAAGTTTCTTTACTGTATTTTGGATTACTTGTGTTTTTGAAATATTTAATATTGAAATAAAACAATGACTGTCCTAAATGTCCAGCTGGTTTTGGCTGTTTCTGAAGTCACAGATAGTTTTGGGTTGACAACGTTGTGCTGGACAATCCAAGGACAGAATTAAAACTGAGATTGATGCTTTTCTAGATGTCACACTAATTTAAAATCAAGTCAGAATGCAGAAATTCTTTGACCTGTTGCTTTTTCAACCTCAGTAAAGACACTTTTTCCAACAGACTACAAACATTTTTGAGTTTCTCCTCAGCTTGTTCAGTTTAATCCTTGAAGAAGAGACACAAACACGCTGATCAACAGAGAATGCAGAACATCCTAATGTAATTTGAAATGCACAGGTATAAACAAATCCATTGGTGAAAATAATTTATATACATTTGGCACAAATGGGTTTCTATCTAATGATGCCTAAAATTAGGACAGACTCAGATGACTGAACCATCCCTTCAGATTCACGTTTCTGTAGCGTCTCTTCTCTCTTTGCTGTTGTTTTTGTTTTCCTCTATGAAAAATTCCCCAAGATGCCCTTTTTGAATAATGGCCCAAATTCTATATTGTTTATAATAAGTTCATTTGCAAACAGATAACTAAGTGTTTATAAATAAAGAAAACATATTTTATTATTTACTTCAGGTGGTATCAGTCAAAACAAAATTAAAAGAAGAAGCAGAAGAAACGATCTTTTATAAAGCGCCTCTCAAGATAAAATCACGAGGCGCTTCACAGAAACAAAATAAAAATTATTTAAAATTATTTAAAAATATAATAAAAATGGTGAAAAAAAGGAAAAAATGTACATTGAATGTGAAGAAGAAAAAGAAAAAGGTAATCAGGATTTTGGTGGTTTTGAACAAAAATGTTTTTATAATCAGTTTTCTTTTTATCAGAGGAACTCTTGTTATGTATCAAATGTTGTTACATGGTTCTACCCTAATTATGTGATCACTGATCCAAAATGCAAGAATTGATTTATCAAATACACATTTATTTTTGGAAATTGCTTTATTTTGAAGTTCAGCTGGCATCCTGTTTTCCACCTGTTCCTGCACATCACCAAATGTGATAAATGAAGAACCTAGCAGCATCATAGTGAGAGAACAGTCAGCAAAGAAACCGCCTTTCCCCTGGGAAATGATTGTGCTCAATCACTTGTGACATCGTTTCAAATTGATCAGTGGATCCTTAGGGCCGGAATATACTTGCTGTTTAACCTCGCGTTGGCGCAGACAGCAGGCTACGTCTTTGTTCATATACTTGCTGCTATACAGCGCTGCACTGGTTGTAGTACCGGAGTGTTCCACTAGGGGGCAAACAAGAGTACTCAGACCGGATAGAGAGCCGGTACAACCAAAACAAACATGGCGTCAATAAAAGAGCTAAAAACTGGTTAATTTTGAGACTACAGCAGAAAAAAGGACAGCAGCGGTATCGTAGATGGTGTGAAAGACCTCTAAACCAGAGATGGAGTCACCATGGTGAGTGTGTCTCGCTCGTTTTGTCAACTCCACCTACTGGTTGCTCGTATGTTGCAGCATTCGGGTTTGTCATGTCGCGTCGCGTTAATTTTGGGGGATGCGCACAAACGACGCTTCAAATCAATGCAAGCTACGCGTGGCAGCCATTTTAAACACGCGTACGCGTCGCTAAACAGCAAGTATATCACGGCCCTAAATCTAATCAAATCATGGTATTGCGACTGAATCTGAGATATCGGCAAACATCGAGTTGCAACCCACTGTATCGATATAACATCCTATCACGATCAAACTAGTGAATTACACCCCTAATAAACATAAGGTCTCCATGGATTGGCTACCCATTTCTGTGTATGGAAACATAGCCACCAGCAGCATGTTTTGATGGTTTTGTTTTTCAGTTATGTTTTGTTCTTCTGTAATATTGGGCTTCATGGACAAACTGAAGGCATGTGGATGGACATGTTTACAGCATGTATGTAAAACTGCACATCCTTCACAAACCTCCACTTTATGCCATGTAGAGTAAATGTGATGGAAGGAAAAGTGGTGGTGGGCTGGGGTGGGGGGTGTCACCTTTTGAATCACATTGAGCTGCTAACTCATCCAAAACGAATGTAAACAACATGCAAAGGAAAAGGTACAGATACTGACCCTTTAAGACCCAAAACATCAAATGATAGTATTAATAAAAATCTAGTTTTAAAAACTGATTTAATTGCTAATATTAATATAACAACTATACACTAATTTGTTTTAATGTAATTATTTAACAATACACAAAACGAGAGGAGAAGGTTTGATTTTTGTTTGGAGTTGGTTCTGGAAATGTTCACCATAGCAGCTCAGCAGAGCTAGTAGTAACTTTTATTTCTATAGCATTTTTCACAAAGTGCTTCACAATAAAACTAAATAAAATACAAGAAAATAAACAATCATGAGAATAAGGCAAGCCCTAAAAATTATGTAAAAGTAAGTTTGAGTCCACAACCTCGAAGCCATAGCCTTAATGGAGCAATCTCCATGGCACTTTAGGCGGATTTTTGGGACCACCAGGAACATCTGACCTTCCGATCTCAGGCGCGTTCGGGAGTGTGGATTTGCACCAGATTAGTTAAACATGAGAGAGCTTGACCGTTTAAGGCTTTAAAAGTTAAGGATAGGATTTTAAAATGAACTCTAAAATTCACAGGAAGCCAGTGAAGTGTGGCCAGGACAGGAGTAATGTGGGATTGTTTCTGAACTCCAGATAACAGTCGTGCAGCAGAATTTTGCACTAGATAAGCATGTTTGCTGCTTAAAATTTAGACCAGGTAATAGACTGTTGCAGTAATCCAGGCACGATGAAACTAAAGCATGAATGGTCATTTCCAGATCGGACTTGAAAATTAAAGGCTTTAATTTAGAGATGTTCCGAAGATGACAGAAGCAGTTTTAAACGAGTTGATTACAATGCTATTAGACATTGCAGAATCAAATGTAAAACCTAGATTCCGTAAAAAGGGTTGGACAAAAGAGGATAGGAAACCTAGGTGCTGCTTCATACAAGCAGTTGATCAAAGCAGCGTGTGTTTGTGTAAGTCTGTGTCGTAAGCCAGTGTTGTACCATACTCTGCAACCATCAGATTCTGTGACTATATGGGTGAGCCTGAAGAAAGGGGTCGGACCTTTTAATTAATTTTTTTCAAAATGTAGCTTGCTTGAACAGCTTTTTCCAAGATTAAATATACTGTTCTTTTAAAAAGAAGTCCTTCACTGAGAAATCATTTATAACAGTCACTGAGTTTTTCATGCAGGCTGAACATGAAAATAGTCTCCTACACCTATTTCCTGCATTAGCTTCTGATAGAAAATAGATGGTGAAACTCTAGGATTAGAAAAGCCTGACAGATCTATGTCACACTGTCACTTAACATTCATGGACTAACTCATCTTGACTTGCAACAAGGACGACTGTTGTTGGTTTAACGTCCAGCAAACAGCAGAAAACGTCTCAGCTAGTAGAAGCTAACAGTTATTAGCAACTCCACCACACAGCAGAACTCCTTCAGACTTGAGATAAAACATCAACGTTGCAGAGCAAACGGAGTCGGTGGTAGAGTCTCGTTGCTGTTAGCCAATCAGAGGAGAGATGTCCAACTATCAGGAAATAAGACTCCAAATTGTCGTCTAAAGCTATTTCTCCTCCAGCTGAATTCTCAGCTGAAACAGATGCACCAGAGCTTTTTTTCTCCAGCGTATGACTTACAAAGCATTTATTTATGCTATAGACCACAACAAATGTATTGAAAATATGAGTGAAGGACCTATTTAATTCTAATGTTATCACAACTCTGCAACATTTCAATCCCAGGTAGATGTTTTATTTACTTACATTGTCTTGAGTAAAATATGAACCATAAAAAAATACAAATCACAAAAGTAATATGCAAAACAATTGTATTGTCCCAAGTATGTGTGTTTTTAATGCTTTGCCATTTTTTCCTCAGCGTTCTAAAATGTCAAAGAGTTTCTAACACAACAAAACACCACAAAATTGGTTTCCGTTCCTTGACCTCACATGGAACTCAATCTTATACCTTAAGGTGTGAAACAAGAATCGGAAGGCACTGTCATATGGGCTTTATATAGACTTTTATAGCCATGTCCATCTCATGCAATTCTCTGAGAAAGACTCACAGAATGCTGAAGAGATTATTTGTCTTACTTCGTTCAGGAAAATCTATTGATCTCTCTGGTGAAGATTGAAAACACTGCTTGGGAATGTGAGATTCTAGCCTTGAGCTGGTTGAGTATGTGGTAGAAGATGGATGTTTTTTATGAATGTGTATCAGGAGACGGTGAAGGACAAGTGACTGAGTGATTACAGGAAGTAAGCAAACTTGGCTGTCTATAAAACCTAGAGTAAAACCTGTTATACTATAAGCGGTGATGCTTTGCGGTGATGCTTTGTGATGTGGTGTAAACAGGGTGGCTCAATCCTGGAGAAGAGTTATAATTTGACTGATTGTTGGAACAAAGACCAGTTGGTAGAAGCTGCCTGCTCCCACTAAAAACATGTAATCATGTTGTGTTGATCTCTAAATCCCGACATGCAGCAGACTGAGAAGGTGACCTTGTTAGTCTTTGGACACAATGCTGTGAGGTCTACAATTCATAGTGTTAAAATGGTCACAAGTAATCAAAACAAATCCAATCACCATGCCATTTCTAAAAGTATATTACATTTTGATAGACTGCTTCTTTTGAGTCTAAATGAGTTTTCCCCTCTGTTGTTGGAATATAAGTATTTTGGTGTCTTGTTTGTGATTGACAATAGGGTGGACATCAAGTTGGAGCAATGAATAAGGGCTTCCACTGCATTAATGAAGGTGAAACTGGAAAAATATGGTGCAAAAGTTCATTTATGTCAGTAATTCAACTTAAAAGGTGAAACTATGACAAACTATAACAAAATGAGATAGACTGAATACATTCAAAGCCAGATATTTCAGCCTTTATTTGTTATAATAGTGATGATTATGGCTTACAGCTGATGAAAACCCCAGATTCAAAATATATTGTGAAAAGGTTCAATTTTCTAGACTCAATGTGTCACACTCTAATCAGCTAATGAATCCAGAACACATGCAAAGGCTTCCTGAGCCTTTAGATGGTCTCTCAGTCTAAGTTGAATTACTGAAATAAATGGACTTTTTCACCATGTTCTCATTGTTCAAGTTTCACCTGTGAGTACAGTTTGTCATGGTGAAATAAAATTACTGGTCCATCCACGTTACAACTAGCTGGGCAAGCCATCCTATATATGTGAATATATACGGCCCATTGATGGCTCTCAGTTGTGGGGCGGGATCTATGGTTCAAACTGTCTCTGCATGCTATTGGATAACAAACAACGTGATGTACTCGCATCATATGGATGTCAGTCAACAAGGCAGTCTGGCATACTCCATCAAAGAAGATGCAAATACATCCTTTTTCAAAATAAACTTAAGTATCTCTATCTGCTCTTGACTCAAAGAAAAGTCCAAGTCAAAACAGTCCAAAGTTGATGAGTGCTGTGATTGGCCCAGGTTGGGGAAGAGCACAAGGTGATCTGTATGTCACACAAAATCACAACAATGATGGTAATGTTGAACATTCTCCTCAGTCACTGGCTTTTATCAGCACCTGGACACGGCTGTGGGCAGCGATGCAGCAGGTGGAAAAGCCTAGCCAGTCAGAGACTGACAATCGCTGTCGTTGCAATTTTGGCCCCTGCTCCGTATGCTTGGAACCACATCGAAGCAGGTAATGAGAAGTTGGCAGCAAACATGGACCCATTACTGATGGACAGGCTGTCCAACCAGACCTAACTGATGTGTCATGCTGAGTAGGTGCTGACGGAATAGCGGCGCTGCTTCTCCTCATCAAAAGGAGTCAGTTGAAGTGGTTCAGGGCATTAATTAGGATTTCTTTTGTTTAGGTGAGGAGAGACGCCGGGGCAGGCCAGGAACTAAAGCGACCAAATAAAGGGAAAAACTTCTCCAGAAGGAGATAGAGTCCCTGGGTATGTCTGGAATTCCCTCCTGGATCCATACGCAACTAGATCTTGGAAAAGTGCCTCTTAATTTTTTTAATAAAAAGCTTTAAAATTCTCTCTTTTTCAGACATTGGCTTTAATTATTTTATTGCTGGAGTGATGCATCATATATTATGAACACTAATAAGTCATTTAAATAAGCTTATCAGTAGTTCAAGTACATGTCTTTCAGATTTTTCTGTTTACGTGTCTCATCAAAATAATGAGGCCTCTGCTGAACAAGGATCAATAGAAGAGAAACAATGGTCGTTCTCCCTCATCATGGAAGCGTTTGTTTATCAGTAGCTCAAAACCCAGATTAAATCAGTATAAAAACACCCAGAGATGGGACTCTAAATATGACTAGAATCCCAATTACTCACACAGTTGTCTGTCTGTGCTCATAGTGCTTTTGACTGTTTAAGTCTGACACGGTGAAAAGCAACAAATTAGTCATTTCTAAAAAATCTTTTATGACATGACACTTCTTAGCTGGGCTGCAATGCATTTAAGTCATAAGCTGACAAACCTCTGACATGGGAGAAGTGAAGTAATCCGTTTCACATTCTGTGTGTTCAGAGTTGCACGGTGCATTTCCATTGCTTTAAATTCCATCACTGCAGAGCAGAAGCATTAGAGAAATCAAAGACACGCTGTGATGAATTGTCTCCCTGTGTGTACTTACAAGGCCCCTTGTGAACATTAAAGATAAAGTTTTAGTGGGAACATCCATTAGAATGAGTTATGCATCCATCGCCCCCAAAAATCAATAACTTATGCTCGGGGTAAAATTTAATGTATCACTGGGAGGTGTTGTAAGTCTTTCAGCTTATAGTGATTAACTGAGGCGGTTCAGCTGCTTGAGGCCGACTAGTGAGAAGTTGTCAACAAACCTTTACATGCACATGGTTTTGATTTATGCAGGAAAAATGGTGTGTGTAATCATCTCCTGAAACCATATTTGCTTGCAGATTAACAACCAGATTATGCCTGCTTTGAACATCCCTTTTTAAGATTTTAATATAAAGTTAAAATTTAATATAAAAACATTGAGGGTTCTTCTGGGATATGTTTTTGGAATTTTAGAAAAATTTAAAGGTCAACTTCACTAAAAAAAGTTTTTTAATTACAATGTTGGATTATAATCGGTCACTCTGAGTTTAACATGCAGGCTGAACATGAAAATAGTCTCCTACACCTATCTCCTGCATTAGCTTCTGATAGAAAATAGACAATGAAACGCTAGGATTTGAAAAGCCTGACAGCTCTACGTCACACTGTCACTAAACATTCATGGACTCACCCATGTTGGTTCACGACGGGGAAGGCTGTTGTTGGTTTAGCGTCCAGGAAACAGCAGAGAATGTCTCTACTAGTAGAAGCTAACCGTTAGCATTAGCAACTCCACCACACAGCAGAACTCCTCCAGGCTTGTGTTATTTGTGAAGATAAAACATCAACGTTGCAGAGAGAACAGTTAGTGGTAGAGTCATGTTGCTGTTAGCCAATCAGAGGCGAGATGTCCAAATATTAGGGAATAAGACTCCAAATCCTGTCGTGTTCAGCTCAACTCTGATCTGTCTCACTTCTTCATCCTCAAACAGGCACACCAAAGCTTTTTTCCCCAGAGTACGACTTACGTACAAGGCATTCATTCCTACTAAAGAACACTGAAAATGTATTAAATATGTAAAGTTGATCTTTAACTTTACACAGAAGCCAACTGGACTTACTACAAGTGCTGATTAAACCAATATTTTGCAGTTTAAATGAATCTGTACTTGCCGTGCTGGACCTAGCATTAGCCAGATTTAATGTTTTTAATAAGTCAGTTAACTTGACAAGCTCCAAAAATCATAATCAGGTCCAGTGTAAAATATACAGAAGTCTGTTTTTGCTGAATTGAAAAATATATATATATATCTTCATAGACATAAAAGTCACTTTTTAATGTTTTTAAAGTTTTGCATTTTGTAAGATTTAAAAGGCAAGACCTTAAAGTTATGATCAAGATTCAGCCTGTTCATTTTTAGTAAATGGTGGCTAACATTGCAAGTGTGCACAATAAAAACTTTGGTTTTGTGTTCTTCCAAATATTTATCAAAACAAAACCTTCAATGAACATCAGCGTCTGGAGCCAGCTCTTGGCATAGGCCACATGGTCACCGATCTGGAGGAGGCACAGGTGCAAGCCCTTAAAAAATACAAAACAACAAATAGAAAATAATAGCAATTAGGGATCTAATTATACATGTGTGTCAGTCTGGTACAGATATTCAGCATGGGGATGGGAGCAGACTGTAATCCCACCTTGGGCACATTAATAATGGCAGAGCCAACTCTACCACTAAAAATGTTTAAACTGAGCCAAAAGCAAAGCTCAATAGCTCACAGGGTGCAACTGTTATCTAGTTGGGGATGCAAAATCGAGAAAAAATAAGCAGTTTCTGTTGGAATCATACTCCGCTATTATGTTAGGTCGCTTTTGCAAAAATCAAAACAGCAAAAATCATTTAGCATTTGTTCAAACTTCTTGGTGCATTTTAGCTACAATATATTTTAATCCTCATTTTATCTGCAAGAGGAACTTACAACTTATCTTTACAGTAGTTGGAATCCTCCTATTTGATTTGATATAAACTTTTAGAGTATTTAAGGAAATCATGTTTATTCTTGCCCCTGAGCATCTTTTTGTTCTTTACACTATCCAGTGTTGTTAGTGTTTGACTCACCTTTTGTTTTGTTTTTACAAGCGAAGGCCATTTACTTTCCAACCTTTGAATATTGGCTGCAGTTTGCAAATAAATACTTGTAGAAAATAATATAAATTGAAACCGGTTGTTGCTGGATGTTCATGGGACACATATTAAAGATGACTTTGTCATTTCTGCACAAGTTCAGCAAACAGCTTTGTCCTCTAGCAGGGGAAACGATATCCTTTAGCTTTGCTGGAAATTAGATTGCATTGCTGCCAACCGCCCGCTTCCTTATATCTGGCCACCATAGCCCTCAGAGCTGTGGTCGGTGCCAGCAGCAGTAAAAGAGAGGAGTTGTTAAAAAAGCCTGTCTGCTAATGATGCAGCTATTTACCTAAAGGTCTTGTTGACATCAGCTCATTTTGGTGCTTTCCAGCAAAAAGGAGCATTTGAGCTCAGTGTTCTATAACACCATGTTTCTTGGCCCTTTCAGAGTCTAATACCTCTGTGTGTGTGTATTTGTGTGTGTGTGTGCGTGTGTGCGTGTGCATGCGTGCGTGTGTGTGTGTAACTATCTCTCATCTGCCCTGAGGGTAAATCCGTCACTGAATTTATCCAAGGACAATTTTAACTTCAGTTTGCAAACATTGAGACACTTTTAGGAGCTAAAAACAAAGTTAAAACTTTCTCTCACACAGAAAATAAAAACTTTTACTGGATGTAACAAAATACAGAAATAATCCCAAAAATTAAACATGCTAGCAATAGATATGTGAATATGAAACAGTTGGAGGCTTTAAAACTTTCATCATCATGCCTGTTCTTACATGAGCTCTGTTGCACTTTTAGGCAGATCTGATAATAAGTGCTTTGACACTTGCTGCAAGCTGGATAGCTGGCTTCCATGAGCCAAAGAGAATCCCTGCAGCATGTTGGATTTTGCACAGCTGGTGAAACCAGAATCCCTGAAAAATCCCAACACAGGAAAAATGACAAGTAGGGAGATGAGAATTAACATAAAATGCTCAGTTCTTTTACTGTTCTGACATCCTTGCTACATCTGGTAGTTACTGTCTGTAATTTGGTTTAAAGCTCGTCTTGTCAGTTGTAAATATTGCAAATAAGCTGCTCCAGCGGTGAAACGGGACTGCACATCACATGAACTCAAAGTAAAGTCTCTCCAACCATGCACAGGACATTCAAATTTTTCCATAGAAATAATATATTCAGAATATACGTTGATATTAAAATGCACAAAGCTGACTCAAGAAAGAGTACTAAAGGTTCAAAGTATTAAAGGCTTTACAAATATTTATTAAAGTGGGAAGAATCTTTGGCACATTTTAGTCCCTGATCTTTTGAATCTGTGTGAAAGATGCCAAATTCAAATCAAACATGTTTTCTTTTCTTTTTTTGTAATGTAATCTTCCATCTACTCAAGTTTCTCTGAAGTCTGAACAGATGAAAAATGTACATATTTGATTCTAAGAAATTCCTCTTATCTGCTCTGAACTCGGCGGAACAGAATCCAACAGAATTTACTTGACTTGACTCGTACGGATTTCCGCTGCGATTCTACTCTTTTAATGGTCAAAGACCTCAGGCTCATTAAATCCTCTGTGGAATAAAGCAGCAAACATCAGCAGGATACATCTAAGCTTTTGTTAATAACGATGCAGAGTGCAATGTCAAGATGGAAGACTCTACGGGGGGTGGGATGGCTCAGTGGTTACTTCACAGTAAGACGTTCTTAAGCCCTTAAAATTAGCATTTTCTGCTTCCTGTTTGTGACGGCCTTCCACCAAAGTTCAGCTGAGGTCGAGAAAACTAGTCAGGTTTGGTAAAACGTTTATCTGCTCGTAACATTTACTCCAGATATAGTTTAGTGGTGCATTACTCATCTATGAAAATGTAATATACTGAACTTTGACCAGTTAAAGGAGGAATTGTTTGTTGAAGGAAATAATCTTGTGTTTATGAGGCCGTGAGTTCAGTTCAGTTTCCTCTCTGATGCCTTTTAATCAACAGATTAGAAATCTCTTCAGCCTCTATTAGGAGCTTAATGGGTGGAGTGATCTTTATCATCACATTACATGACTTTTGAAAGGGCATCACCAATAAAACTGGCCAAGACAGATGCCTGGTAAAGTACAAAATGGTGATTATATCTATAAAATACATCTATAACTATTCTAAATGCACAAAGAAGTGTAATGATACTACAGGGAGTGGGACTTAATAAAGCTCATAATCAGACAAATGAAGCTTCTTCCTCAACTGGATGCCTGCAGGTTTCCTCAAAGCGTGACCAGTCTTTAGTTCAACCAAAGTCTGCACTGATGAGGGCTTTGGGGAAGTATGGATCAAGGGAGCAGTGGGGGGTTCAAGTTCTATACTTGACAATTGGAACACCCTACGCACTCACACCACCGGATGGGGACACGCAATTGAGGGGCAAAAGTGTGAGGATTGGGACTGGGCCATTGTCTTTGTTTACATTCTATCCCACCTCCACACTTCCTGGTTCCAGAGCCAATGATATTTGAGCCTGCAGGGTTGATAGGTCTGCGTCGGCAAAAAGCAGCACGGTTGTGGAAAGAATGGAAGTCAGAAAAAGGAGCGACCTAGAAGTTATTTCTTGTGACCCTGAGAAGCCACGGGATCCTTTTGTTTTACTCTAATATCTAGTAAAGAAAGCTAGAGGCTAACGTTGAGCTAACAATGCTGACAGTGAATTAGAAAAAATAGTCGGCTCTAAAAATGTCTCACGCTACTTTTTTCAAATACCAACAACTTGATATTACAGTGAAATGTATTTATGTACTTTAGGGCTGTAACAATATTGGCAATATTGTGATATCGTCGTAGTAAAATGACCACAATATCGTCGTGGTCTTGTCACGATATCGTACAGTACAGTCTTGAGGTAAAAATAACACTTTTCAGTCTGCTCCACCGGAGCATAGCAAAGTAAACTACATAGACCATGATCCTTTACTTCCGTGTCATTGGCCAGTTTGCCAATGGGAGTGCGTGCAGCCCACACAGCAAAGATAAACAAACATGGAGTATGGAGGCTACAGCGGTGAACACAGCACGGAAGATTCCAGTCAAAGTATTTTATGTTGTGAGTCTTATTAACATGAGCCTCCCCACAATATCGCAGTAAATATTAGGGATGTGAATCTTACAACAACTCACGATTCGATTCGATTCCGATTCTCGGGGTGCCGATTCGATTCAGAATCGATTTTCGATTCTCGATTCAAATCGATTCACAATCAAAATTAACAAAGAGTGTCAGATCCAGGTCTAACTACTTTCTTCTGCAAGTTAGAAAAAGCTATGGTAAATTGTTATTTTACTTAAAAGAAAACTGGTTATGTTGAAGAAAATGCAAATTAACAAGGTAAAATAAAGTGATTCTAAAACTGTAAACAGAGGCAATCTTTTGATGAAAAGGCAACATTTATTGTTGCTTATACCTTGTAAAATTTAACAAATCTTTAGTTACCTAATAGTAGCTTTGAAAGTAATGCAGACAAATACTTTTCAAGTATGTGTGGCAACAAAGTTTAACATTATGAAGACTAACAGGCACTAATTAGGCTATGTTCACACTGCAGGCAAAAGCACATCAAATCCGCATGTTGACCTGCCTGTGACCCTCATCTGATTTTTTTGTGACAGTCTGAACAGCACAGATCCGATTGTTCCTAATCCGATCCAGGTCGTTTCAATATGTAGTACTGATTGCGACACATATGCGCATTTTTTGAAAGCGACTGCAGTCTGAACGGTCATCTCGCATTAAATCCACCTCCTATCCGAGTTTTTTGCAGTCTGAACGGTCATGTTGCATTAAATCTACCTCCTACGTCACTGCTCAGCGGAGGTGAGCGTCGTGTCAGGACCTTTCTGAGGAGGAGCGCTGAAGAGCAGCGCTGACAGAAGCATTCAGGGGTCTGTGGGACATCCTGTCAAGTTTTGGAATTAAAAATACAAGAAAGCATGAGAGCGGGAGATGCTGCTGGAACGAAGCGCATCTCCGGTCTCGGTCTCCGTGACAGCAGGGCGGGGGGGGTTCTCCGTGAGAGCGGGGCGGGGGGGTTCCGTGAATGAACTTAATACCGAAACATTTTCAGGGAATACTAACTCGGGAAGACGGCGGGAATAAGGAGTAAAATAGTTTTTAAAATAGTTTCCACCCCAAAACGAGACACTCAGGTGTGACCCTGTGGCTGAACTGTCTGTGAGGCTTTCACATCACAACTCCACCTCTCCTGGTTCTGACTGGGACTTCTTGTCTTCTGCGCATGCGGGTCGCTTTGGGGCCGTGAAGCGTTCACACTGGAGAGTGTTTGATGTCGCATTTCAGTTATTATGTGAACAGTCACACCAAAAAAATCGGATTTACTCAAAAAATCGGAATTGAGCATCAAGACCTGCAGTGTGAACGTTGCCTAAGTCTTAACAAGCATCAATAATGAACGGTGCACTCGGCATGAAACAACAGTCAAACTAAACAGGATAACACCATTTTAACATTATAAAACATAATGCAACTTACTTCTTGACTCATAAAACGCACACAAGATAATAATAAAGGTAAGTCTCTGTCGTATTTCAGCAGATTGCAGCGTAGGAGCACACAGCAGAGCAACTACAGCTAGCGCCGGTGCGCCAGCGATGATGCGTTCAGGGACGCTCGGAAATACGGCAGTTTACATAAAGACTTTCAGACAGAATCGATTCTGAACCTTTATGAATCGATTCTGAATCTTTATAAGTAAGAATCACGATTCGAATTCGAATCGATTTTTTCAGGCACCTCTAGTAAATATTGTATCGTGAGGTTCATATCATGACAATATCGTATCGTGAGATTTGGATATTGTTACACCCCTAATGTACTTATCAACTTACTGTGTGTAACTTGTGTTTGCTCGTCAATTTGAATCTTCTGGCGCTGATCCGTACCTGGCAACAGCCATGAAACTCACAGAACACACGAGGGGCAGGGTGTGTGTGTGTGTGTGTGGGGGGGGGGGGGTTCCTCAGAGCAGAGTCATTTGTTTTGATACATGGACTGCAGTACCCACATCTGGCAACAGGATGTCATTCTAACTTCATGCAGCTTTAAGTACACTACCACTTGTTTTAATGTTATCGTTTTAGATCTATTGTTTTAATGCAACAATTATAGATAAATGTGCTGTTAGTTTGATTTTCAAATGTAACTTGACCCCACTGTTGGTGTTTTGGAACCTCATGTTTCCTGGCTGTAATAATCACTGACATGTTTCACACACGTCATATCCAGGAGTGGTTCATGTATTTTGCACTAGATCCATATGTGCTGCAGCGTTTCTTTCCCCTCTGTAAACTGACGATGGCTCTGGTTCTGTGAGCAGGATGAGATGCTATCCAGGGTAACCATGGAAAACAAATAAGCTCCTTAAATATTTCCCATAGTTGGTTAGATAATTAATAATTTAAAAAGGCTCAATCTGATGTTTTTATATAATTTCCATCCATAAATATAGAAAATCTGAGATGCAGTTAGAAGCACAGTCATATATAAAAAATAACTTGTTTGAAAGCATCAAGCTCATCACGCTGGTATATCTGACAGTGGCTGAATCAGTATGGCATCTGAAGTGTTATGACATACACTCGTCATGCCAGTGTTGCCATGGCAGCTATGTGAAAACGCTGTGATGCCAGTCAATCTCAGATGATGCCTGACAGACGCAAAGATTGTTTCTGACAGGAGAGCACCAGCAGAAAGAACAAATGTTTAACCCTGAATGACCAACAGTTCCAGGGAAAAACACAAAGAGCACCTTCACTGTTGGCTCAGTGGAGTGTAGAAAACAAACAAACAAACAAAACAGCTGCAGAACCTTCAGAGCACCAGCTGCAGCTGAATTGTGCAGGCTTCTGCTTGGAACAGTGGTAACATATAATTTTAAATTCTCTCAGATGTCAAGAAACAATTGTGGAAGAAAAACACTTTTCTCACACTGACTGGAACAAAAACTCATTACAGGGTTTCTGTGTGCAAAATGACTTTGCAGGATGCTGCTTTGTTTCAGTAATTCCAGGAGCGGAGGAGCAATGGCACATAAACACTCATTTAACCACTTGATGATCGGATCTTACTGATGCAAATGAAGAGACGTTTCTTAGTTTGTGGAATATTCTGCAAATGTTTTGATAAATCTGAGAAACTTCCACATGATAAATATGAATTGTGAGATTGAAGTGCAGCTTTAGCTAGGCTAAAAATTAACGACCTTAATTTTTACTCACCTTGACCTTTTATCTTCTTTCATATTACTTTAGAAAACCCGTCCCACTGGGACATGATAGCTGCATCTCTAAAGCTTTGGCAAATGAAGGAAGTGATGTCATATCAATTAAAGCTTCTCTTATCTTGATAAAAATCTTTCAGTGCAAGGCGGCGTATTATCGCTGCAGCCTGATTGAAGCATTTCTCAGTATCTAATTCTCATTTTCTAAAAACCTGCAAAGCACAGATCAGATTAACAGCTCTTTCATCTTAAATCAGATCTAAATCAGCACGGCTCCCCCAGGACCATCCTGTTTAATTGCACCCAATTATTGAGCATTGAGGCGTGTGAGAGCATGTTCTTCTCCCCAGATTTTAGTGAACTCTGACATTCTGCTGACCCATCTGTCATTTTCTGTCACGTCTTTAACTGCTTGCACACAATTTCATCATAACCTCTATGAAAGGAGAAAATAGATAAAAAAATAATGAATGTACAAGTGTTAATGTGGTAAATTATCTCTGAAAACTCATTAATTGTTATATTTTTATTTTATAATATCAAGCAGTTTAGGTTTCAGTATGAACATCGGCATTCTGCTGCCTCTCTGAATTTGTCTCTAATCTTTGAAACTGATTTTCAGCAGATTAGAGACAAATAACTTTCTGATGCAACATTATAAGAGTAATAGTTTTTCTAATAAAACTATTTATTTTTTATGAAAGAAATTCATTGCAAAATAAAACACTGAGTTTGTTCTTTTTAATGCAATCACATATTTTATTGATATCTGAAGTTCCAGGAAAACTGTTTTTGCAGCATTTTTTAAATCACACAAAGCTGCAGCAAATGACTGCTGGGCTAGAAAACAAAGAGAGATGGGTGGTAAATATAACAAATGAAAAGAATAAAAAGAAAAATATTAAAGGCCTAGAGTTCCTTCTGGTAATAAATCATTTCTTTAGCTAAAGTTTTAAACTATATCATTTTATATTGACAGGAAATGGAAAGAGTGAGGGAAGGGTGGAGCGTGAGATCGACAGGCGGATTGGTGCTGCATCTGCAGTGATGCGGGTGCTGTACCGGTCTGTCGTGGTGAAGAGAGAGCTGAGCCGAAAGGCGAAGCTCTCGATTTACCGGTCGATCTACGTTCCTACCCTCACCTATGGTCACGAGCTTTGGGTAGTGACCGAAAGAACGAGATCACGGATACAAGCGGCCGAAATGAGTTTTCTATGCAGGGTTTCTGGGCTCTCCCTTAGAGATAGGGTGAGAAGCTCGGTCATCCGGGAGGGGCTCGGAGTAGACCCGTTGCTCCTCCACATCGAGAGGAGCCAGTTGAGGTGGCTCGGGCATCTGGTTAGGATGCCTCCTGGACGCCTCCCTGGTGAGGTTTTCCGGGCACGTCCAACAGGGAGGAGACCCAAAGGAAGACCCAGGACACGCTGGTGGGACTATACCTCTCGGCTGGCCAGGGAACGCCTTGGGATTCCCCCGGAGGAGCTGGCCCAAGTGGCTGGGGAGAGGGAAGTCTGGGCCTCCCTCCTTAAGCTGCTGCCCCTGCGACCCGACTCCGGATAAGCGGATGAAAATGGATGGATGGAAAGATAGACATTGTTAAAATCTTGAAAATAACAAAAACAATCTGACACAAACTCAAAAGATCTCAAAGGATCTGTAGAGACCAACATCAGCCACACACACACACACACACACACACACACTAACCCTAACCTTAACTAAAACTTCATTCACACCATACCTCTAAAACTAACGAGTAGAGCTCTGTGAGATTGCACCAAAGTGAGGACCGGGCAAATGTCCTCACTTTACAGGTGAAAAGCTTGTCATGGTCATCACTTTGATGTATAGACGAGTACAGACACTCACACATGCATGCACGCACGCACGCACGCACGCACACACACACACACACACACACACACACAGGTCAAAGGTGACTGAGAAGTAATCATTTTTCTTTGCACCAATCTACATTGGGATTGATTTCAAAATGAAATCAGTTTTAGATGTATATAGCTAATAAAGATTTTAATTGACTGTTAAAGACTAGTTTTAAAAAAATATTCCAGCAATAAAGAAATAAAACTGGCTCTTGCACTAATCCACCCATAGATTCTCCACTAGAGATCAGTAGACATGACTGGATATGGCAGATTTCTGATAACGGTACTCATCCTAATACTCCATCTGGATGCTTTAAAAGGGACATATTATGTAAAACTGACCTTTTGCATCCTTTTGTGCTACCATGTGGGTCTCTACTGCCTCTATAAACACTTTAATCATAAAGAAAATGGTACATCACTTTTCTCTGTGTTCTGTGTCACGATCCTGTCACGAAGTAGCTCTCATGTGAAAGGCGTGAGAGTGTAGCGTGGTTAGATAACCCAGACGTGGAAGTATTGAGTATTGGGAGCAGCTAGCACACAGTTTAATCAAGGAACAACAGCGCCGAACCCGAGAGGCAACGGGAACGCGGCATTGTTCCGGAAAGTAAGAGAGAAACTTACTTGGAGGTAGGCGGGAAGCCTGGTGAGTCGGGACGCTCCGGTAGAAACAGGAGACGCTCCGGAGGATAGCCGGGAGGCTAGGATGAAGAGCTGGTCGACTCGAGTGGATAAGGAGCTTGTAGGGCTCGAGGAAGAGCTGGTTAGCTCGAAACTCTGACATGTGGAAAGGATGACTGAGTGGCGTGGTGGCGCGTACTCCCGGCTTTTATGGATGACGTGGATGTGCGGGGCATGATGGGAGATGGAGTCAGGGTGTGGATGTGACATTCTGCTTTAGAAAGGATGTGTTTAAAATAAGCTGCTTGTGACATCACAAATGGGGAACATTGAATAAAACAACCTCTCACATGCAAGAGATCCTCCTAGATATCGGAGCTTCTCAGCCTATAGCAGCCTGAGCAGTTGATGGGTGGGCGTGGCCAGCTCTGGCTTGTTTTCCTAAAGTGACAGAGCCCTGAAACAACTCATTTTGGAAGGTAAGTAATAAGATGATTGAAAAATGAGCTGTTACCACCAAACAAGAAGAAAAATAATTGGACTGATGCCTCAATTTGGATTTGGAAAAAAAATCATTAAACAGAAGAAAAAACAGAAAACAGTTTTCTGTAGAAACCTGAGGCCATGGGTAGTTGTAAAACCAAATATCCTCCCCTTGGGTCTACACCACCTCGTTTTCAGCCACAAAAATCCAGTGCATTTTGAAGCATATATTCATAGGCATGCCAAACCTGTAGGTGGCAGCATTTCCCCAAATCATCTGCGTCTTTGCTTGAAAAACATTCCATAGGCTTGGAGTAACTAGGTGGTGGGCAATAACCATCCCTAAAGTTGTCCCTCGTCTGTGGTCTTCTACATAGAGCAGTTATTGCGTGTAAAAACAAGTTAGTGTAAACACAGCTCACACATGTGATGTCAGCATTTTTTTTTTTTTGCGGGCAGTGAAACCTAAAACCTTGGCTATTTACATCCACATGCAAATGCTGGCAACAGAGAATTCAAAAACCTCCACTTCAGTGCAAGTATGTTTGAAAGAATCCTTTTTGGTGCTGCATATCTTAACTTTCATGTGGATGACAGACCAAACCGTAAAAAATATCTTCGTTTTGTGGGATACCTAGCTACGTGTGTCATGGTCTTTAAAAAAGTATTTTAATAAATAGTTATTAATTAGTTATTAGTTAGTCATTAGTAGTTTTAGTAATTCAAACATGTTCAAGTGATCCGTTTTTGCAAAGAAACGCGCCAAAAGAATTTACATGTTTTTTCTGTTTCTTTGCTTGTGAGTGAAGCAGATTTAGTGATACGGGTTTGTTCTTTGTAGCTCAGCAGGAGGAAACATGAAAAAGCAGGGAGGACGGCCTTTAAGAAATGTAAGAGAAATGTAAATTGTGTCTCAGAAGAGCTCTACTTTGTATCTGAAGAATCACCTGGGAGCTCCACCACGCTAACGACAAGGATCATGAAAGATGAGAGCTGTGAAGAGACACGGTTAGCTTTGAGTACATGTACAGCTGTCAGGCTGTGGGGAATTAACACGTTTGTTGATGTGGACAAGATATTACACTGAAAGTTGCTGCACAGTAGGCTTCATTAGCGTCTCCCAAATGGTCTGCTGTGAGACAGGGCTGGTGTGTCTTTTGATTCTTGTGACAGTCATAAATTATTACTGCACACATAAATAGCTAATTATTAACGCGGTCAGATTAACCACCCTCCTGTTTTACCTTTGCTCGGATTAGGGGTGGGTAATATGGCATAAATACGATTTATTTTTTACAACAAAATCACAGTTTTGTCACAACTTACAAACATTTTTAACCAGTTTTCTTTTTAAACTATTTTTGCTAATTACCAAACAATACAAATTTTATGTTTCACAATGTAAAAACAGCTCCAAGAAAAAGATAACAGAATGTCAAATTACATTTCTACACAGATTTGAATCAGTCTGCTCAACTTTTCAACAGTTCGTGTAGCATAACAATCCTACAATATTACTGGTGGAGGTGACTGAGAGCACAACTTTGTGGAATTTAGTAGTGAGTTAACATCATTCACAGCAATAGCTAATTGTGTTGTGAAGCTTAAGTTTGTTGCATTAGCTGCCTTACACTAACATATTCTAGTAATACTAACATCCCACAGCCGGCCATTAACTTAACCTCCTGAGACCCAAATTTGTATTTGGTGTGATTTAAACAGATTAGTCGACTCTCATAAACGTGAATGAAATATATATTACTTAGTTAGTTTAAAAAAAAAAATGTTGACAAAATTCTTAAAAAAAAGAAAGAAAAAGAAAAAAAAACTTAAAATCAATGTCAAGTGTCTCTAAATAATAAAAAAAAGGTCTAATTTGAGGAGAATAAAATGTTATAGTTCAAGTAGCCAATGTCCACATATGTGGACACAGGGTCTTAGGAAGCTAAATGTGAAATATGTAAGAATAAAGCAAGAATGACATCCTGTGGTGAAAGTTGGGTACTGCAGACCATTTTTATAAACAAAAGGTAACTCTCTCACTACTGTTCCATGAGTTTCGTGGCTGTTGCCAGTTACAGATCAGCGCCAGAATATTCTAGATGATGAGCAAATATGAGTAAACAAATACATTGTCAGATCTAGTGTAAAGGAAGTGAAACACCACGATTGACTCATTATTCACTTCAAACACATTTTACTGTAATATTAAGTTGTTGGTAACTGAAAAAGTAGCTTGAGCTATTTTTATAGATGACTATGTGGTTCTAATTCACCGTTAACATTGGTAGTGCCTTCTTCACCTGATATTGGAGTAAAACAAAAAGATGCTGTGGCTTCTTAGGGGTACAAGTAATAACTTCTGGGTCGCTCCTGTTTACTGGTTTTGGTTCTTTAAACAATTTTGGAGCTTTTGGCCTGTTTTCAAATTACAAATGCCTGCGCTGCTGCGTTAGCTTGCGCATACTCGGCAACCTCACTGGTTTACAGATTGTAAACAGTAACTACGTCCCTCTTACGACCCCTGGTGGCTCCTCTTGGAGGATGAGTCAGGGTGCCACATGAGATGAGTGCGAGGTGTCAAAAGAAAATTGGTTTTATTTGAGGCGTGAGGGTAAACGATAAAGGAAACACAATGAATAGCAAACTCAAAATGCCTTTTCCTAAGTACTGTATGTGAGAATAACTAAAATTAATCCTTATGGGAGAAAACCAGGATTCACAACTCTACTAAAGGTCAGCCACCAAATAAGTGAAGGGTGAAGAGCTCCTCTGCTGTGGCGCTGTCCGGCGTGCTGAACCGCTTAGAGCACACGTTGGCGTAGCTGTCCGAGGTCCTGAACCAAGTTCAGCCAAGATGAACGATGTGGAGGTGGAGACCGCCGCGGTGTCCCAAACACATGTGGGCGGCGGCCGTAACAGTCCCTCTTTGGCTTTTTTGAAAGGAAAAAACTGACAACTCCCGGCCGGCTAAGGAGAAAATCTGTTTTAGTAAAACCTTCCTTCCAACATGATGGAGACATTAGACTGGTTTGTGATTATTTCATTACAGAATTCTTAAATTGCTCCTTTAAATGCCCATGAATCCTTAACCCACAGTACTTTCATGTTAGTAGTAAACACATCTTTAGCAATTACTTACCAGAACCAGTCCACAACCTGATTACAATCAAACAATTATCGACGTTAAGTCATGTCCACATTATAAATGGACAGCTTCCTGTGGAGTTCATTTAGAACCACTTCCTCCATCAAGTCTCGGTACATTTCTTTTGTTCCAGAGCCTGAGATTATTGCTTTTACACCTGAGCAGAGGAAAAGTGGCAGATTAAACCACTTTTTCATATAATTACACTAAACACTGCAGGTGTGAAAATGCCCTTGCACTGAATGTTTGTGCTGTTTTGCAGCACAGCTGATGTGCAACACTGACATTAGGTCAATGTGAATTTGGCCTTTAATGCTGTGATCAGGCCTCCAATCCAATACATCAAGTCTCAAGTGTAATCTTCATTCTTCAAGTATCCATTCTATTCAGGTTTTCTCTGTATTTAATAAAATATGAATCATGAAATTCTTTAATAAATTAATATAATATTGGATGATGTTAATTTATCTTTTTGATTTTACATAACTGTCTGATATTACAACAGTAATTAAAAAAGAAATTTGGAACTCACCACCTACAGCACTTACATTTTCTACAGTGGGCTGACAACATGTAGAAGGAGGAGAAGACAGAGAAGGAGATCACAAAGTGCTTCACAAGCACAATAAAAAATTAAAAAATATATATTAATAATAAAAATTAAGATTAAAAATGAGAAAAAGAAAACGAGGGACCTGGAAAATCTACAGGCGGACCTCTTAGAGACCTAAAACAAGCCTTTCAGATATGATACATTAGGTACACATACTGTTCCTAACAGCATACTGTTTTTTTCATCATGCATCCAAAAAATATTCCCTCAGGCTTTGCCGTCATCTCTTTTGTGTCCAAATGAAGCGCCTTGTGATTTTTAGAGAGGCGCTATATAAAAGATTGTTTCTTCTTCTTCTTCAAATGCATCACAAGCTGAGCCCAGATGCACCATTGGCATGTTTTGTTGGAACTGACTGAAATCTAGTTCCCAAGGAAAAGAGGAACGTTGAAATACCTCACAAGAACAGGAACACAGAGTTCACCCTTCAATTATCAGAGCTGACCTAAAGTCCAACAAACATCATCTCCTGTTCCGTCATGTTCCTCCTCAGACCATAAATATTTCAGGTTTGATGTGAGTGTCTATCAAAAGTGAGCTGCTTCCCTTGTTGAACTCGACATGTTTGCTACCATGTGATCCCACATGAGTAGAGAATAAAGAGGGATTTGCATTAAAGCACGGTGACGTGTGTGTGTGTGTGTGTGTGTTTGTGTTTGTGTGTGTGTGTGTGTGCGTGTGTGTGTGTGTGTAGGGGAGGGACACTGAATGGAGGACAGTTTGAAGAGGCACAGCTGTTAGATAAGGTGTGAAGATAAACAGCCGAGAAAAACACTTCCTTGTGGCTATGGAAGAGAATAAAGTAAAAAAATAAGATGAGAAATGGAGACTGGGATCCAGCTGAGTGTTTAAGAAGCGAAGAGGAGGAAGCGGAGTGAGAATAAATATGCTGTCCCTTGTATCTCTCTGTCTTGCTGTGCTGTCTTCTCTCTTTTGTGTGGGTGTGAGCAGCAGAAGAAAAGAAGAAGTTGCCTGTGGTGTGCAGTTTGGGGCGGTTGGGGGGGCAGTCAGGGGATATTTGTGTCATCGTGTCTCAAACATAAACGTGCCTCCAGACAAACGGCAGCATTACTTCAGACGAACAATGCTGAGAGACATTTGAGACAGGTTATAAATGCTTTTCTAAATCCTGTTATTTTGCATTTTTTGACAAAAAAATTATTTTTTGTAGGAAAACAAAGCACGCGGAGCTCCTTTATCACGTTATGTCTGCAAAGAAAATCTTGTTCCGTTATGCAATCAAACCAAACTCCGTTCCTTAATTATCATTGTAAATTTATTATAATTGTTCATCTGAAAATCTCTCTGCTGCAAAAATCTAACTCCAGAAATGAAAGTGTAGCATGCAATAATAAGATTTTACATGCTTTTTGTGTTAATTTGCTTTGAGTGAATTCTTATGCAAATTGAACAAATAAGCAAAAATCTTTTCCACACATGTTCCCTAAAATATGCTTGTTGTAAACAAAAACATTCACAAATAGCCAGAGGCTTTGAGAATGACACAAGTATTGATTTTTTTACAAGGTTTCATTGTTTTGGGATCTTTTTGTTGGATGTTTCTAGTTGATTGAAATAAAATTATAAAGCGAGGATTTAATTGACAATTAGAAGAGTTACTATTTCTAGTGTTGTTTTTTTTACAGGATATCTGTCAATCACCTTATAGTCCAAATCCTGATAGATGGCAGTCCATTCTTTCATAAACAATAGCCTTTTCCATCATTCCGCCAAAGAAAATGTTCACCATAAATCTGCCCTGGAATGGTTGGGAGGAATTCCCCAGGGAGGATGATTAGGTACCATTCTTTGTTCATGTTTGTAATCTGAGGATAAATTACAGATGAGTCCACTCCCTTAGATGAGAACCAACCCAACACATGAATGGTCTCATGAATGGCTGGCATGACACAGGACTGACAAGGTCACTCACTTTGATTTTCTCTGGCCGCTCCCTTTGTTTTGCATGACTCAAATTGGATTCATCAGAGTAATTGACTTCACCTCAGTCCTCAGCCATCTGATTTCTAAACCTTCTGCAAAGTCTCAGTCTGTCTCTGATGGTTTTCTTGCTAAATGGCTTGATTCCTGTCCTTGTTGAATAGTCTTTCTTTACTGCAGATGCACTCTGACCTCCCTGCTGCCAGATAAAACATCAACGTTGCAAAGCAAACAGAGTCAGTGGTAGAGTTGTGTTGCTGTTAGTCAGTCAGAAATTAGGAAATATCAGGAAATAAGACTCCAGATCCTGTCGTCTGCTGCTCCCTACTCCTCTGGCTCACTTCTAGTTCCTGAAACAGGAGCGCCAGAGTTTTTTTTCCTCATAGAGATCAACACACAAGGCATTAATTTATACCAGGGCCACTGCAAATGTGCTGAAAAAACTAGTGAACTTGCTCTTTAATATATTGTGTTGCTGCCCAAAAAGGAATTTATGCTAGTTTGCAGTTGCTTATGTAACATTAGCACCTGTATTTTTTGTGAGAAGCTAAACATGAAAAATCAGCATTGAGTTCATTTTTAAAAAGAAAGTAGAAAAGTATAGTGAAAGGAAAAGCAAGTTGACTTTTCAAAATGAAAGGCACTGACTGGGAAAAACATGCAATTAAGCTTCTGTTTTCACCCTCAGAATGCTAACCACCACTGATTAACCCTGTCTGCATAAAAGAGACCGTTTCATTAGTTTGGGTCACTGCCTTAATTGGAATGATGCTTTTGAAATCTGTTACTAAATGCTAAAATGAAAATAAAAACAATGTTAATGTCAAAGTTGTAGCATTAGTGTATCACAACAAGTTCTTCCTAAAATAAAAAGACCACCTATGTGCCGTTACTGATTTTAGAAGATAAAAATTAAACATTGCCTTTTGGAAACATTAACACAAGGGTTGATTTTCCCAATAAGTGAATTTTCATGTAAATATTTTAATGGCTGTGTGGGAGGAAGTCTCACCTCGAAGAAACGGTGAGCGTTCATAACTTTAGGTATCCTTTCTGGCAGTTTAATAATCTCTGAGACGGTCATTCTCAGTGTGTGTGGGTGAGCAATAATTACACGGAAGGACGACGCGGCCTTCCATGCGTGTAGAGGTGCGTGCCCACCAGATCGGGCGCTGCTCCTCGCCATCACCTGGGCTTGTCTACCAGGATTAATGAGATGTGTTTATCTCTCTGAACTCTACACGCTGGAGCCTCGGCTTTGCCTAAACAGGCTGCAGGTGTGTTTTCTCTGTGGGTAAGCTGTGGAATGCTGAGCAGGGTGGGATCTCACCTCAGGAAAACAGCTCTAATGTGTACTGTTGTGCCTTAAAACAGCTTTAAAATGTGATGTCTAGTGACTCACATGTGATATATATTTACTGTATGTGCAAATCTGCAACATTATTCTATCTTGTGACCTTACTATAAATGTGTGTTTCACTGTGTTTGCTTGTCTTTGTTTACAGAAATCTCTTTTATTGTTGCATTTATGTTAAAGAACACTCCACCCCCATCTCATTTACAGCCTTCATTTCATTCATTCAACGTTAATTAGCCAATTTTTACAAAATATAAATTTTTTTAATACTTTTCTCTTTTATGCAAGTAAAATTTGATTGCATTAATGAATGATGTTTATTTGCATAGATAATGTATTTATAGAATACTATAATACATGTAAGTATCACAATATGACATAAAAACATTATACAAGGTAACACAAAAAAGCGTAAAACACTTGTTACCATTGTGGCCCTAAAATCATTCATAAATCATCTAAATTAAAAGAAAAGAAGGCTATTTCACTCTATGTGTAATAAATCTATATATTATATAACTTTTACTTTATGAAATGAACGACCAAAATTATTGAACTTTCTCACAAAATTCTAATTTCTTGAGGTGCATCAGTAGACTGCTGCAGAGAGAAACAGACGTTCTGCAGAAGAAACAGTAAAAAATGTCTTGTCCTAAATTATGTGCAGGTTTATTTACAAAAGGTTACAGTTTCCTTGGCATCTGAAATCTTGAAATGTTGTTTTTTAGTTCAAACAAATCAAAATCCAACACCGTCTCATGGACACTTTTGAAAGTTATCAAACATGATGTCAAAAAACTTGGGAAAAAAATGAAAACAAGAAAAAGTTACAAGTAAAGAACATTTTGAAAACAATACAAAAATAAAAAAATGAAAGATTTAGGCCCTGCCCCAGACATTATGATGTTACTTTAAAACATGTTTTAGTGAGATAAAAGATTCATAACATAACTTTTAAAGATGTTAGAAAAACAATGATAAATCAGCAGTCTGTCGCGCTTCATACCAAATCTGTTGCCATCGAACTTTGATCATGTGTTAAAATGGTGACAAACTGCCATGAAATTCTAACAGTTAAAAATAAAAGGGTTATAATTGCCTGAATAGACTCTTAATTTAATGGAAGAATGTTTCTCCTATGTGTTCATATGTTATTAAAATATAATTCTAGTGCAATGCAGGCACAATGTTAAGATTTCACTTTTGCAGACTATATATATTTTTTTAATGCAGTGTATCTATCTAAACTGCAGATTTCTCATTCGTTGTTGCGTTATGATGTTGATTTATGTAACACGGCTATAACTTTTGTTTATATTTTTTCAGGCCTTCACTTTGGATCTTTGGCATTTGGGATAGTTTGTATATTCTATGTTAAACATCATCTAGTCATGATGAGTTGAGTCCATTCAGAAATGCAGCAATTAAGACAAAAATTAATAAAACAAGATGGAGGCCTGAGAATTTAAATTAATACTAAAGCTAGTTTCTCGTTTAGTTTTATGTGAAACAAGAAGCTAAAGGGAGTTCAAATATGAGAATAGAAGAAAATCTGCTAAAAAGAAAATCACATAACATCACAAAAATAAGTTCTAATTTAAAACTTTCTACTAAATTATCAAAAAATAAGTAAATAAATAAAAAAACTTAAAGCTGTTATAGCGAATCTACAGAACAAGCTAGGATTTGAACGTGTTACGGCCCCAGGCCTGTAGCCTTTGTGGTGCGGCTCAAGTGCCTGATTGTTTTCAGGTGAAGCTGATTGGAAATCACTGACTGGAGGCAGCTGGAAGTTTCTGCCAGAGGAAAGGAGAAAGGGAGCCTGACACAGCAGGCTCAGAGAAGCTCCAGAGGGAGTGTTTGTAGGTGACTGCTCTAAAATAAAGTATTTTTTTACTCATACTCCCACGAGTAAAAAAACTCTGATGCCAGATTTCTGACTGGGATCAGAAGGAGCGATCACATTACCCCAGTGCTAGCCTCCGTGCAATGGCTCCCGGTGTACCATCGGGCAAGATTCAAGATCCTCCTTTATGTGTTCAGGGTGCTGCAGGGCACTGCTCCATCTTATCTAGCTGCGTTGTTGCACAGGTGTGTCTCCTCTCGGGCGTCTGTTAAGCTGGTAGAAGGGACTATATAAATAAATTTGATTGATTGATTGATTGATTGATTGATTGATTGATTGATTGATTGATTGATTGATTGATTGATTGATTGATTGATTGATTGATTGATTGAGTCTCCCCCTTTTGTTGTGGCTATAGCCGGGTCATAAACGTGTCACAAACGCAAGCACGGTCACGGAACACGGTCACGGAACACTCACCCCTCGCCTCTGGTAGCTTCCCTGAGATGCTTCTGCCAGAACCAGAAACCCTCATTGCCAGAGCAAAGGAGAGCGTGCTAAACACCAGTCACTGTTGTCTAGGTCCAAACGTCTTTTGTTGTCTGTGACTTCAAATGGTGTTTTTCTTTTTGGGACTCTTGTAGTTTGTCCTAAAGTTGAAGTGGTAGCAGCCGGCTGTTTCTCCTTCTCTGATATCATTGAGCAGAGAACCTCTCACACCAGTGGTGTTCTGTTGCTAAATACGTGAGTGTGTAATGAGTGGAGGACCCAGGGAAGTGCTGTAGTCCGGATGGTTCAATAGTTGCTATCGCCTGCAACGTGTTATTGGTGGAGGTTTTTAGACAAATGCAAGAGAACCACTTTATTCATTTTTTTCATCTACACAATATATTTATAGCTATACTATGTTAGAACGTTGTTCAGAGGCATGAAAAACATTTTTGAGCTCATTTGTTTTCCAAATTTGCCATAACAGCTTTAATCCTCTCAGCTAGATTTAGATCTGTGATTAAGTGTTGCAGTAACTACTTGTTTTAAGGCTAGACGAGAAACAACCGGCCACTTAAGACAAGTCCTCAAGGATATGTCTGCACACTTAAAAAAAGAGACCATTTCAACTTATTACTGACACAGCAAAATGAAACATTCTTAGCTTGCTTCACACCATATTCCCCAAAGCGAGAGGAAGAACTCAATCTTTTTTAGGTTGGAGATGGTTCCTGAACTCCTGCTGGTGTTTTGTGAGCTTATTCGTTGTTCCGCTGAGAGAGGGACGTAAAAAGCAGGGCTTGTTCTCGTGTCCCACATCAACTGGCCTACTTGGTGGCAATACAATAGATGGGGGGAGAAGTGGAATAGAGGAAAATCACTTTAAGATTAAAAGTGAATAGGCAGGGGGATGCTGCAAAACTCTGAATGATCTCTCCTGCAGGTTCCGACCAGATTAACTGACTCAGTCAGGTTCAGTCTAATCACAAACATGAAGAACAGACATGAAGTCAGATTCAGAATGACTTTACTGATCCTGGGGGGCGTCGAGTTAATTAAATAGTGTAAATTATTATTTCATGTATTCATGAATTAATGTAAAACTTGGTAAGAGCTTTACAGCAAACATGGGAAATTATGAGTATTCAACAGAGAACACGTGTTTCTGAAATCTGAGTTTATTCAGTGAGTCCTATATTTTTAAAATGGGAACATGTAAGTGATTAAACAATAATTTGTACTTTCACAATGATTTGTAAAATAGAAGATATACTGCTTCAGAATAAATCATAAAATAAAGTACCTACTGAGAAATCGTTCTGTGTCAAAGAATAAAAAACATAATAATAATAATTACAGACCTGCTGTTTTCTGCACAACTATTCTACTCAACAGACTTTATAACAAACTCAGACAACTTGTGTTCTCTCAACAGTTATTGGTAATTTTTCATCAGCAGTTTAGTTTACCACAAACAATTTGTTTTACTGACAGGTGGCGCCTGTGCTCGGCAGCCTCGCTTCTGTCAGTGCGCCCCAGCTGTGGCTAAAACGTAGCTCATCATCACCAGCATGTGAATGTGTGTGAATGGGTAGATGACTGTGTTGTGAAGCATCTTAGAAGGCGCTATACAAAATACAGGCTGTTTACCATTTACCAGAAAGCCAGAAAATTCCTTTAAAATTTCAGGTTCACTTTTGGAGGATAGCTCAGCACCACCAGTAGCCATGGTGAAGGGCCCAGTTCAAACAAACACACCTCAAAAGTAGAAGGCAAGTCTGGAGGCATAACCCACTGTGCAAAGACCTAGTTAGGACATCTTACAGACGTGGTCTTGACCAACGGACTTAATATAGACATGATCTGCATGTCCATGCGACGTTGATGGTTTGCAGGGAAGCTGCTGTGTAAGCAATAATTACACAAATATTGTCCAGAAGCTCTTAAATGGGAGGTTTGTGTCAACTTTATGAACCCTTTTTTTTAAAGCCATATGCAATTTTTTCATATTTTTAAATCATGTTCTTGAGCCAGTATGTGCTAAAATGACCCTTAACAGGGTTAATGAAATGTCACTGAGACCCCCACCACCCTCTGTGGCCAGAATACCACACTTGCAACTTCAGAGTGTCGGTCCGATTTCTGTTGGACTTAATAAATGGAGCTGACATGCCTGGCGCTGCAGTCTGCTTCCAGCATGTTTTAGATCATGAACACAGCTGATTTGTTTGATTTAGTGATGAACCGCTCCTGTAGACACTAATGAAAGCTGAGGAGACATTTCAGCAGTTAGACTACGGAGAGGAGGTAATTTTTACTTTTGCTTTCGCTAACGGAACACTAAGGGGTGCTAAAAACAAGCCAAAACTGCCAAGCGTTCCTTTAAACCTTGTCAGTTTTCAAAATTCACTCTGAATGATTTTCACTGATCTTCAGGATCAGAGACGTAAAAGCAGGAAACAACTGATTTTCCAGTTTGGAGTCTCAGGGTGAGAATATCCAATATTTGATATGAATGCAAACCTTTTTGTTAAAATTGGTGCTTTTTAATCAGAAATCTTTTTTATTTGACTTTCATAGTTTTAAGGGAATGTATAAAGCACTTACTTGGCTTAGTGGGAGTGATTTACACAGTTTGTTTAAGTCCAACAGCTCTGAAGAATAACATTCAGTCACATATCAGCAGCAACCTGCTGCAGGCTGAAGGGCAGCATCCATCTTCAGGATAAAACTTTAACAGTCTTTCTGGTGTGAGTCAGAAGCTTTTGTTAGGCCAGAAAATCCCTTCATGACTGAGAATTTGGTTAAATCACTGATAACGTATGTCATCATTGTGGTATCCTTACATTTGTTAGTGTTCATTTTATATATGAAAGTTAGTATCTGATGAGTTATAATTGTATTTATTTATCTTACTGTATTTCCAGCCCTAGAGGCGGGTGCTGATGAAATCTCCATAGTCACATCACATCCATCATTCCCCCCTCCACCGAGGATGCTGTTGCTACTGCTCTCCATACCTCGTCCCACCTGGAGCACCAATGGAGCTAAGCATCACATCACAGACCTGACCTGGGGTCTGAACACAGTAGAGCTGGTGACAAGAGCTCAGCAGAGACTTTATTCCCTGAGAGTCCTCAGGAAAAATAATACACCCCCTCAAAAAAAACTTGGTTGGTGCCCTTCTATGACTGCTCTATTGAGAGCACCCTGAGCTACTCCCTCTGTCTGGTTCAGAGGAAAGGACTTCAGCAGATAGTTAATTCTGCCCAGGAGATCACTGGCTGTCCCTTACCTTCCCTAGATGAACAGCACAGCTCACACTGCCTCAGGAAGGCTAACGACATCCTAAGAGACCCCTCATGTCCTGCTCACAACATGTTCCAGCTGCTGATGGTACAGGAGCATTAAAGCCGGGACTAAACAACGGTTTTTACCCACTAGCATTTAGGATGCTGAACACCACCTACCCTTCTACAATACACATGAGGATTAGCTTTTGTGAATGACTGTGTTCTTACCTTTTTATATTAATATTCTATATTTTATATGTCGATGTTTCTGGGATGCAGACCGCCCCTAATTTCATTATATTATAAGGTTTTCTGACTCCCTTTTTGTTTCATTTCAAACATGTTACCTGGTAACACCCAAAGGCACTATATATCACAACCCATCATTCCCCCATGTACACACATTCCCATTTTATAACTAAAATTTCCCTAAAGGTCTGAAAATCATCTAGTTTTGCATGATTTTGGAATAATTCCATTATACAGTATTTTGAGTTTAGTTTAGTACAATATTTTGATTTTAAATGTAAAATCCACATGTTGGTTCAGCTTCATGTGGACATTTTATTCTGCATATTAAGCTGAATGCAACTTAACTCACATAAGATGATTACATAAAATGATATTCTCTTAAATTTTATACACCAGTAAAGTTTCCTAAGTGTCTTAAAATGTTTGCAAGTGGAGCTGCAGCTCCTCCACATGGAGCAGAGCCAGCTGAGGTGGTTCAGACCTTTGATTAGAAGGCCTCCTGGTTATTCCAAAGGCTAAATTAGGAATTAGTCTGAAAAAGTAAGAAAGAAAAACATCATTAGGGAACACCATCACCACATTGTGCAGACTTTAAGGGTTTGTTTCAGTCTGTATTCACACATTTTGGCAAAAAAGCAAAAAACCAGAGAAGCTCCTCAACTAAAGGAAATATGCTAAATATGCATCCAGACTAAGGAATAAGGTGCAGCAGTGGTTCTCATGTATATGGAGGAGTCCTCCTGTGTTGGCCTGGAGACCTGTGCCTGGAATCCTAAATGGACACGTCCATAAAACAAACATGGATGCCTAATTGGATCATTATTTGTCAGATTTTTTCTGTTTGATTATAACCCAACCAATGCCCACTGTCCACGTTCTAATTGTGTCTGAAAGAATAATGATTAATTCTACATTTTAGATTATTTATTTATCTCAAATTAATCTATAAAATAGTGCAGTTTTGATTTATTACTAATAGAAAACATAGTTTTACAGATTTACCAAACTTGTTTTTTAAGTGAGTAGCAGATTTGTGCTGAACACCTGAAGAGTTAGTGGCCGGTTGGACTTATCTGCTGTCATCTTGAAGGCCTGCGTAGCTGCCATTACTGTCACATAACTGCAATCGCTCATTTCTAAAGCAGCAGGGGGGATCCTGAGGTCTGGTCCACGTCTGCACTCAGGATTCCTTCATGTCACCCTGTGATGCTCCTGGAGCTCCACAATGATGGATAATCATCATCACCCTCACTTCCTCTGATTTTCTCATCCTGATTTGCTCAATCTCCCAGTTAAACATTTCGTCTATTTTTCCACATTTGCCCCTTGGTTTCTTCACCTTTACCTACAGCTCATCTCTAATGTCTGCCTTCAGTCTTGCACCGTTCCTGTTTGGACCTGCTACTGCAGAGAGCACAGCCGGAGCATGAAAAGCCCTGATTACACTAACAGAGCGTGTCGGCAGCCACTGTCTGACGACAAACAATTACCACCGGTACAGCAGTGTGCTACAAAAGGCTTTGCTCCAGTATGAGCATTTATATACTCTGTGGCTTCATTTAAAATTAAATTTATGTTCTATAAAAACATCAAAAGCTGAATTTTGAGCCTTTTGGGTTTGATTAGAACAAATCGTTTTTGCAAATGTGGTCCATGTAGAGGCAAATGTCTTTAAAATCTTAATATTGAGCAATTAAAACATGCACAATTAGATGGATTAATAAGGAGTTATGGAGTGTAATGATATAATATGGATTTATGTTACTAAATCTGTTCTAAGTCCTGAGTCTGCAAAACAGCAATTATTTCTTCTGACACACTCCTCTCCTTTCACTTCCTGATTGCAGTTTTTTTTTTTGTTAATATTATTTTATAGGGAGCCTAAAGCTCCCCTTCTGGTCGGCTCATGGGTCACCTGAACTAAAAAAAAAAGGAATGCAAGTGAACGGGGTTATAAAGGTTTTCTTCTGATCTGCTTTGCCTTACACCCTGAATCACACATACGTTGTACTTCAATTTAAATGAAAGGTAATGTGTGTTTCGACTAGGTCAGTCATGTACTTTGAGCTGTATTAGCTTGTAAAACTTCATAATTAGTAGCTGCTACTTACTACATGACCAGATTTATGGTGGTTTTCTTCACGTTTAATGCTCCTTTCATACTGGAAGGAGGATGCAAAGCTCGCTAAACTCACAGCCATTTTTCTCCTCTTCTCCATGGCTGGTTCAATGAGGTCAATCTGGTGAGACGAGCAGTTGGAGTCCTCTACGTGTTTTCTCACAAAACCTAGAGTAATTTTTGCCACCTGTTGAAAATAAACGCTTTGTTGGCATCAGAATGTGTCTTCAAAATGCATAATATGTGAAATCCACGGCACACATCAAACGGGATCAGAAAATAACTTTTATCCACTCATAGGATCCCATTCATTTTTTTTTTTTTTTTTTTTGGCAGTAGGGGACCCATGGTCCAGAAATATGGGTGTGACTTATATGGATGTGACTTAGGCTCCCTACATCTGGAGAAATAATAATAACCCTTTTTCTACAAAAGGCAGGTTTTGATAAATGTTGAATAACAAGCTGAACCAGATCAGGTTAGAAAATGATAGTAAAAAAAAATCATAATAATGATAATATTTACCAGGAACAAAGGTATGCATTTATCCAGCAATTGTACAAACACAAGTTCTCTTCCTGTTCCTGCACTTAAAGGTTGAATATGGATCATTTTAATAAAAAGCTATATTTTAGGAATATAATACCTCCACGGGGCGTTTAGAGGTGTGCTGAATGAAGGTACAGTTTTTCTTTTAGAAGCTATATCTTGTCGTGATTTGGTGCTATATAAATAAACTGAATTGAATTGAATTGAATTGAATTGAATTGAATTGAATTGAATTGAATTGAAAAAAAACCATCCATCCATCCATCCATTTTCTCCCGCTTATCCGGAGTCGGGTCGCGGGGGCAGCAGCTTAAGGAGGGAAGCCCAGACCTCCCTCTCCCCAGCCACTTGGGCCAGCTCCTCCGGGGGAATCCCAAGGCGTTCCCAGGCCAGCCGAGAGACATAATCTCTCCAGCGTGTCCTGGGTCTTCCTTTGGGTCTCCTCCCGGTTGGACGTGCCCGGAAAACCTCACCAGGGAGGCGTCCAGGAGGCATCCTAATCAGATGCCCGAGCCACCTCAACTGGCTCCTCTCGATGTGGAGGAGCAGCGGGTCTACTCCGAGCCCCTCCCGGATGACCGAGCTCCTCACCCTATCTCTAAGGGAGAGCCCAGCCACCCTGCGAAGAAAACTCATTTCGGCCGCTTGTATCCGCGATCTCGTTCTTTCGGTCACTACCCAAAGCTCGTGACCATAGGTGAGGGTAGGAACGTAGATCGACCGGTAAATTGAGAGCTTCGCCTTTCGACTCAGCTCTCTCTTCACCACGACAGACCGGTACAACGCCCCCATCACTGCAGATGCAGCACCAATCCGCCTGTCGATCTCACGCTCCACCCTTCCCTCACTCGTGAACAAGACCCCGAGATACTTAAACTCCTCCACTTGGGGCAGGACCTCATCCCTGACCTGGAGAAGGCATTCTACCCTTTTCCGACTCAAGACCATGGTCTCGGATTTAGAGGAGCTGATTCTCATCCCAGCTGCTTCACACCCGGCTGCGAACTGCTCCAGCGAAAGCCGGAGATCACGTTCTGACGAAGCCAACAGGACCACATCATCTGCAAAAAGCAGAGACCTGATCCTTAGGCCACCAAAACGGATCCCCTCACCACCTTGGCTGCACCTAGAAATTCTGTCCATAAAAGTTATGAACAGAATCGGTGACAAAGGGCAGCCTTGGCGGAGTCCAACTCTCACCGGAAACGAGCCCGACTTACTGCCGGCAATGCGGACCAAGCTCTGACACTGGTCGTACAAGGACCTAACAGCCCGTATCAAGGGGCCTGGTACCCCATACTCCCAGAGTACCCCCCACAGGGCCCCCCGAGGGACGCGGTCGAACGCCTTCTCCAAATCCACAAAACACATGTAGATTGGTTGGGCGAACTCCCACGCACCCTCCAGGACCCCCCCAAGGGTATAGAGCTGGTCCAGTGTTCCACGGCCAGGACGAAAACCACATTGCTCCTCCTGAATCCGAGGTTCGACTATCCGACGGACCCTCCTCTCCAGAACCCCTGAATAGACCTTACCAGGGAGGCTCAGGAGTGTGATCCCCCTGTAGTTGGAACACACCCTGCGGTCCCCCTTTTTAAATAGGGGGACCACCACCCCGGTCTGCCAATCCAGTGGAACTGCCCCCGATGTCCACGCGATATTGCAGAGCCGCGTCAACCAACACAGCCCCACAGCATCCAGAGCCTTAAGGAAATCCGGGCGGATCTCATCCACCCCCGGAGCCTTGCCACCGAGGAGTTTTTTGACCACCTCAGTGACCTCAGCTCCAGAGATTGCAGAGCCCAACCCAAAATCCCCAGACTCTGCTTCCATCCTGGAAGACGTGCCGGTGGGATTGAGGAGGTCTTCGAAGTACTCGGCCCACCGATTCACAACGTCCCGAGTCGAGGTCAGCAGCACACCCTCCCCACTGTAAACAGTGTTGGTAGTGCACTGCTTTCCCCTCCTGAGACGCCGGATGGTGGACCAGAATCTCCTCGAAGCCGTACGGAAGTCTTGTTCCATGGTCTCACCGAACTCCTCCCACGCCCGGGTTTTTGCCTCTGCGACCACCCGAGCTGCATTCCGCTTGGACTGCCGGTACCTATCAGCTGCCTCCGGAGTCCCACAGGCCAAAAAGACCTGATAGGACTCTTTCTTCAGCTTGACAGCATCCCTAACCGCCGGTGTCCACCAGCGGGTTCGGGGATTGCCGCCACGACAGGCACCGGCCACCCTGCGGCCACAGCTACGGTCAGCCGCCTCGACAATGGAGTCACGGAACATGGTCCATTCGGACTCAATGTCCCCCGCCTCCCCCGGGACGTGTTCGAAGTTCTGTCGGAGGTGGGAATTGAAGCTCCTTCTGACGGGAGACTCTGCCAGACGTTCCCAGCAGACCCTCACAACACGTTTGGGTCTGCCAGGTCTGACCGGCATCCTCCCCCACCATCGAAGCCAACTCACCACCAGGTAGTGGTCAGTTGACAGCTCCGCCCCTCTCTTTACCCGAGTGTCCAAGACATGCGGCCGCAGATCAGATGAAACGACAACAAAATCGATCATCGACCTGCGGCCTAAGGTGTCCTGGTGCCAAGAGCACATATGGACACCTTTATGCTTGAACATGGTGTTTGTTATGGACAATCCATGACGAGCACAGAAGTCCAATAACAGAACACCACTCGGGTTCAGATCAGGGGGGCCGTTCCTCCCAACCACACCTCTCCAGGTCTCACTGTCGTTGCCCACGTGAGCATTGAAGTCCCCCAGCAGAACGAGGGAGTCACCCGAAGGAGCGCTTTCCAGCACCCCCTCCAGGGACTCCAAAAAGGGTGGGTAGTCTGAGCTGCAGTTTGGTGCATAAGCACAAACCACAGTCAGGACCCGTCCCCCCACCCGAAGACGGAGGGAGGCTACCCTCTCGCTCACCGGGGTAAACCCCAACGTACAGGCACCAAGATGGGGGGCAAGAAGTATGCCCACCCCTGCTCGGCGCCTCTCAGTGGGAGCAACTCCAGAGTGGTAGAGAGTCCAACCCCTCTCGAGGAAACTGGTTCCAGAGCCAGAGCCATGCGTTGAGGTGAGTCCAACTATATCTAGTCGGAACCTCTCAACCTCACACACCAACTCCGGCTCTTTCCCCACCAGAGAGGTGACATTCCACGTACCAAGAGCTAGCTTCTGTAGCCGAGGATCAGACCGCCAAGGTCCCTGCCTTCGGCTACCGCCCTTTGCACATCGCACCCGACCCCTTTGGCCCCTCCCACGGGTGGTGGGCCCATGGGAAGGGGGACCCACGTCTCCTCTTCGGGCTATGCCCGGCCGGGCTCCATGGGTGAAAGCCCGGCCACCAGGCGCTCGCCAGCGTGCCCCAACTCCAGGCCTGGCTCCAGAGGGGGGCCCCGGTGACCCGCGTCCGGGCGAGGGAACACTGCTTCCATTCATTTTATTCATCATAAGGGGTCTTTGGGCTGCACTTTGTCTGATCCCTCACCTAGGACCTGTTTGCCATGGGTGACCCTACCAGAGGCATAAAGCCTCAGACAACTTAGCTCCTAGGATCATTGGGACACTCAAACCCCTCCACCACGATAAGGTGGCAGCCCAGGGAGAGGGCTGAAAAAAAAACAATAATCAAAATTTTATTTTGATGGACACTGAGTTTACTGTATGTTTACATCTACCAGCCACTAGAGGGCATCGTTGCGGTAAAAACTCCGCTCGGCAAGGCAAGGCTGGGACTGTGTAAAATGGCGGACTTGACAAGTCGAGCTGCTGATTCTGAGCCCAGAAGATGTTCTAACAGTAAATACTGTTGCAAAATAACCTTATTAGTAGAAATTAGTCCTTACCCTGTACGATTCATCACTGGACATAGTACAGTGAACCAACACCCCTACAGCTGCAAAATTTGTTCTGTTGCTGCAATACCACCTCTGAACACTATATGTCGTTATAGTGTCCATGTTCCATTTTCAACCTTTAATAAGATGAGTGATTTTTTTTTACTTTGAAAATGTGTCACATCTCATCTAAACAACTTTTTCAAATTCAAATACTAACAAGCTTTTTCATCATAATGGCAACTTTGTTATTGCGTGCTACTTCCCAAATCAAACCCTTGATCCTCCCTGCTGAGGGTAATTAGGGATTCTGATGTCTTGGCCAACATGCATGATTTTTTGCAGGACTGTGATGAAGTTCAGGTCATAAAAGCCACCGGAAGGAGATATTAGGGGTTTGAATTCCACACAGGTTTTCATTACTGAAGCTCTAAATACTGGCTAAATCTCTCTTTTGTGTGTTTGAACTAACAAACCTACCATATTTCTATTCTGGATTCTGCAAAATCCAAAACCTTTGGGATTATTTCAAATAAATGTTTATTTTCAGTGTTTATGTTCCTGAATCAGGGTTGAAAGAAGCAACTGGGACATAACTTTCCATTTAGTAGACCTATTAAAGAGCATGTGGGTGCACATACAAGCAACACTAGTCATATATTTGGAAGATTTGTATTCTGATGATTCACATCTGTTGGAATCAAAATGCTAATAAAATACTAAGAAAGACGTGAGTGGTTTTATAAAACACAGAGGTCTTGTATTGATCTAGAAACCAAAGGAGTTTGTAGCTTTTAACACACATTTTGTTTAGCCTCAAACAAGATAAAACTCCTCAGGGCAGACAACTACACCGCTGTAAAAGTTGTTTTTGTCTGATTTTTCCCTGCAGTTTTGGGGATGCTGCTTTACCTCCAACATGAGAACCAAAGAACTACTTAAACAGATTACTACATGTGTATTATTTCCCTGCAAGCTGCACTGATCAGATTGGTCATGGATCAGGGGGCAGATGGGTTTAAGCAGAAATAGATATTGCGAAGCTTCTGGCTTCCCAGTATTATTACAAACCATTAAAAGACATTTTGCACTCTTCCCTCTTAATAACATTTTCTTCCCCCTGAGAGAAGTCTTGTTGTGCTAAATGAAATTCCAATCACATGCCTGGTGCCGCGTTAATGAAAAGTAAATTGAAGGAAAACAAATGAGTGGCACTGACGTCACAGGAATCCATCCATATCCCTCTGCTTATCCGGGGTTGGGTCGCTGGTGTAACTGGTCCAGGAGGGAAGACCAGACATCCTTCTGGGACACTCTCCAGCTCTCTCTGGGGGATCCCAAGGTGTTCTCAGGCCAGAGAGGATACATAATCCCTGCAGTGAGTGATATAGCTTAAATATGAGATCTTAGAAATTGTGTGTCAGCTGAAGAAAACACACTAGTAAGCACATGTAGTCATACTTTGTTTAAAACCTCTCCAATGTGCTTTCCAATAAAAACAGAAAAAGATGAAGAAATACATAGAGACATATATGAAAACATGTTTCAGAAAGAAAATTAATACAGAAGACTTTTTCACACACATCTAAAACTAAAAAAACATCTAAAACTAGTGAAATTATTTCAATTAATTAGTTTATTTGTGTAAAATAAAAAAAATCTTTCTTCATCTGAAAATTACAGAACAGTGGAAACCGTCCTTTATAATTAAAAATTTAAGATCTTCAATTTTTAATCAAGATTTGTCAACAACATGGGATTTTGATTTGTTTAATTGAATGGGACATTTCATATTAATGAACTAAGAAAATGTAAATATGAAGGATTTAGCAAGATGCTAATTTCCTTTTGTTTGAATAAAAAAAAACAAATCCATAGGAATAAAAAAAACTGAAACACAATTACAACAAGGAAAACAGTAAAAAAAAAAAAGTTCAGCCTGTTTCGAGATACCAGATAAAATTACCTTAAACTTCTAAAATGTAAAGCTCAAAAGTACCCTAAAGTCAGTGTTGATTACTGATCAGCCATGCTTTAGCTGCCTTTTAAAAACAGGATAAATAATGAAAAAAGACATTTAGTTGTATAGCACCTTTCAGAGTCAGAGGACTCCAAAGTGCTTTACACTACAGTTTATCATTCATCCATTCACACACACATTCACACACTGATGATGATGAGCTACATTGTAGCCACAGCTGCCCTGGGGCTCACTGACAGAGGTGAGGCTTCCGAGCACAGGCGCCACCAGTCCCTCTGACCACCACAAGCCAGCAAGGCGGGTTAAGTGTCTTGCCCAAGGACACAACAGCAACATTCTCTACCGGGAGCGAACCTGCAACCTTAAAATTACTGGACAACCTGCTTTACCTCCTGCGCTGCTGCTGCCCCAGAAGATAAGCTAAGAAGGGCTTCCAATATTAGTAGCTGCTAAAGGAATTTCCAGCTCCTGCACCCTTAGCTAAAGCATGCAGTCTGTGAGAAAGAGTTTTTTTCCTCAAATGAACTTCACAATCCCCCCTAGCGTTAGATCTGTTTGTTCATGAACCTTTTTCTTTACATAAAATCCTTCAGTGGTGTGGGGCTTTTATAAATTAAGCAGCAGGTTTTTGTCTCAATTCATATGTTTTTAGTAGAGTTTTCCATTTTTCCTTCTTCTGTTAGCTCACTGGTGTCTAATCCTTTTCCCTGAGGGTGACTATCCCTTTTTCATTGATTTAAAACCCAGAATGGTCACTGAAATAATTTGAAACAGACAAAAGTAATAATTAATAAAAATAATTAGAACTAAATGATAACCCCATATGAGATTCAAAATAATTTGACCCACTGCAGAACTGTAATCTTCTTAGGATATTAGATGGGGGTTTTGTAACCCCAGAGCTACATTTGGTCCCTGTGGGGGTAAAACCTGATGACTAATGAAGATGCTGGCTTGCCTTGATTTAACCAACCGTGTTGATATGGTACAGCAGATTAAGATGGCTTTTAATTTTAGGAATGGTGGAGGAAATGATCCATGGGAGATGTGCCATGAACAAGCGGCAAACCAGTGAATGCACTTGAAGAAATGAAAAAGCTGAGTAAATGATTTCAGGAGCATGATGAGATGGCTTCATAACTTTAAACTGAGTCACATCTGATAATAACAGTGATTTTCAGCTGGTTTACCTCCACGTGGATGAAATGCTATTAAACATCCACCTTTTCTCTCTGCTGGTATTTTTTGGATTATTTCTTGTTTTGTTTTGCTAATTGCGTAAATAGTTTGATTTAAGATAATTACTGGAACAGTTGGTGCACTAGTTCTGTCAAAGCCCATTGTTTGTGACACAATAAATGATCTGTAAACACTGGCTGTGAAAATATTTAAAAGTAGCAAACATTGACTTATGAGTAAGCAGAAATAACTGCTTTTTTAAACAAAAGACTTCATCTGAAAGTGCGAGTTAAGAGGTCTGTGTGGAATAATAGTTTTGTTTTCTGTTAAATTACATTTCAGAAATGATTGATTGATTTTTTTTTGTTTGTTTTGGCAAGAAAGACCTAAACTAACTGAGGCAAGATCAAAAAAGGATTGTAATTTTGATTTACGCAGTATGTTTTTGTTTTCTTAAAAAGTGTATTTACTGCATTGCAGTTTTTCAACAGATATACGGTCAACAAAGGTTTGCAAAGCCTCAGCACTTTAATGTCCACAGCAAGGAAACGGCAATGAAAAAGGATTTATTTTTGCTATTTTTTAATCATTTGGAGCACTAAAGACAATAAAATGTAGTAAATAATGACATAAAAGAACAATATTAATATTCACGTTAAAATAATGCTATGAAGTTTTTCCTCAAACATCCTTATATTTTTAGTTTAGTAGATTTTTTTATAGATTCCTAAAGTGCACATTAGCTGAGCTGGGAGAAAGGTCACAGACTAACTTATTACTGATGCAACATGCATGAACAAACGACATTTCACATATAGGCACACACCTTCCCATGGTTTCACATTCACCCCCTCACCTGATTCTGCTTCCCACTCCTGGGCAGCGGAGGCCGAAGGCCGTGCTGGTTAGCTGTGAACTCACTAGGTTGCATGGGAGGTCCCCGCCCACTCCCACACCTGCCACACCTTTGATTATGCTGTGACTGTCTGAACATGTGCTTAACCCTGTCCTCTGTCGGGGGCAGGGTTGGGGTGCCTATAGCCCTTTTTATAAAACAATGCCGCCAACTTGCTGCAACGCTGATGCAGCATTAGCGAGCGTTAGGTCGTTTATAAGAGCTCAGACCGTGGCGGTAATGTTGCGCAATCATGTCCGTTTTATAAAAGATTACGCGATGGCGGCATAACGGGGGTATGGAGGCGGCCTCTGCACTGTCGCAGACTTACGTTTATCTTGGACATAACTTGCTTTTTATTGCGATCGAAGCCGCGCTCGTTACGTTTTTTTTTCACACTCAGCTACAGGTGTGTGTCCTCCACCATCCCTGTGAGCTGCCAGATGATCTGAGCTGCAGATCTAACGGAGAGAAGCTCCCGGAGCACCGCATCGTTCCAGTTTAAAATCTCAGCTGATTCTGTTTACAAAACGAAACTTATGCCCGTGTTTACATTCATTTTCAATATAGTTCCTGGCCGGAGCTCGGCATTAATTCATCACGTGGTCATGACACCACCCTCTGTTGCGCCAACTTTGTGCGTTTATAATGCTGCGTTCACACCGGGCGTCAAACAACGCATACTTCATGCCGTTTTTGACGCCTATATATTTTTGACGTTGACGCAGCCTGCGTTGAAGCAGCTTGCGTTGGCGCAGCTTGCTTTGACGGTTGCGTCAGCCCCACGGGGAGGGGAAGGGAGGACAGAGCGCGTGCGCGGCTCTCTGTTGCCGGATGTTTGTAACAATGGCGGATCGTTAACGTTGAAAAAACACTCATCCGACACGCCAAGTTCTCCAGCAACCTTCCTCCAAGCAAGGTCCTTTTTATTCCGATCTCGGTAAGCGTAGCAGGTCGGGTCATACAGTTCACGCTGGTTACAAACAGCTACGATCAGTTTCTCCTCCATTGCTGAATGAATTCGCCTTCTTCCCTCGCTCTGCTGTGGCGTATCAACTCGCGCTCTGATTGGTTGACGCTTGTAAAGCGACGCAGAAAGTTCAGCTAGCTGAACTTGCTTGACGTTTGCGTTGCAAGCGTTGGGCGCGTCAAAGCTTGATACTTTTCACGCTTTTCAAGCTTTGACGCTTGAAAAGTATCAAGCTTTGACGCGCCCAACGCTCACAAAGCGACGCAGGGACTTTGAAGCAGCTCTGACGCGCCTTACCATAGACTTAACATTGAAACTTGACGCTGGCGACGCAAACGTCAAGCCCGGTGTGAACACAGCATAAGACCGGCGAAGCCGCAATATTACCGCAATATCACTATCAAGGATGGCAGCACAAATGCCGCAAAATTCCGTAATGCCGCCATGGCGCATTCATAAGAAACACGTTGCGGTAATATTGCGCTGATTTGCCAGCACGGTGTGTCTTATAAAAAGGGCTTATGTTTTTCCCTCCTCCCTTCCCTCCCCCCTTGTCACCATTTTCTTTTTGGGAGCATCATGGTGGCTGCATGCCCACAGTCAACCTGATCCTGTTTATGTGTTTTTATGTGCTGTATGTCTGCTCTTGGAGAGGTTGTACAGAAACAATGTGTCATTGTACCAGAACGCTGGTTCAATGGCAAATAAAGTGATTCTGATTCTGAAACATTTTCTAAACTCTCAAATATTGTTCACAAATCTGTCTAAATCTTTAGTTAGCACTTCTCTTGTGCTGAGATAATCCAACTCACCTCACAGGTGTGGCATATAGGTGTTGATTAGAAAGCATGAATATTGCACAGGTGTGCCTTTATACTGCCACAAAAAAAGTCCACTCTGAAATGTGCAGTTTGATCACGCAGCACAATGCTACAGGTGTCACACCTTTTGATGGATTGTGCAATTGGCATGCTGACTGCAGGAATGTCTACGTGTTGCCCATCAAATTAATGTTCATTTCTCTACCATAAGCCGCCACCAAAGGTGTTTCAGAGAATTTAGCAGTAGAAGAAGAAGAAATTTCTTTATATAGCAGTTTTTATAGATAAAATCACAAAGTGCTTCACAAAAACAATAAAACTGATACAATTGAAAACAAATTTAAGGAAACAGGGAACACAATTTGGAGCCAGTCAACTTCTAATTATACAGATAAAAGAAACAGAACATCCAACCAGCCTCACAAACACAGACCACATCAGACCAGGACCTCCACATCCAGCATGTTCACCTCCATTATGATCATCTGAGACCAGCAACAATCGGTTTGCATAACCAAAAATGTGTTGAAGTCAATTCAGTCTTTTAAACATTTTTAATATATATGTTTTGTTATTCACAGTACAGTCTTTAATTCTTCATGTGAATTTATGTTGCTGCTGCTGTTACACCAAACGTTCCCCACTGAGGACCAATAATAATATGCTGATAATACTACCACTGTAGTAATAAACTGAGGACATTTTGTTAAACTGTTAGCTAAACTTTGCAAAGACCGTCCACATTCTGGCTTATTTTTTGCCTTACTGTTATGTAAAGATGTCCTTGGAGTTTAGTTTTCATAGATTTAAATTGCAGAAGAACAAAATATGAATATTTGTCTATCTAATTGTTTATTGAGCAGCAATTGAAACGATTTCTTTATAACCAAAGCAGCACATTTCAGTTCAGCCAAACACTTTCTAAACATACTCATTTATTTTAGAAATAATAATCCTCTCTTTGATGATTACAACACTTGCTTTTATTATAAGGTTAGAAATATGGTAAACACATTAACAAAGAATCTGTTTTCTAAAGGAGCCAGAAAGCCATCAGCAGTAAGCAGTATGTTCCCCTTGAAACCTCCTGTTTTAAAATAGCTGCATTTCCAAATCTCCTCCAATCAAGCAGAGGGAGGACTGTGGTTGCACAGATGCATTCTGATTACGGAACCATCCTGAAGGTCACTCTTCAGGTTGACTGTCGGTCCATCATGTCTGGCCATTAATGAGCTTAAAAGCTTCCCTGCGTGAACATCATCAGCATTTACAGTCTTAGAGTGTTCTTCATGTAAATGCAGTTCAGTCTTTTTAAGCACTTGTGCATTGCTTTTTAATTACATGCAGTTTTTGGATTAAATCAAACCTGCTTGAAATATATTTGAGGTGGTTGGACGTTTAAAGTAAACAGGGACTAAAAGTGAATGTTTTAGTCTCTTCAGTCTGACGCATTTAAGTTATTTATAGATAAAACGTTTACAATGGTTTGGATAATACTTTTAGTGATTGTATGGATAAATGGAGATTTTAAATGTGTCTTTAAAGCATAATCTCATGCTTAACAACTGCACTGTGCTTTTTGCTGCTTTCATTCATCCCCTTCAATGTTTTATATATTTTTGCAGAGGAGGCAATTCCAACTGAAATTAGAGAAATGGATCATAATAACTGAAAGCAGCAAACTTTAAACCTTAATTTCCTTTGCTCAAAAAGCAATATTGTGCTCTTTCCAAGAATCAATCTCAACCAACAAACAATCCATTAGCATGCTGAAGCTGCTTCACCAGAGAAACACAATCAGGATGTGTGGGACTTAAACTTATCCACAACAAGTTCATGGCACTTTGATTTCACCTCCATAAAAAAACACACGACCTGGTAAACACACACACACACACACACCATAAAATCAGGGTAAAATGAGTCTGCTTCACACCTCAAACGTCTGCAGGATGTTTTACTGTTTGTGTTTTATCCATATTACTCAGAAAAAAACAAATGTAGTTAAAAGACATAAGCAAAATTATGTTTTAGTTAAAATAGTCAATTTGATTTTACATTATTTATTGTTTTCTTATTGATTTTACATTTTTTTCTAAAACTGTTGTCTATTTCTGCCTCTATTTTGCACCTGTTGACAGGCTCAAGAGCATCCATTAAACATTGAACCTGCTTGTATTGATTTGTTGTTGGAATGAACTCACTGGTTATTGAGGTTTTGTCTCTGGAGAGACCATTTGTAATTATTCCCAGCCTGAATTGGTTTATACTGAGTCCTGCCAGTACAGGACACATAAATTGGATGTTTTTTGGTTCAGATTTTTGGCAAAACAAAAGTATTTGATTTGTTAGCTATTATCACATGGCATCATAATAACAGCGAGAAAAAGAATATTGGGACGAGTTAACAGCAACAGTTTGGTACCCCCCCCCCCCCCCCCCACTTCAAAGATGTGTTTACAGTGTGGAGAAATTATCAAAGCAGGTCAACTTTAAAATGAAAAATTGCTAATTTCTTCACATGTCATGTGACTTCGTTAGGTAATTGGTTTTTTTTTTTTTTTTTTGGCTGAGCTACTCATTCAGAGTGTGGATGTGTTCTGATGGTTCTGGCTTTTTAAAACTATTTTAAGGGGACATATTATACAAAACACACCTTGTCCATACATTTGTGCTGCCATGTGGGTTTCTACTGCCTCTCTAAACACTCCAAATGTGAAAAAACCTGTCCATCTGTTTTCTGTTTAGTTTTAAGAATTGTATGCCTTCAACGACCCGTTTTCAAAAGTCCCCATTTGTGATGTCACAAACAGGAAAAGTAGAATAGAACTGCGTCAAAGTTTATATGAATTCACGTGCAAGAGAGAGCTGCTGCTGGAGGAGCAGTGGCTCTACCCCAACCCCCTCCCAATATCAGAGCTTCTCAGCTTATAGCAGCCTGAGCGGGGGATGGGTGGGCAGGGCCAGCAACAGCGCATTTAGAGCCCTGAAACAGCTCATTGTGGAAAATACTGAAACTGTCAAGAATAAAACTGCTGAAATTGCTTCATGTGAGAGAGCTTTGGTTCAAAGAACTCACATTTTTTTGTTTAGACCATAGGGCTATTGCAACTTATGAAAAAATTCACAACATGTCCCCTTTGAATCAATATCTCTTGTAATTACTTTTTTTGTCTTACACTATATGTCATCTAAACCTTTTCTGACAACACGACACACTATTGTAGATAAAAAATACAAATATATCAGATTTTAAAAGCAGTTCTTATTCTTTCTGTGCAGCCTTGCACCAAATTCTCCCCGGTACTGGTCCTTGACCTGGTAGAAAAGGACCTCTGCCTTGCAGGGGTCACCCAACAGTCTGTATAAAGCATTAGACACAGTGATTTTACAAACTGAGCTTGTATTGTGCAAAGGGTGTTCAGCTACACTTGACAACTACCAAGACAAACAACATTCAGATGATGAATGAGAGGAATGTGTGGCTGCTGTCAGCGTTGTTTAATATGTTCCAAAAGACGGCCACTATAAATGTGGAGTTTGTTTATTTATTTAAGATTTGTAGTGAGTACCTGAGAGATGGATGATGCCTTTGTGATCACTGACAGGAAGCAGCTGCACCAGTGTTTTGTTGCAGTAAATTAATCTAAATGTTTTAATTATTAAAGGATTTTTTTCAGATTACTGACAAAAATGATTTTCCTAAATCAATGAATTGCTCAAAAATGTAAATGGTTGATAAAAACATACTTGGAGGCTCTCAATTGAACTACTTAGGTCTTCAAATTTGTGCATATTTTAGAGAATATCTAAAAAACCAAAATGTACAAAGCCCCTTTTTCGCTATAGGCTTTATTTTAGGGGAAGAATGCATGTTTTACACGACTGCACAACTCTTTTTTCTTTCTACCTGGACTAAAAAAAAGCTCCTGAATTTATTGATAAAAGTCACTAGAGCACATAAAAGATCACGGACAAGGAAAGGACCTGAAGGCTGAAATTGATTTGTTTGGCTGGTGAGAACCACCTACTATTGTGTGGTGTCGGAAACATTTGATGTCCATGATGTCCATCGGGTCGAATCCTGGCTTTGAACCAGAGGAATGTACGTCTCTGTCACAAAGGTCTTTACAAGTCCAAAGTTGTCAAGATCTGAAATACAAATAATTTGAAAAACAACTTATCATTTAATCTACTTATCTACAGCTTTAAACGTAAAAAGATGTTCAAGGATGAACTGTAATAGGAAAAATAAAAGATGGAAAACAAGATATTAAATAATCAGAAAGAGAATAATTTAATCTGTATTTAGTCTTAGAAGGTCAGTCTGGGAAAAGCATACCTGAGGGACATCTTATTACTTTTCATCCTGCTACAGTCTGTGAATTCATAAAGGGAACACAAAAATAAGACATCCTAGATGTGAATGAATAAATATTCTTATTAAATACTTTTTTCTTTACACAGTTGAATATGCTGACAACAAAATCACACAAAAATTATCAGTGGAAATCAAAATTACCAACCCATGGAGGTCTGGATTTGGAGTCACACTCAAAACTAAAGTGGAAAAACACACTACAGGCTGATCCAGCTTTGATGTAATGTCCTTAAAACGAGTCAGAATGAGGCTCAGTAGTGTGTGGCCTCCACGTGTCTGTATGACCTCCCTACAACACCTGGGCATGCTCCTGATGAGGTGGTGGATGGTCTGAGGGATCTCCTCCCAGACCTGAACTAAAGCATCTGCCAACTCCTGGACAGTCTGTGGTGCAACGTGGCGTTGGTGGATGGAGCCAGACATGATGTCCCAGATGTGCTCAATTGGATTCAGGTCTGGGGAACGGGCGGGCCAGTCCATAGCATCAATGCCTTCATCTTGCAGGAACTGCTGACACACTCCAGCCACATGAGGTCTAGCATTGTCTTGCATTAGGAGGAACCCAGGACCAACCACACCAGCATGTGGTCTCACAAGGGGTCTGAGGATCTCATCTCAGTACCTAATGGCAGTCGGGCTACCTCTGGTGAGCACATGGAGGACTGTGCAGCCCCCCCAAAGAAATGCCACCTCACACCATTACTGACCCACTGCCAAACCGGTCATGCTGGAGGATGTTGCAGGCAGCAGAGCGTTCTCAACGGCGTCTCCAGACTCTGTCACATCTGTCATGTGCTCAGTGTGAACCTGCTTTCATCTGTGAAGAGCACAGGGCGCCAGTGGTGAATTTGCCAATCTTGTTGTTTCTGGCAAATGCCAAACGTCCTGCACGGTGTTGGGCTGTAAGCACAACCCCCACCTGTGGACGTCGGGCCCTCATACCACCCTCATGGAGTCTGTTTATGACCGTTTGAGCAGACACATGCACATTTGTGGCCCACTGGGGGTCATTTTGCAGGGCTCTGGCAGTGCTCCTCCTGTTGCTCCTTGCACAAAGGTGGAGGTAGTGGTCCTACTGCTGGGTTGTTGCCCTCCTACGGCCTCCTCCGCCTCTCCTGATGTACTGACCTCTCTCCTGGTAGTGCCTCCATGCTCTGGACACTACGCTGACAGACACAGCAAACCTTCTTGCCACAGCTCTCATTGGTGTGCCATCCTGGATGAGCTGCACTACCTGAGCCACTAGTGTGGGTTGTAGACTCCGTCTCATGCTACCACCAGAGTGAAAGCACCACCAGCATTCAAAGTGACCAAAACATCAACCAGAAAGCAGGAACTGAGAAGTGGTCTGTGGTTACCACCTGCAGAACCACTCCCTTATTGGGGATGTCCTGCTAATTGCCTATAATTACCACCTGTTGTCTATTCCATTTACACAACAGCATGTTACACTGATTCAGTCAGTGTTGCTTCCTAAGTGGACAGTTTGATTTCACAGAAGTGTGACTGACATGGAGTTACATTGTGTTGTTGAAGTGTTCTCTTTATTTTTTGAGCAGTGTATGTTCATTTAAGGTCTAACTTATTAAAGAGGAATCAGGTTGTGTTTTCTTCTACTGTAATATAAAGCAACTGCTGTGCTCTGTACACTGCAGCAAAATCAAACAAGCTCAACTTCAGAAGAACCTTATCCATCCTGAAAAGATATTTTTCATATTTGAAGAGAAAAAAATGTCTAGCAGTGGCCCTGGAGGTAAACTGTGAGCGCTAGAAGCTTTTAGTTGCACTTTTCCTCAAGGAAAAGGGGGCTGGAAGCCAAAATGTGGACATAAACAGTAATTAAGATGCCAGAAAGAATGACAAAAAAGACCCAAATGAGGCTCTGGAAATAATTTTTAAAAATCTCACAGTTCTGGCTTCCACAAAAACACAACCACAAAAATGAAAAGCCAGGAAAATAAACATGGTCCTTATCAACCTATTGATAGTCAAATTTAATGGTGTCATTATGGTCTTTTTGGGTTCTTCTTCTTTTTCTTTTTCTTTTTCTTCTTCTTCTTCTTCTTCTTCTTCTTCTTCTTCTTCTTCTTCTTCTTCTTCTTCTTCTTCTTCTTCTTCTTCTTCTTCTTCTTCTTCTTCTTCGGCCCAATCCCAAAACTTGCACTTGCACCCTTGCGCCCTTCAATTGTGCATTTCCGGCCAGGGGTGTGAGTGCGTAGGTTGACCAGGCCCCTTTTGCACCTTTAATCCGCACTTCACCCAAGTCCGCATCAATGCAGACTTTGGGCAAGGGTATTACCCACAATCCATTGTTGCGTGGAAAGTTTGAGAAGAAGGCGGAGCAATGGCTCAAGTGCCTTTTCTGAAAAAATGTATTTTCAAATGAAAGAAATTCATTTTAAAATGATTAATGATATTTATTCATGCTCTGAATGTTTTAGACTAAGGTGTAGGGCACAGTGCAAGTATTGAAATTGGGCCTTCTTCTTCTTCTTCCTCTTCCAGTTTAATGGTGAATTGCAAGCAACCGAAGACACATAGCGCCACCTACTGCACCTGAGTGTGCATAAGCTTAGTTTCTGTTTGTTTAGGGGGTTTAGTGCATTTTCTGTTTGTGCAACACTCCATTCTTAAGTTATCTCATCCTGTCACACCTGTAACTCATCTGGTTAATTAGTCCAGCTGCCTCCACTCAGTAATCAACCTCTCCATAGTTAAATAGTCCTTTGTTTCACAGTCTCATCATCGGCTTCTTTGTGATGTTTTGACTGCGCCGTCATTGTTTCCCCCTGCTCCTCTGTGATTTTCCTGTTTAATTTATTTTCTTTGTAATTGTCCTGCCACATCAGCCGTGGATTGCCTCTGTTAAAAGTTTGTTTATTCAACTTCCTCTGTCTCCTCATTTGCATTTTGGATCCTAAAACATTCCACACCTGGCGATGGTGACAAAACAAAGATCGGCTCACGTTGATCTGAGACTGAACAATGGAGACGCTTGTCTCATTGGTTAATATGGATTTACTGTGGATCAGCGTGCCAGAAGCACAAATTCCCAGTTGTCGCATTTAGGGAACTTTTCTTGAGTTTGTTCCAAATTAACTTTGCATATATAGAAAACCCCAACTCAGCTTGTAAAAGTACAGCTGGCTTGTAATCAATGTTGGGACATAAAGCAAATTGATTCACTGACAAATGAGTCTTTATTAGTGTTATTAGTCACCGCTGCAACTTAAAAGGACCTACTAGTTTAGAGAAGTACAAGACATGACTTTATTGGACTGTGTTGGAAGGTTTAACAAGCAATGCTTCAGGATTACTCTTTAAGTTTCTGCACCAAGTTGAGTGTGAAAGGGTTATTTCACCTTCTTTTAAAGCTGTCTTCATCTTTAACATCCTCATTTTTAATGAACACCTATCAAGTAGACCCATTTCTAACCATAATGAACAATATATTCATAATAAATGAGGTCTACTCCGAGTGCATCTTTGGTTCTCATCAAAGAACTGTGACTGTTAATCTGTGGAAGACCGAATCCCAGTTTTACATTCTAAACAATGCAGATTACTCGCTGTTGTTTGTGTCTGTGAGTGTCAAGGTCACCAGACAACCCTGTAAATGTGTCCAAGGAACGTGACTGTCATGATCAAAACCCATTGTTTCCATAACTCAGCTTTATGGAGAACGGCACGAAGAAGATTGACTCTCGTGGTGTAACGTGTGGCAACCACAACATGAAGATTAAGAGATGGTGCCATCTTGTTCCTACAGTGATGTCTGCATTTCATGAATTATTAAAGTGGAGTAGCAGTCAGTCACCAGTCAGGAATAAAAAACAACTACAGATGTTGGAGTTGGAATTCTGCTTCTAATTCTTTGTTGTTGTTTTTATTATTTTATTTTGCATGAGCGTGGCCTGCATCTAATTAGCATAAAGAAATCTGAGCATGAAAGACTATTTGAAGACATCATCTTAGTAAGTTAAGATTATAAAAGACATTAAAGCACCTCTGACTCACATTCATATATTTTTTTTAAATGTATCTTAAAATGGCTCCAATCTCCAAAATTCTATTGCGGTTCATGCAAATTTATTTAATTAACTTTTACATGTCTGTCAGTTTAATTTTAAATGGTTAAATGGTCACAAGAATCACTATCAGCAGTAGTAGCGAAATGTAGCTTTTCTGTGCGTTCATAGAATTTCTGCTGAATGAAAGGTGAAATGCAAAACTGATGGTGATGTAAAGGTTTATTAGATATAATTTAGAGGTTGGCTAAAGATGAGGATCAATTTGAACCATACGACTTCACAAATGGTGGAAGTGACTCTTACAGAGTGGATTGCTGCCTTCTTAGAAATGTTTTCAAGCTTTAAAGAGCCAGTTTACTGAGAAACCATTTATTTAATTGTTCTTTTTGAAATATGATTGGTAATTCTGAGTTCAACATGCAGGCTGAATGTGGAAAATAGTCTTCTACCCCTAATTTCTGTTTTAGACACAGAAAGAAATCAGAAAAACCAGAAAAACCCTGACAGATCTACGTCACACTGACAATTAGCATTCCTGGACTCACCCATCTTGGCTCACAGTAGGGAAGGCTGTAGGAGAGAGTAGAGCATGCCTTGGGTAGTAGAAGCTAACCGTTAGCATTAGCAACTCCACACAGCAAAACTCCTCTAGGCTTGTGTTATTTGTGGAGATAAAACAATGGTAGAGTCGCGCTGTTGTTAGCCAATCAGAGGCAAGATGTTTGAAAAGCATGAATAATAATGAGTGAGACTCAAAATCCTGCCGTTTTCTACCCCCTTACTCCTCTAGCTAACCTCTACGTCCTGGTAAAGGAGCACCAGAACGATAGAGACCACAGCAGCATATTGAAATTACGAGTGTAGGTCCTCTTTAAGATTCCATTGCAATTCATGCAAACATTATGCAAACCTTTGCACAACTATCAACTTCAACTACAACAATGTTCATAAATTCCTTCTAGACTTGACCTCTGGGCGTACCTGATGTTCTATCTTTAGTTGTTTCTGATAGTTTCTACCCTTAGAAATAATGATAGAATTCCTCTTCAAGTGAAACTGACAACATAATAAGATTTATAAAACGATTCTCCAAAAAGAGGCCTTTTAGTGAGCTATAAAGAAAATGTACTTCAATCCAATTTAAAAGATCTTCAAAAAATCTGCAGCATGTGGGCAGTTTTTAAGAAAATGACAAGCACTGAATCACATTGTGTGCCGCATTATTAAAAGGAAGTTGATACTTTGATTTTGGCTATGTATGTAGAAATGTTACCTCCTTAAATGTGGACAAAATTTAATCATAAAGCAAGTTTTTTGTAATCCCATTTGAAAACTTCTGTTTTAGCTCCTGGCTTTTTAAGTCTGCCTCCTGAACTGTTGCTCAGAGGAGTGAAAATCAAAAGCCTGGACTACAAAAGAGGCATTTCAGGCAGTTTATGTGCAATGATTCTATGGAAGAAAATAACTCCCATTTTTGTGGGCTTTGCTTGCCAGCTAAAAACAAAAAAGGAAAGATTATAAAAGAATACCCTAAGAGAGCGGTTCTCTCCAAATCCACTGGATTGTTTGTCTGCAATAGGTTTAGTCTTCATTCCAAGATTATTCAGCAAATGGCCTATTTACAAGTATAAAATATGAACTTTCCTGCCATTTTGACTTTATTCAAAACTCAACGCCTAAAGGCAGTTTGGATCCAAATGCATAAAACAGTCTAAACGGAGATAGAAGAGGGTTTAGTTTTTGTTTCAGTCAAGATGGCGATGGTGAGAGTTGATGTTCAGGCCTGCTGGAAGAGACTGAGAGCTGAGGATGACTTGAGGCTCAACACAAGAAAGGAATGGGCCTGGCATGCAAAGCATAGCTGGATTGATGAATGAGGAGTAGGCAGGCGGTGGAGTGGCAGAGCAGAATATCAGACGGGGGAGAGTTGGCGCGGAAAGCAGGGTGACTGACAGCAAGCTGATGGCAGATGAAACAAGGCTGGAAAAAGCTGAGCAAGCAGGCTGACATATTAAATAAATGTAAACTGGATGTGCAGAAATGCATCAAAAAGAGCCAGATCATAAGGAAACAAACAAGTGAGCAAAAATACAAGGAGGTCGTTACCTTTGAGGTAGACTGATGGGTTCAAACTGGCAAAGGAAGAGGTTTTAACATGCCGTAAAGATTTTTAGCATCAGGAAATGGACCAGAAGGACGCATAAACAGGCAGAAAAAAAGAGCAGGAAGCACAGTTTAGAGACAGATTCACCCCCTTTTTAACTCCCAGTATGTATATTAGCTGGACTTGGACAGCCCTGTCTGCTCACACTGATAGTGAACATCTGGTGTCATTTGTACCCCATCTGTGACTTTCATTTAAACCCTCTTGATGGTGGATGTTCCTGCCTGTAGCCTGACAGTTTGGGTTTTATCACATTTTGCTCAGAATTACATGTCATTAAAGACAAACTGTTGGCGTTTAGCGGTAATTCATCTTGGACTTTAGAACATGTTCCTAAATTTAAAGTTCTGTTATATGTGAGTCACGCCTGTTTACCAAACTGTCTAAGTCCATTTTGTTCCAGGTCAGATAAATGCACTTAGTTTAGGTGTAAAAGTCAAATATCATTGTTTTTATTCTCATAGTGCTGTTCTTTAAAGGTCAAGTTCACTGAAAAACCAATTTTACTTGTCCCTTTTGAAATATGACCCTGAGTTTCACATGCAGGCTAAATGTGAAAAAACTGTTCTACCTCCATTTCCTGGCCTGGCAAGCCATCCTACTTTATATATGTGAATATATCGTCTGGCCACGACCCATAGATAGACCTCAATCATGGGGCGAGATCTACAGTTGTCTCCACATGCTATCGGACAACGAACAATGTGACGTACTCACCGCTATGAATGTCAGTCAACAGGGCAGTCCGCCATACTCTGTTGAAGAAGACGCAATTACATCCTTTTTCTAAATAAAGGATTTAAAGGGTCAGTCACACCACGGGTGCAGACTTACCTCACCCACACTTCCTGTTAGAAAAATGCTCCTAAAGGAGGCGTCGCCTGGAGGACCGAGACACTTGCGCGTGCACACAAGCACACACACACACACAGCAGACTCACCGCTCAAGAGAACAAGCAGACACAGAAACTGCAGCAGGCTGGAGGATTTTCTGTCCACCTTGATCACTAGACGAAAGGGGGGAGGAGGACATTATTTTAAGGAGGCGAGTGGCTCCGAGCCGTAACGTGTCATATCAGCAGGTGAGTGGCCGAGACTCAGCTGGAGTCCAGTGCAGTGCAGCCACGTAACATGTCACAGACAACATCACCCTGCAGCTCTACAGCCATCAGCTGTGTCTGATTCTAAATCAGTGTGGAGCAGATTTTAACCTGAAGATGGAGATATAATTACAGTTTTGGGCTGGTATATTACATTTTAAGTAAGTTGCACTGAAATGCCCAAATAGTGACTTCACATGCCTGCAGCACTATTAGACACTCATCTATATAGGTTATCAGCAAAAAAAGTTGTTTGTTTTGGTTCTGTTGTATTTTTGTCCCCCCCCTTTTTTTTTTTTTTTCTCTTTTTGCAGGACTAGAAGCGGATTCTTTTGCATCCTTTATTGTTTATTTTTGTGAACTCCCCCCCTTCCTTCTCTTTCCCCCCTTTCTCTTTCATTTCCGTGTCCGTTGAAATTTTAAACAACCGAAAACATTTCTAATAAAATTTTGATATCAGGCAGGGTGTTATAGCTGAATCGATAACGATCCACCTGTGAGAATAAAACTGTAAGGCTTGTTTTTGGCACTCAGACATCAATTATGTTTGCTATACAGCCAAACAGGACATGGAAAGAAAAAAAAAGAAAAAAAAGTTGATTTTGGTGTTACTCGCTCTTTAAGTACCTCTATCTGCTCTTGTCTCAAAGAAAAGCCCAAGTCTAAATAGTCCAAAGTTGATGCCAAAGCCATTTCAAATGAGCTGCCGCCATCCTTTTTTTTCCCCCTCAGTCGCAGTAACATCCCGCCCACCAAGCTGATAGAGCACTGTGATTGGCTCACCAAACTCCAAATCAATATTTTGATTCTGTTGCTAGTTTAAAAAATTCTAGACGAGCAACTTTTGCTTACCCCATTGGCAGATTTATTTTACTCAAAACAAGAAAATTTAGATCATATTTAAGAATATTTACCTTATGTTAAGTAATGCAACTTTTTTATAGAAGAATTTTTTTTAGACTAAATATAAGATAAAATATCACATTTTTTTTTTTTACTTAATTAGTAATCAGTTTTTGCCGTGTGGGTGCAACCTGCATATTTAACTTTGCTGCTCAACCAGCAAATGTATTTTCCTTACAAAAGTGGCTCCATTTAGGAACTAATCAGGCTTTTCAACAGTTTAAGGTTTGTTTCCAAAATGTCTTGTTACAACATAGAAACACTCAACCAAACACAAATGTATTCAATATTTATATCCGTTACTGGATAATGTGAATTTAAAAATGTCATGCAGTGAGGAAAGTGGACTTTTCTAGATGTCCCATTTTGTTTTTACTCAACTTTAAATCAGAACAAAAATCTAAAGGAGACCCTTCAGCTTAATTTTGACAAAGTGCAACATTGGCTAACTTATAATAAACTTCGTCTTAATAAATCAAAATCGTATTCTATGCTTTTCCAGAGAAATATTTCGACCTCTGCTGTAGACGTTGATCTGAATTTACATTTTTTAGACTCTTCACGATTGCTATCATCTGATAACATTAAATACTTAGGGGTTTGGTTGGAACCAGAGTTGTCCTTTAAAACTCATATTCACAAAATCTCACATAAGGTGACATGTTGTTTGAAAACTTTATATCAATCAATCAATCAATTGTTTAGACCTCACAGCAAGGAAGCGTATTGTAAGCCAACTTTTATTTCCGATTTTGGATTATGCACATATAATTTACCAGAACTCCACAGTTGTATGTCTTCAATCTCTTGATGTGATATTCAATAGCTTATGTCGCTTTGTTTTACGCTGTCCTTTTAGAACACACCACTGTCACATGTATGAACGTCTTTCATGGCTATCCTTAAATGCCACGCGTCAATTTCACTGGTTGTCACTTATTTTTAAATGCATATTTTTTGATTTTACATCTTATTTAAAAATATTGTTAGTACCCTTTAATTCTGTGTATCACACTAGGATCAATGATCAGCTCTCTTTTTTAATACCTCGATTTAAAAAAGAAGTAGGGAAACGTGCATTCTGTGGTAAAGCTCCTCAGGACTGGAACATGTTACCTGCACATTTAAGATCATTATCTTCATTTCGCTTATTTAGAAATGCCGTTTATGAGCATGTAAAGCAGACTTGTAATTGCTTTGAATCCACTGCCTGAGATTGCGACTCTATAGCTAAAGTATTGTATTTACATCTATCTTTTTTTGTTTGTACCACTGCAGGATTTTATTTATTTATTCTTATTATTATTATTTTTTTTTTGTAGATTGTGTTAATTAGTTCTTGTTTGTGATTTATGTTTCAGACTTGTCGATTCGTTACTGTCTCTGCTTTCTTGTATTTTATTTACATTATTGTTGGAGGACCCACTCGAAAATGAGATGATTCATCTCAAGTGGTTTTATCCTCCTAAAATATAAGTTCATATATATATATGTGTATATATATATATATATATATATATATATATATATATATATATATATATTGCCAGTATTTAGACTTTAATGATTTTGACTGAATCAGCATTTTTCTTCTCTTGTATTATAGTGAAAATATAATCCCACATTTGTAACTGAATGTACCATCAGCAATCTGTCAACACAGAAGCAAGCACTGGTGAACAGAAATGTAGTTTGGAGGTCACTGGGTGTAATTTAAATCCATATTTTTAGTTTCCATGGCAGCTTGCAGCAGTAGAGCTGATCTTGGCTTGAAGTAACCCATCCCTACAGAAGAAATAGAGTCGAGTTGTTCACTTTGGCTTCAGAGGGCGATTTAAAAGAGTTATAAATTCATGATGGGAATGAAGCTACTCTAGATCTCTTTCATGGATATTTTGTGACATCTGAGATGATTTCATCACCAAAAAACTGATAAAGTAATGTAATTAAAGAAAACAGAACTTGTGTATAACTTTTTTTTAATAAAATCACCATCACCAATTCTTGCAGTGTCTTAAATAAAAAATAAGTCAGATGAGTTTGTGCAGAAGCACCAGTTTTTACTCTAGTAATAATCTTTATTTCAGGTCTGCTTTTGGGAAAAAAAACACTTGTTTGTCTTTTGACTCTGACTCTCACTGTTTGCTTAAATTTTTCGGCAACAAAAAAACAACAGCGGTTATGTATTTAGAGAAGACATACTGTATTATGACCCTTTTTCTTAATTTATAATAATTCTATGGTTGATACAAAACTTGTTCATAAAGTTCTTTGCATAAATCCACTTTCAGTCGTTTTATTCTGACATTTTTCAGTACCTTCCAGAATGAGCCGTTTCAGGGCTCTGTCACTGTAAGAAAAAAAGCTGGAGCTAGCCACGCCCACTCACCCCCCATTAAGGCTGCTATAAGTTGAGAAGGTCTGATATCCAGGAGGGGTTTGGAGTAGAGCCGCTGCTCCCTCAGCAGCAGCTCACTCCTACAGGTATGCTAAGTTCCCTGTTTGTGACATCACAAATGGGGACTTATTCAGAACCCTTGCCAGTATTATGTTTTCAATCCATTAACTGTTTAAAATATAAGGACTAATCTTTCTTTTACTTTTTTCTTTTACTCTATTTATTTATTTATTTATTTATTTATTTAGCCGGCTGAAGCCCATCTGTGTCCATGTGAGGTGAGCAGAGTAGATCTTTGGGACTTCTGTGTCCCGTCCAGAGCATTGCAACTTAAATGCTGCTTGGAAATGACCAAATTCAAAGATCTTTAAAGACACAAAATATTTTGCAGAAAATGATCAGTTAAACTAAAATATATATATATAAAAAAATGAAATCTGCTTCAGCTGGCTAAATAAATTACTGCCAACATGAGGAATCGAACCGGCGTCAGGACATAGCAAAGCAAGATGAAAGGCAGATGCTTTACCCACTAGACCACCAAACCCAGTACAATGACTGATTGCTTAAGACACAACTGTTGTAAGCACATTTTGTGGGAATGGGCGTGGGCAGAGCGTCAGCGCTGTTTCCAAGGACGCTTTCTTCTCATTTGTTGCTTCATCGTAGCCCATGATGCTTTGTAGGTTGCGTAATGAATGGGTGGACCTCAGGGTACAAAGACTGGCTGACAAAAATAACTCATATTTAAAATAAAATGACACCTCAATAGTACCAACAGTAATATTTCATCATATACTGTGCCTACCTTTGCTCTCAAAGGTTTAAAATAGCATGATCTGGCTCCTTTAAACTTTTAGCAGCAGCAGTGCCACAACAACAGGGAAAAGCGCCAAACAACGATGCATAAATCAATAAATTCCACTCACAAGTCTTTTTCTCTGTGCCTGCTCTGCCACACATCCGTTCCCAAGCAACAGACTGACAGCTCTTCATAACAAGGGTTGCGTTTAAGTGTAATAGGCACATGCCAACAAAAACACCCACAGATTTCCCACACAACAGGAACATGGCTAATATAATATCAGGACATACTTTTTATGCATATCATTTTAATAAAGTTCAAAGTTTTAAATGTGAAAAAGCACAAAAAGGAAGTCAACTTTTACTTTGAAAGCTGCACCTCAACTAGAAAGTAGAATTACTGCAGTTTTGCCTGGACAAGAAATCCAAATGAGGGCTGTTTTCTACGTTGTTTTCAAAGTGGAGGACGGCCTGAACGAGCTGTGGAGGAATATGTTCATCTGACTGAGTACTGCTTTTTAAAATGGCATAAAGAGGCTCTCTATGACCCTATTGGGACTTTGGCTCTACCCGGCCTAGATAGAGTAAGGAGTTTTCACATCCGGGTAGCCCAGTAATTTTCTGCACACAACCGGACGTATTTTCAGCCCTCTTCCCAAGGCGGTCTGCCTCGGGCTGAAACCAGTCCAACACACCCACTGCTGATTGACTGGTCGGCTTAAATTCATGCCTACCATTAGGGGGGCCTCAGATTGGTGGATCGAATCATCCAGCGGGGGCTTCCTGCATGCGCGATTCATTATCATTCTGGATACTGAGGAGTTAACGAGCCTCTGACTGAAGCCATTTTTCTCTGTCTCTCTCTGCTTTGAGTAGCACACAGACACACACGCACGCACACACACACACAGTGCTGAAAGGCTGCCATGCACAGCAAATCAGGATGCAATATCAGAGTCTCCAAACGCAACACTGCTCAGGCCGTCTTTGTTTAATAATGAAAACACCATGGACTTCTCTGCGCTCTTTTGACCGCCCACCTGCTCGGAGATGCGCTCATGACATCATTGATATCTTCGCGCAATTTTTTGTGCCAATTTTGGAGACCGCCCAAGTGCTCGATTATGTCCGCATTCCTAAGTCAGTGTGGAACGAACACGTTAGGCTGGGGTGGGTGGAGTGGAGCTGATGCTAGTGTGCAAGTGGCTTAACTTCTCCCTACATTTCTCAAGGACAAAGATTCAAACATCCCACGAGACGTTGGCGTTTCACCCTTTAGAACTATCTCGATATATTTAACACATCATTTTGAGAAACTTTCTTGTTAAAACGACTTTTGTATGTCATTATTAGGGCTGGAATATACTTGCTGTTTAACCTCGCGTTGGCGCAGGCAGCAGGCTGCGTCTTTGTTCACATACTTGCTGCTACACAGCACTGCACTGGATGTAGTACCGGAGTGTTCCACTAGGGGGCAAACGAGAGCACTCAGACCGGATAGAGAGCCGGTACAACCAAAACAAACATGGCGTCAATAAAAGAGCTAAAAACTGGTTAATTTTGAGATTACAGCAGAAAAAAGGACAGCAGCGGTATCGTAGATGGTGTGAAAGACCTCTAAACCAGAGATGGAGTCACCATGGTGAGTGTGTCTCGCTCGTTTTGTCAACTCCACCTACCGGTTGCTCGTATATTGCAGCATTCGGGCGCGTCGTGTCGCGTCGCGTTAATTTTGGGGGACGCGCACAAACGACGCTTCAAATCAACACAAGCTACGCGTGGCAGCCATTTTAAACACGCGTACGCGTCGCTAAACAGCAAGTATATCACGGCCCTTACAAGAAAGTTTCTATTGAAAACAAGATTAATTTCATGTTATAATGAGAAACGTTCTTTTTATTGTGAGATAGTGATCCTTTATTTTTTCCCTGCACTGACGGTAATATGTTTCCATAAGACCCACATGGCAGCACAAACGAATGCAAAAGGGGAGTTTTGCATAATATGTCCCCTTTAAAAAACTCAGGTTGCATTGGAATTGGTTTGTAGCCTTGCATAAAGGATAGCATTCTGACAATTATACATTATAAAAAACATCCCAGGTTAAGTTGACACAGAATTCTCTTAAAAACTAGTTGGAAGTGACTGAACCCAGTCCAACTGGATAATAAACATGAACTGATCTGGGACTTATTCCCCTCTTAGGTCACAAATCAGACCCCACATCCATCCCTAAAGCATTAGCACCCCACGCTAACGAGCACTGGACTGTAGAGACCACAAGCAACTTGGACAGTTGTTTATTCCTCCAGGGGCGTGTTCTTATGAACTTTGAATAACCTTTAAACTAATATTTGCAGCAAGGAGGTCCTGGGTTTGCATCCCAGCCTGGAGTCTCTCTGCATGGAGTTTGCATGTTTTCCCTGTGCACACGTGGGTTATCTCCGGGTACTTCGGCTTCCTCCCACGGTCCACAAATATGACTGTCAGGTTGATTGGTCTCTCTAAATTTTCCTCATGAGTGTGCATGGTTGTTTGTCCTGTGTGTCTCTGTGTTGCCCTGCGATGGACTGGCAACCTGTCCAGGGTGTACCCCACCTGCATGCCCAAAGATTGCTGGAGCTAGACAACATCCGCCCACGACCCTGCATGGATAAGCGGGTACAGACAATGGATGGATGAATGGATGGATCTGGAAAATGAGAGTAGGACAAAAAAGAGGAGGCAGTGGCTCAGGAGCGGGTTGACCTTCAGAGGGTTGCCACTCCTGCATTCTGAATTTGTTTCCTTGGGCAAGAGAGACACTTGACCTAGCTTGTTGCCTCACCTCTTTGGATAATCTTGAACTAGAAAATCTAACAAAAGTCTGATAGACATGGGCTTAATTTGAATAGCTGTTGAGAGGACCAATAACCCAGATGAGACAGATTGTATGCATAACTGGAACTGATGGAAGAATAAACAGTGTTTTGCAGAAAATCTGCCCACATCTGGTGGATTGTCATGAGCTGTCATGATTTGTAATAACAAAAAAAAAGCAAGACTAATGCAAAGATGTTCACATATCATCAGGTCAGTGTATATCATTTCATATTTGACATATTTTCACTAAAAAACATCAGCAGTAAAATAACTAGAGTTTCCGTTAAAATCTCCAGAGAACGAAACCCAACTGTTTCATGTTTATGTGTACAAAAAGAAACCATTTGTCAGCGGCCATGTTTTATGTCTTGTCGTGGAATTATGTACCTGGCAGGTACCAACAAGAAGTCTGTGCCAGGAGGAAGTTTTTGGCCAGGTCATTTCTCACTGAGGGTAAAATAAAGCACATATGGTCATTAAAAGCGTCTCTGGTGGCTAAAAAAGACCTTCTTTGGTGTTAGTGCATCACTCCGCTCTGAATGTGCCAGCTTCAAGTGCGTACTTTTATAATAAGAAAGCCAAACCAGCCTGTTACCTTGGATTGGTGTACTCTATCAGGGGAAATATTGAAAAGGTTGAAACATCACTTTTGGACCTCTCATTTATTTCATATTTTATTTTTCTTCATTGCTTTGCATCCCAGTTTGAATGATTACACCCATGTGTAGCAGATAGTTTCCATTATAAGCAGTAGGAAGTGGTAGTTTACTCAGGGGAGTGAAAACCATGAACTTTGAGTTTGTTGATGAAGTGATTCAAACTTGTTTTCACACTTTTTGTGGTTTTGGATGATGATTTTCCCAACGCGAGTTCGTCAGCTCAATAAATAAACTGTTATCACGAGATATAAAGTGAAGCTAACATGTGAGCCTTCAGGCGTAACGCCACAAAATCACTGCAAATCACACAATCAGAAACAAAAGGAATCTGTATGTTTTTTTCTGTCTTCGTGAACGTTTTTCAGTAAGTTTTGATTAGACAAAAACGATGTAACTCGTGACAGGTGTTAATTTTCCCAGCTGTAGACTGCCATCAGAACTCCCAAGGGAAAGTCTTCAGTCTTTTCTAATTTATTTATTTAATTTCTAGATTTAGACTCTAAAATCCTCTTTGAGAACTCAGCAGTGACCTTGTCAAAATTACTGACATTTAGTCAAATTAATTTAAATTGAACACTAGAAATAGAACAAAACGTTTACAGATGACAGTTGGTCTTCAGGCTCGTTCCCCTCAAGGTGATGACACACACACACACACTGTTGCGCACAAACTCCTTCCCCTCACATAGAGCTAAATTACATAAAGGTATGATTTTACACTAATCAAAACACATCACGGTGTTGCAGGAAAGGTAATTTACATGTGTATGGGGGGTTTATATTTAGAAGCCAGAGCTTGTCTGGATATATTTGTGGGCAGACTTTTAAATGCTTTACCTTTTCTGTAGACAAACCTGACACCTGAGCAGAAATGTTTATGTGATTAATATTTGTATAAACTTCAACTGTCAAAATATTGGCTCCTGCTGATTACCGCCCACACTGCTGCTTTCTCTTCGACATGAAAGGTGTGCTGTTTTAGAAAACTGCAAAATCTTTCACTGACGTCAATTTATTCATAGAGTCTCGTATGTTAAAATGTGTAGATATTGTATATATTAACCCCTTTACATTCCTGCAATTTCTGCCCAAGAGTGTTTAAAAAAGCATACCCAAATTTTAATTAAAGCTGTTCTTGAACTATTTTGACTAGAGGCGTGGTTGAGGTGTCTTTTGAAAGTAAACACTCAGACGTTTTCCCCACAATAGTCAAAATTTGTGTAGGTGATACTGTCATAGAGTAATATGAGCTTGAAGCACTGAAAAATCTATCCTGCTGTTGAGTCCTTGGGCAAGACACTTCACCCTCCTTACCTCTCACCCAAACAGGGTGAAGCTGCTTTTAGCTACTATGCTGCACAGAGATGGAATCAGCTTCCTCATGACCTCAAATGTGCCCCAACTTGAGTAACTTTTAAATCAAAATTGAAAACTTTCATGTGTTCATCAGCCTATGAATAAATGTTTCTTATGCTGCACCTTCTGCACTGTATCTGCTCACCCTTTAACTTTGTCCTTTTCTTTTTAATTTCTAAATCTAAATTGAATTTGTATGTAATTTAATTGTGCTGTCATGTTGATTTTATTGTTCTTGCCATTCTTGCTAAATGGAAAGCACATTGAATTGCCTCTGTGTATGAAATGTGCTATATAAATAAAGCTGCCTTGCCTTGCCTTACCTGCTGGTGGTGGTTGGAGGGACCGGTGGTGCCAGTGTAGGGCAGCCTCTGTCCTTGTCTCCCAGGGCAGCTGTGGCTAGTGGCTACAATGTAGCTCATCACCCCCAGTGTGTGAATGGATGAATGGGTGTAAAGCCCTTTGGAGTCCTCTGACTCTGAAAGGCGCTATACAAGTGCGAGTCTTTTATTATTTATCATAGACGGACACAAAAGTACATAGAATTAAAGGGACACTTTGCAACTTTTTAATATTTTTAAATAATTTTCTTGAGCCAGAATGTGCTAAAATTACCCATTACAGGGTTAATGAAAGGCCACCCAGCCCTTGTCGCCCCCTGTGGCCAGAATATTCCACTTGCAACTTCACAGCTGCCGGTCTGGTCTGCTGGGACTTAGAAAAATTGAGCTTGACATACCTGGATCTGCAGTCTGCTTCCAGCATGTTTCCTGCATGTTTTAGATCATGAACACAGCTGATTTGTTTGATTTAGTGATGAACCGCTCCTGTAGACACTAATGAAGGCTGAGAAGACATTTCAGCAGTTAGATTAAGGTGTTAAAAAGATGAACGTACAGCAAGGAGATAGGTTTTACTTTCGCTTTCACCAACAAACACTAGGGGGTGCTAAAAACAAGCCAAAACTGACTAGTGTCCCTTTAAATCTAACTGTACCAAAGAATTAAGGGAATGTTACACTATGCTTCTTCACAGGTGTTTTACCTGTGTTTTTATTTTATTTTTATATTTTTAACTAAAATCTGAATCGGGATAAATGGGAACGTCCATAATCAGATCTTGTCAGAAAATTGCCACAACATAAAATTTTCATAAATGTTGTTGTGCTATGAAAAATTTCAGTTACAGTTTCAAGCACATCCTGAAAAATCCAAGCACTTAAAAACAAAACCTTAAAAATGAAGCATTTTCAGTGTTTCTATTGACCGTGATGAACACTGCAGCCGTAAATGTCGTCCATCATTCCTTTAAAATAAAATGTGGCAAAAGATGAATTAAGCCGCTGACATCAAATAAGAAGAACTTTATCTTAAAAAAAACACTTAGGGTACACATTTCTAGAAAGTGACATAGAACAGCATGAAATTAAGTCAAATGTAAATAACTGCTTTTTTCTGTTCCTATAAATAGTGCATTAGTGTAACACAGGAGAAATAATTTATCCTTTTCAGTGGAGGACTTGGTGGAGCTCCATCTTCCTCTTCCTGTTACTCCTGAGGGATCAGAAAGCGTCCGCTCTAGAGGGAAAAGAAGTAGTCTAAAAGATTCTACTTCAATAGTCTCTACGGTGTTAAAGACCTCAGAGCAACTCCCTTTCATGCAACCTTGTCTGTCATCGCCACTTTTCCTCTGGTGCTTTTATTTTCATTTTCATGTCCTTTCTCCCGCATGAATTCACCGGATCGCACTGCTGATATCCTCCCAACAGCCCTGTTATCAGGACATTTTCAATAGTGTGGCTGAAAATAGAAAGAAATGCTTGGCAGGCTAGCGCGCTGCTGTTGTCACCTTTGGGTTACTGATAACAATTCCTGCAGCAGCCAATGGGACTATCCCCTAAGGGTCTGAATTTAGCAACTTTTTTTACTTTACTTTAAAGAAGCAACGTGTGAGAAATATTCACAAAAACAGTCCAATGCCTCAGTCATGTTGGAAAGAAGGTTATAATGAAACAGATTTCATTCTCAGCCAGCTGGGGGGGGGGGGGTTATCAGTTTTTCTCCTTTTGAAAAAAACAAAAGTGGGACATAATACTCTTTACTCTTTGTGAGTTTGCTGAATCTGTAGATTCTGCATTTGTAATTCGACACCAGGAGACAAAAAGCTCCAGAGTTGTACCGAAGCCAGTAAACAGGAGCGACCCAGAAGTTATTTCTTGTACCCCTAAGAAGCCATGGCATCTTTTTGTTTTACTCTAATATGAAGCAAGCTAGAGGCTAACGTTGAGCTAACAATGCTAATGTTCGGAGGGACTGGTGGCGCCAGGGTTTGGCAGCCTCGCTTCTGTAAGTGCGCCCCAGGGCAGCTGTGGCTACAATGTAGCTCATCACCAGTGTGTGAATGTGTGTGTGAATGGGTGGATGACTGATTGTGTTGTGAAGTGCCTTGGGGGTTGTAGAACCCTAGAAGGCACTATACAAATACAGGCCATTTACCATTTTAATGCTGAATTAGAAGCAAATAGTTATAGTCTAAAATAATCTCAAGCTACTTTTTCAAATACCAACAACTGGATATTACAGTGAAATGTTTGTGTGAAGTAAATAATGAGTCGATCGTGGCGTTTTAACTCCTTTAATGAGTCGTTCAGAACTATAACTGCAAGCTAACAGCAAGACGGCAAACCACAGACATCATATACGTAGACGCCTCGTGGACAGGAGCTGCCATAGTGGCCGGCTGCCATCTTGGATGGGTCTCCATTTGCTCCCAGTGCATTTATTTCTACTGAGGAAGGTGTTTACCCAACTAAAAAACACATTTTATTATGCTTTTTCACAAAATCAGACATGTGGTATGGCATGATAATTAAAATATAAATATAATTAAATAAAATAAATAAAAAAAAATTTAATATAAAATCCCAACAGGTAGGCTAGAAAAGTACCACGTGATCTGTTTTCAATGGTATGCAGGTTGTTGTAACTGTAGGCTGTAGAAAAAAGGGGCTAAGTTGCTGACTCTGCGTTGACTCCAATTGGGTTTGGAAAGTGAGGGACCCATCAAATATGGCGGCGATGCTGTTACGCTCTCCAGCACCCAATAGGGCATCTACACATTCATGTCTATGCGGCAAACAACCACACTTCCTGTAATGCCGGAGGCACACCACAGTAATAAGTGTAGTAACTGCTCTCTACCAGTACTAACACCAGATATGACAATGTATTTATCTACATATTGACTTACTGTACATGAATCATCTCTGTTTGTGATCTGGAATCTTCTGGTGCTGGTCCATAACTGGCAACATCTACAAAACTCACGGAACAGGAGTGAGAAAGTGATTGCAGTAACCAAATTTGACCACAGGATGTCATTCTTACATATTGCACCTTTAAAATTGCAACCAGCAGAGCATAATTTTGTGTTGAGTCATTATTTAACCTAAAAAATCAATACTCATTAGCCAATTACAGTTAAGTGCTCTGTCTAACAGTAATGGAAGGACAAGAGACCCTAGTTACCACTTGTTTTCTCTTGTGGAGACTTTTATAATAAAATAAATCCTCCCAGTGTTTTAAGATCACCCCCCTGCTCCTGGAACACAAATCCACTCTGGTAGAGGAGGGCTGAATGAAACATGGTGTCCCCGCTCATCCTCTTTAAAAGCTGCTTTTTGCTCTAACCTTTGTGTCCTCTATCTGAGCAATAGTCTTTTCAAGTGTTGCTATTACTTCAGGACATTTGGGCAGATCAATTGCAAATCCCCACTCTGAAAATTAATGGAATTCTAGAATCATGTTTGCCCCTGTTCTGTTCTTCAGATTGAAAAATAACGTGGAGGATGCGCTGCTGAATTTTAAACTCAGTGTCTGCAGCTCTTTAACAGTTTTTCAACCACTAAATACACACTTTTGTTTATATTCACTGCTTTTTCGCTTTTGGTTGATGTCAGCTGAGTGTTGACAAAAACTTAACACACGAGTGTGTACAAAAAGAATTATTCCAGTTTATCTTGTAACTCCATTGCAGGGATAAAATGACTTCATCTATTTAGCTGTACATGTTGGAGTAGTGGTGAAATACTGCAGCTGTGCAACAAGAATCACAAATTTTCTTTTCAAAATGTTTTCACTTATTTGAATTTTTTTGGGCCAATTTGAATGTTTTTTCTGTAAAGTTAGACTTTTTTCTTGTTGATTGATCAACATACTCATCTTGGCACTTTGCACATATATGCGTCATCATCATCTTAGCACCATTTTATCCAGGGTACAAGCACACAGATTCAGAATATCAAGCCTTAATTAGCCTTAATTTGAACTTTGCAGCTTTAAAGATTCATTGACTTTATTGGTAAAATAGACGAGCAATAGACAGCTACAGTTTATAGATCGATCCTCCCATATTCCAGTCAGAATTGACAAAGCTCCTCGGATGAGAAGCGAAACGTCTTCAAGAAACCAAAGAGGTCCAGTTGCCTTCATTTGAACCCCTTGGATTACCATGACCTGGATGACTGAGAACCTTCACCAGCATAAATCGTTTATAACATTTTGTATTATATAAATGTTGTGCATCAATGTCCTTGTAAGAATTTACAACCATACCTTTCCCCATTTTTCCAGTAAGAACTTCATTTTTGCAAGTTACTGTTGACCAACAGCTTCCTACCTGGCCAGCATAGGTGGGCCCCATATGAGATCTATATGGGCAAGCCATATGGGTCCCAACAGGGTTTGTCCGCGGTTTCCACAGTGGCCCCATGGGGGTTTGCCCAGAATGATTTTTGCCCACATAGACTTTAACGGGCCCTACCTGGGTTTTCAGAGGGTTTGACTCAAACACCGGCAAACCCCTGTGGGGCCACCATGGAAACCGCAGACAAACCCTGCTGGGACCCATACGGTTTGCCCATATAGATCCCATATGGGGCCCACCTATGTGTGCTGGCTGGGAGAGAACTGTATAGCAGCTAATCTGAAAACTTAGCCAAAACCAAAAAGCTCCAGTTTCCAAGATGTCACAGCAGATTATGAGCTTTTTACTTCATAATGTTGCTTTAACATCTTCACAATGTTGGAGATTGGATCTTATTTAAGACAACAGTTCTCTAAAGCCATTAGTACATCAGTCCTGTAGGATGTCAGAGCAGTTTCTCCAAACCAAAGCTGTCCAGGAAGCCATCTATAATGGGTGTGGTAACAATTCTAACTTTTACACGTTAATAAAACTTCATAACGGCCACAAAACTCATGAAATGAATAAACTCCCACACAAAATAGGTTGTGAAAATAATACACACTTACTGCCGTCACTAACCGCTTTTGTTAAGGCCATTATATAAGAGGTAATGTTTCTCAGCCTCTTAAACAAAAGCTTATGGAAGTTCTAAAAAAGGTCAATATTTAAAAATAGGATCAAGTACACTTTTGTTGTAATTTGGTGAAATTCCAGCTTTACACTCAGCTGCTGATGACGAAATAAAAGGACACAGAGCAAAAAGAAATATTAGAAAACAATTTTAACAGAGTTCAGTGGTAAATATTCACAGCTACAGTTTAGCTCGGGACTTTGACTTATTTCTCAAGGCAAACTCACTGATAAGCTCTAGCCGTAGCATCTGACAGCTCATTGGAAAAATTTCTCACTAAATATTAAGTTCGCAGTTCCTCAAACAGCAATCATCCCTCTGCTGCCTTGGCGCTGCGCTCCTTACTTTGTACTTGTCTTAAGAGCAATGAAGGGTGCTTCCAGCCGGCGTCTCGATAGGATCAACGTTTTATTTTTTTTTAAATATCGACACGATGATAAGAAACTGACTCTATCTTCCTTGTGAATCTGTAAACAAACTTTTTATCTTCGCTACAGTCGAAATTGGGTAAAATCCTCCTGGTTATTGCTCTTTAGGATGTGCTGAGAAGCTTTTGGAAGCTTCGGCTGAGGAGTGATGTCTTTTAGAGGCCTAGTGCTGACATTTCCTGTGAATATCATGGAGACGTTGCAGGTTTTTCAGACCTATTGCACATCTGAACATGTTTATTTGCAGTACCAGACCTTGTGTTTACTTGTAAAATAGACACCTCCTTCCTTTACATGGGTGCTTCTTCCTTTTCCTCTTTCATCTTCATCACATCCTCCTCCCTGTTTCTTTGGAGGTACCCTTGATGGTTCTCATTGCCCCTCCTTTGGCGTGCCTTTTGGAGACTTCACGGCTGCCTAAACTAATAAATTATGGACAAATGTAGACAGCACGTAAGCATGGGAATTAGATTTTGAGTTCATTTAGCGACCCAGCATTCATAAGTGATCAACATTTATATCAACTATGTTTCAGAAGAAGCTCTCCTAACTCTTTCACACATTTGTGCAAGAACAGATACACACACGTTACATAACTTTATCACTTCAAGAATAAAGATGGTAAGAGTTATTCAATCATTTTGCACCAGAATTCTGAGGCCATATCAGCTGAGCATCAGCTAACAGGCTGGTTTCACTTAAGAAGGAATGTTTTATGTTTGATATCTGCTCAGATTTCTTTTTGCTCTAATAATGAGATTTTAACATTTGAAATCAGTAAAATTATCTTTACTTTGGTAAATGTTGCCAAATGTAATTATTTTTGTACTGAATTGTATCTTTTCATGGTCTTGATAAGTCATGCGTGTTTTGTTGTTGCGTCAAGATTTTATTTAATGTAGATATTTTTTAAATATTAATTTTAATGAACTGCAGAGAAACTAGAAACCTTTCCATGTAACATAAATTATTATTTCAGAGTGTCTCATCTAATATGTTACAGGTGGTATATAATGATGAATATATGCATAGGTCTTTTACTGGAATTATGTTGGTAAAGCCACACTATGTAACTTTTTCATATTTTTAAATAATATTCTTGAGCCAGTATGTGCTAAAATTTCCTTTACAGGGTTATTGAAATGTCACTCAGACCCCCACCGCCCTCTGTGGCCAAATACCACACTTGCAACTTCAGAGTGGCGGTCCGGTCTCTCTTGGACTTAGTAAAGAGGAGTTGACATGCCTGCAGTTTGCTTCCAGCACATTTCCAGCATGTTTTTGATCATGAACATAGCTGATTTGTTTGATTTAGTGATGAACCGCTCCTGTAGACACTAATGAAGGCTGAGGAGACATTTCAGCTGTTAGATTAAGGTGTTGAAAAGACGAACGCACAGCGAGGAGATAAGTTTCACTTTTGCTTTCACTAACGGAACACTAGGGGGTTCTAAAAGCAAGCTAAAACTGCCATGTGTGCCTTTAAAACTCAGCATGAAGTAACCATAACACACATTGCACATGAGTATAACACTGAACTTGTGAGTTTTACGTTTTTAAATGTCAAACAAAACTGAAAATTAGCCCAAATTTAACAGCAGTTTTAAGTATATAAACAAATTATAGGCTAGAAATAATAAAGGAATAATTAAAGGCCAGCAGTCATTGAAGTAAAGAATATCACCAAATGCCTTTCAGGTCAGAACTGTAGCAGTTTCTTGTATTTTTGTTTGGTGCAGGTTTGTTTGCACAGAACTCAGTAATCCCATTAGGGTGCAGAACAACCAAGAATAATGAGGACATTTAGAGTTTATTTAAAGTTGGTGTCAAAATTGAAGCCCACTGACCCTTGTGTGGCCTTTAAACATAATTCTGTTTTAAATGAACCACTTTTTTTGTTTTTTATTTAATTTCATGATAAATAGAAACAGATTTTTACAAAATAGCAGTCTTGTGTTCATTATACATGAAACATGGTAAAATACATAAAGTTACCGAATAAATGGTGACCCAGATCGTAATCTTGTTGCTTATAATAGACTAAAGTTTATTTTCAATACCAAGAAAGTAGAACCCATTAAATCCAGGGAACTTAATGCTTGCCTTTTACTAAGATAATCACATATAGTCTCATCTACAGACATTTACAGATGTGTTTCTGCAAAAACCAAATACTTTATTCTTTTCAGTAAAATGTGACAAGTCTGATTTTTGTTTGTTTGTAAAAGTTCTGACACCACTGGATTACACTGTGAGGAATCCAATCTTGATCTGATTCAACTACCTGCTGTACTCTGAAGGTTTGAGCCAAATACCATCCCATAGCCACGTATGCTTTCTGGGATGTGACAGAGTGCATACATACTTCAGTAGCTATCCAAAAATGCATGAATTAATGCTGGTCTGCTTTAATTCATGCATTTTCAATTATTTTCCTATTAACCCAGAAATGATCTGAACAAGATTTTATTTTTCCAGTGATAAACTGTTTGTGTCTTCTTATCATGCATCACCAGACCTCAGCAGCTGCAACTGAACAGATACCCTAGCAGACTACCCATCCATTCTGCAGCTCTGGATCAGGTCTTATCAGAATCAAGTAGATGATGCAACTTACTCCTTTATGTTTCATCCTAAAAGAAAAAAAAGCACATCTCTCAGAGAGAGAGGGAGAGAGTGTTTCTTCTTCCAGCTGGCTTCCTTGTTTGACATTCATACATCTTGTAAACATGGTTTGTCCATGTCTTCCTCTTCATCTGTCCAAGCATTTCCTGTCAGCTGCACAGACATGTTTTCAGCTGAATGTGATGAACTGTGCTCCCATAGTGACACATCTAATATGAAGTTTGTAGATATTGTAATTTTTGTTGTGTTTTTCATCATAAATTATTGCAAATTGAATCATTTGAATTGAAACTTCTTGTAATGAAGGCATAGTTTGATAATGATGTTCATGCAAGCAGCCTCAGCTTCACCCTGCTTGGCACCACAGACTCTTTATGCCTGGTAAGAGCCTGTATATGCATCGTGACAGAGAGAGAGAGAGCATGTCAAGCTGGCTGATAATGGTTGTCACTGAGTGGTAGAGTAATTGTGCTGCAGATAGTGGAAGGATTATTCTAAGACAAGGTGCAGACTGGTTTAGAACCAGTGGAAAAGAAGCTGTCATTTGTTTCAAGAAGCCCTGCAGGGAGTCCAGTCCCACTAAGTCCCCCCAGGGTTATGACCAAGGGGGTCTACTTTGCTCACTAGTGAATTTTGGGTGGTTGTGGGCTCACTCTCGTTCTACCATGGAAAGAGCAGCTGCAGGGTTGGATTGGTTCGGCTGTACTTGACACCACCTTACTGGCCTTCCCCCTGGCTGGCCTACATCAGGGTGGCGATGGAGTACTGTGTAGGGGGCATCCACTGTTGTCTCTTCGTCCTCCAGGCTGGCTCCCCATTTTCCCCAGGTTTGTGTCTATCCCCTGGGCTTGCTATCTGTCCTCTGGGTGCTGATGGCTGTCTGGATTGTGGCAGGCTATCATGTCACCAGTATGATAAAGTCAACTGCACAACAGGAGAAGTATCACAGACTGCTCTGGTACCCATTCTGTCTGCTTCAACTGTCAGAACAGGACAGGCTGTAAAATAGAATAAAGAGTATTTGCTTCATCTACATGCTTGGGTTGGGAAAATGAAGGATCCTATAACTGCCTGGCTCAGTGGTTCTGTTTGGGGTGTTTTCCCCAAGGGTCACCAGTTTATGACAAAAAAATGTTTTTTTCAAGGTTCATCATTTCAAAACTGTAATTTTTCTCAAACATTAAAATTATTGTAAGAAGAAATAAACAGAAGATGTTTCCCAAATCAAATGAGTTTGAGTTAAAAAAAAAAAAAAAAACACACACACACAAAAACGCCTGGAAAGAAAAATAATTATTTTTTTTCTGCACTGAGGGAATGCACATAAAATATATAAATATAGGAATATTTTCATCAGTTTTAAAAATACTGATCTGGAATTTGGTGCAGCTGTAGCTAAGAGTCATCTCCATCACATATTCTAAGTACTAACCATTGTGTGACGTCTTTTCCTAAAACTTTGGCATTCATATTTGTAATCAACCCAGTTTGTCTAGATTTCTCAAGAGTGACTGGATGGATTTGAATGAAACTCAGAGAAATCTCAATGGGATGTAAATTACCTGTATTTGATATATCGCCTTTTTGGGTTCTACAACCCCCCGAGGCGCTTTACAACACAACTAGTCATTCACTCAAGCACACACACATTCACACACTGGTGGCGATGAGCTACATTGTAGCCACAGCTGCACTGAGACACACTGACAGTAGTAAGGCTGCTGAGCACAGGCACCACTGGTCCCTCTGACCTCCACCAACAGGCAGGCAGGGTTAAGTGTCTTGCCCAAGGACACAATGACTGCGACAGACGGGACTGGAACCTGCAACCCTCTGATTCCGAGGCGGACTCTTAACTCCTCTGCCACTGGCGCCCTTAACATCCACATCCTTGTAAATCAATAACTGACTAAATTTTGCAATAAATCCAATTCAAGATGGCTGCCACAGCTAATCAACATAAGCTAACTCGAAAGTGAGTCAGACTCAAACCTTACAGCTGTTTAGCTACAATCTGATGTGGTAGAAGCTGAGATACTTTTATAAGATTTCATATTGAGTTACTTTTATTATTATTATTATTCATGGAACTTATATAGCGCTTTGTTAGGACACTCAAAGACGCTGCATGCACTCACACATTCACACACTGCTGATGATGGTAAGCTACTGAGTAGCCACAGCCGCCCTGGGGCAGTCTGACAGAAGCGAGGCTGCATTGTTGTGCCATCGGCCCCTCTGGCCACCACCAACAGAGGCAATTTGGGTTAAGTGTCTTGCCCAAGGACACAACGACGGCGACAGACCGAGTGGGACGCGAACCCGTGACCTTCCGATTGCGGGGCGTCCACTTAACTCCTATGCCACCGTCGCCCCAGATTTAATCAAAACAAGAACTCCAACATTTCTCAACATGCATTGATGATCTCAGTTTAAAACTGTAAGCATGAAAACCGAAGAGGTGAAAATAGGAGAACCAGAAAAGTCCTGGATCCGCTGAACAATAGTTGACTGGAGGGTTATAATTTGGTGAAAATCATTTATCGCTTTTCTAAATAATAATATGAAAACAAGAACCACGAGTCATGTTGATTTGATAGGACTTAAAGGTTCACACATAAATAAATGTTGGTGTTATTGACAAGTTTGGAAGATGAGATGGAGTCCAATGGTTGTATCACTGTGTTATGATCCTCCCACCTGCACTCTAATAGTGAAAGCATGAATTACAAATCATTGTATCAGTATGAAACACAACAAATACAAAGTCTAATTTTACACTGGTGCTTTTACCATTTACAACTTGCAAAACAAACATGTTTTTTTCTTTATTCACTATCTCTGATGAATTGTGATTCCTTACAACCAGAAGGCCTGTGTGCTCCACCTTTCCTATCTCATTTCACAGTTTACCAATTTTTACAAGCAGTTAGAGCTCTCTGGCAAAGTGCTGCCGTTATAAAATTCTTTTATTATGTTGTCCTTGATAACAAATATGGATTTGCAGTAGCCCGCAGAGACCCAAACATTTTGAAAGGTAAAGGCAGGACTTCTGTCATAAAACAGTTTAATATCACGAAAACCTGTGAAAAAGTGAACTACCCGTATTCAATTTGATCTCCCAAGGCTCCGCTGAATAAATAATCTCGTAGGAAAGAAGCAGAAGGTAAGCGATGATTACTTTAGAATAGAGATGACTTCTCTCCAGGTGTTTGGAAAAGGCTAATGTTCCACACAGAGGTAGTTCCGGCTGTGATTATTGCCCTCGCTTCTACATAAATGTGTAAATCCAAACAATTGTGAGGAAGGTCCACAAAACTTGGAATAAGCAATCAGATGTTGCAGATGCATAAATGTATGCACATGCAATCATGCATTCACCTTTTCCAGACATAATTAGGTCGTTTTTGAAGGACATTATGTCCTGTCAGGGTGAGTCCACATCCTGTGTTGATAATACGATGCTAACGCTTTTTGAATTGTCACATTACAAAATGAAAGACCTGAAATGTAGACATAGTTGGCTGAGCTGATAATGAAGGAGCAGCGATCTCTTGTTTGAGCAGCGTTCTGTGCATGAAATATGTGACATCTGTTTTAGAAATTGTGACCAAAGAATTTCTTTTTTCTTTCATGGGCTTCTCTTTAGAAAAGTGCAAAGATTGCTCTATTTCACCAAATCATCTATCTTCTGTGTCTTTGATGCTTCTCTGACATTTTAAACTCTCTGTGACAATCAGTCGATTCTCTTCGCCTCGACATTTTTAATTCTCCCAGAGAAAAGATAAAAATCCCAGAGAAACCAAATGTTCTTGTTCTGTAACATCTTACAAACTTTTTTTTAATTGCACCATTTAAGGAAAAATAACTCCTAAAGCTTATATTTAATTCTTTGTCTTCTCACCATTTCAGCCTCCATCCCATTTGTTCTCACTTTTATTCTCTTGGTCTCTTTGTGCATCGCCACCCACTTCACGCCCCCACTGTGAACTTCCGATCTAACAGAACTTTAATAATTGCTGAGTTTAGTTCTTTGATAATAAATAATTCAAATATCTATAATGAGTAACATCTTCCCCTGTTTTTTTCACATCCCCGCTGGATGTAATGCTTTCCTGGGGGGATTAAAAAAATGAAACAAACAACTATTTACAATGCTGTTTGCTTTTAAATAAGTCAAGGAGGACCTATTATACAAATTTTTCACAGAGTCTTCAGGTCACTTCCTCTGCAAAAGATTATCTGGTTTCTGTGTGGTCAAACAGTATTTCCAGTTTAATACCATAATGACCTCTTGTACAGGATCAACTATTAGAATAAAGTCTATTATTTAAATGAACATCTGCAAATATTTATATTAAAAATACAAATGGAAAAGCTAAACAGCATGCTAAATGATACACAGTATAATATTTAGTTGTTGGGGAATAAATGTATGTTTGAACTCAATAAACACAAAGTTTGGGGAACAACTGATCTGATCAGCCAGTTTTATGGGTAATGACATTATTAACAACTTTTTATTTTATGGTTTGTTTCATTTTTATTTTTGTTGATTTTTATTTACATCTTAAAGGTGTGGGAAACTTTAAAATGTTTAATCAATACATTTGTAGTAGTCTGGTAGGAATGAATGCCTTGCAAACCGTACTCAGGGCAAAAAAAGCCCAAAACCACTTGGATCAGCACAGACAAGACTGCTGCAGCAGAGAGTGGCAGAACACGGCAGGATTTGGAGTTTTATTTCCTGATATTTGGATATCTCTCCTCTGATTGGATAAGAGCAATGTGACTCTACCACTGACTTGCAACGTTGATGTTTTATCTCCACAAATAACACAAGCCTGGAGGAGTTTTTCTGTGTGGTGGAGTTGCTAATGCTAACAGTTATCTTCTACTAGTTGGGACATTCTCTGCTGTTTCCTGGACGTTAAACCAACAACAGCCTTCCCCGTCGTGAGTCAAGATGGATGAGTCCATGAACGTTAAGTGACTGTGTGACGTAGATCTGTCAGGCTTTTCAAATCCTAGCGTTTCACCATCTATTTTCTGTCAGAAGCTAATGCAGGAGATAGGTGTAGGGGACAATTTTCATGTTCAGCCTGCATGAAAAACTCAGAGTGACCCATTATAATCAGAAATAATCATTAAAAATGAGTTCCACACGCAGAAAAATGACTTCTAGATAATTAGTTTTTTTGGGGGGTGCTTTCTGGAAACAACCAAATTCTCTTAATCCTAACAAATTAATGTCCTACTTAAAACATTATCCCAAAATCTTGAGGTTTTGTGGAAAGTTTAAATTTCTGAAATTAAATGTTTGTCAGCCTCTGAGCAAAACTATCTTTAACAATTCAAAGCCTGAAATATGAAATAATATAAAGGTTTTTGCAATTGAATTATTTAGTATAGCATCTGCATATTAATATGTTTCATTAAATTTGTAATTATATAACAATATAAAAGTAATAAAGAATAGCATTTGCCCTTGCATCTGTAGAATCTCCATCTTCAAGTTTTCTTAAACCTAGTTTAAGTGCAGAAATTTTAGACTTTAACTGCAAGTTTGTTTGTTTTTTACGTATTTTAGTATTGTTTAAGTAATGATAGTAGTGATTTTTCTTTGTTTTCAAATGAATATTTTAACTCTCTTGCATGTCAGTGCATGTTCCTTACATCAGATCTGCATGTCGAAAGGTAAAAATATTAGCTCACTCTGTTTGGGACAACATATTCTTCTTTGTCCTGCCTTGAATAAAAAAAAGTTTAAAAAAATCTAATTCTGAATGAATACAAAAATGCTTAGTCTGGTCAAAAGTTTGTACTTCTCATCGTAAGCTTCTTATAAATAACATCATTGTTTCTTTTGCAGTTATTAGATGTTAGAAAACAACCAAACAACTGTTTGACACTTTGCAGAGGGCAGGAAATGAGTCATCGATGTTTTAATGTGAGGATGACCCTTCAGTCATGACATGACTGTAGAAGCAATGACATAAAATTATCTTAAAGGTGTCCTAGAATGCAATTAATCAACAATCTAAAACAGAGCTTTGAGCCTCCAAAAAGCATAAGAAATTTATTTTTGGCTTTCATCTGTCCCAGGAGCCCTGATACAGGCCATTCCAAAACATCCTTACTCAGGCCTTCAGTGAAAAGAGCTGTTGACCCCTCCCACTCGGCCAGGACATGCTGATTGGTTGGTTTCCCCAGAAGGCCTCAGACACATGCAGGTTTGAGGAGGCGTGGCTCCCCCTTATGACGGGTTAAGGAAGGCTTTCTCAGTACAGGATGTTTTCTCTCGCCTTTTTCAACTTTCTAATTTACATAAAAAGTAGGACAAACATGGCTTTGACTTTTTGGCATGCTACTGTTGACCACCCAAGCTGTCTTATTCAACAAGGAAAATGTTGGTTTACATTCTAGGTCCCCTTTAAATTTGCAAAGAGTTGATTTTCAATTCATTATTTGTAGCTGCAGGGGAAACATGGCTCGCACTGAATTTTCTTTGATAATTTATTTTACATAAAAAATTCAAACAAAATCTATATTTTAAATGATTGTAGAATCATAATCTGCAATAGAAAACTATGGCATAACCTACAATGCAGTTGTGTTAATGCAGTGTTTAAAGTATACTGATGTAAAAAAAATAGAAAAAACTGACCCTGACTCTTTAATGTAGAACAGTTTTTCATTTACGTTCAAGCTCAGTTTGTTTCTGTTTTTTTCCCTTTTTATGTTCTGCATAATTTAGTATTAAACCTATTTTCTCAGACATGTGTTTTTCAGTCAGAAAGATAGTTGTGTGATATTTGCTGTAACTACCTTGCTATTGAGTGATTAAAATTCATTCTGACAAAAGGTCATTGAGACAAACTGAATGACAGGCTTCAGAGAACATAATCACTCTAGTTAAGTGCTTCTTTTTTTGTGCAAAAGACACTTTGGAACCATATTTAAAAAAATGTATGTTGAATACCACACTTTGACATGATATCAGGCAGTGACGGGTGAAATAATGTTGCATTATGTACGGTCATGTGGAAAATGATGTACTCTATAATGGTCGTTCGCGTTCATGTACCAAGAATGCTCTTTTAGGACATGGTAAGGAAAGTCGGATGTAATCACCAGGAGATATTAGAAGAACCTGCCGTGTGCTGGTTTATTATGTGCTCTTTAAAATGAGCATATGAGTGAAAAATTCTGGAGGCACAATAATAATTGAGCCATTTAACTGGCATGCCAGTATACTTATGTAAGTAATGAGAAAAAACATTATTTACTTGTAAACCTACAGAGAGCTGCTGGAAAATAAAGGAAATCTAAGTTGGGTCTTAGTTTGATGAATGTAAAAGGAAAACTGCAATCAAGCACTACTGAAATCTGGTAGTGAGTCCCTTACAGCTGTAGAGGAATTTTGGACCAGTCTTTGGATTGGCTCATTCTTCTTAAATAAAGAGCAAGTTCACTGAGAAACATTTTTTTTAATTGTTCATTATGAAATACAGTCCCTCTGAGTTTCACATTGAATGTAAAAATAGTGTTCTGTTCCTATTTTCTGTTTTAGTGGCCCAAAGAAAATATACGAAGAAATGCTCGGGTCAGATAAAGCCACTCAGCATTACGTAACATTGAAAATTAGCACTCATGGACTCGGGACGGGAAAGATTTAGTGTCCAGGAGAGAGCAGAGCACATATCAGGTAGTAGAAGCTAACCATTAGCATTAGCAACTTCACAACATGGCAGAACTCCCTCAAGCTTGTGTTGTTTGTGGAAATGAAACATCAATGTTGCAGAGCAAACAGAGGAAGCGGAATGACACTGGCTCGGCTTCCTTAAGACAGACACTGTGCTTAATTTTTTTTTTTAAGACGTTAAAACTCCAAACACAAAAACGATTATTTTAGACACTTCATTCTATAAAAGTAAAACATGTGCTTTAACAACAAATGATCTCGTTGCCACGTGCCACTTGGAGGTCCTATAGACCAGGGGTCACCAACCTGGTGCTCCATGGTGCCCTCAGGAACCATAAGGTGCCCATAGGCCTTTTCTCCATAAAGTCTAAAATAAAATTAAAAAAATAATCTGTTGCCATCTTTTTTAATCACAAATGCATTAATATAGATTTAAAAACTACAAATTTCTTTAAAAAGCATTAAAATTAATTTATTATACACAAAGTTTAGCTTCACTCAGATGTATTCTAGTTCAAAGGTCAGTATTGTACCAGTCTGGTAGCCCTTCAAATGGCTCAATACCTGTGAAGAAGCTCTCAGCTTCACAAAGGTTGGTGACTTCTGTCTTGGACAAATACCTCAGGAGGTAGAACGGGTTGCCCAGTGATCGGAGGATTGCGGGATTGATCCCAGCTCCAGTCAGGGTATTCTGCTGTTGTGTCCCTGGGTTAGACACTTTACTCAACTTGCTGTGTTGTTGGTGGTTGGATGGGCCGATGGTGCAAATGGCAGCCTCGCCTCTGTCCGACCGCTCCAGGGTGGCTGTGGCTACGCAGTAGCTTACCATCATCAGCAGTGTGTGAATGTGAGAGTGCATGAATAATGGAAAGCACTTTGAGTGCCTAGAAAAGTGCTATATAAATGCAATTCAGTATTATTATAAAATAATTTAAACACCATGCATCACAGATATGCATGATATTCCAACAGAAGTACCATATACAACTGGTAAGTGACATGGCTGCTGCAGATGACTCAGACAAAGTGGTTTGCATGTTTCTTCATACACAGGTCTCGCAGCATCTCATAAGTACAGACAAACCTAGCAATAATTGTGTTGCAGCAAAAATATTTCTTGTGCCAAAATAAACAAAATAAAAACAAATAAGACACAGATTCACAATGTAAAACACAATAATTTACTAGCAAAAAATACAAGATGTTCAAATATCATGAATAATAATGAGTAAGAATACAAAACATTCCATTTTCTCCTCATATGCATATCATGTTAGCTTCATCACACTGGAACTGAATCAAAACAGCATGACATAAAAACTATGGGTCGGACCTTCTGCCATATTTTAAGCACTAATACTTTTCTCTATGTATGGCTTTTTGTGATCTTCTATCCACCAACAGTTCATTGCTCAGGCAATGTCTGAAATTTTTCATCTTACTTCCCCGAGAGCCTGACCAAGCATCACTGAACTGCACCAGGAAGTTCATCAGTAAAACCGACTATTATTTCATTCTTCAATAAGAGCTCTAAAACCACCCAACAGAGACAGTACTTTCCAGTCAGCTTCCCATAACAGTGTGCCCTTTTTTCTTGCATATAAAAACAGTAAATTTTCACACTTCTCAAGACTTTCTCCATCTCCACTTCCTCCTTTTTATCTGACTATTTACAGGACTCTTCGCTACAAGTGCAGCTTCTAATCTGTTGATCTTGGTTTCGTTTCCCTTATAGGTGGAACGATGTGTCCTGACGGTCAGGACGCTGTCCTCCCAAGGGCATACACAACTGTTAACCAGATTAGGAGATTCACGATAGCATCTAATGTAAAAACTGAAAGAAAAAGCGAGGAAAGAGATTGTAATGACCACAAAAAACGAAGAAAACTAAAATGATAAATGGCACACAGCAAAGGCAACATTAAACTTTCATTTTCTCCTGATTAAAATGGATGAAAGGATACACGTTGATGTTGAAAGGCTGAAACCATCTACAGATTTACAAAACATGTAAACGTGTATTTAATCCTCATCATATGTGTTAATATTTTTAATTGTCATGGCCTCATGGAACCCTTTTCCATTATCCACGTAGTTAAACACCTCCACACAAGAAGTCACAGACGCCAGGATGGTTTGGACTTGTTCTTTATATGGCAGGTGTGAAACTGTAGCAACAAACACAGTATGTTTATATCCATATATAAAATAAAAATAATGCACATCAGTTAAATAAAACATAATACAAATCATAATAATGCCTCATTACATCCACATGTAATCAAAGAATGGGTTTGTAAATAATACTTGTAAATAGTTTCTTAAATTCTGGATGAACTACTCAGAATTGCCCTTTTTATAATGAAGTGTTTATCTAAACATTGTTTTATTGTAATACTTACAAGGAATGCCCTTATCTGAACTCAAAAACGCACAGCTCTTGAAGCAACACCTGCTGTCTCTGTGGTTTGAATCATACTGCCGCACTGACTGCACCACATGGTCTGAACACTCAACTTCCTGGTTCTCTTAAAGAGACAACGCACCCTGTAAATGACACTTATGGCAGAGCCAGAACACTCCCCGCCTGGTATCACTGATACCACAGTAACAACTCAAATATCACTAGATAACAGGAAAACCATTTCACATATGGGTCTATAATAGGTCTTAACAGTGTCTTGACTAGCAACTCTAACCTCAGCTTTCCTTGTCATCCCATCCTCACTGGGAACTGTCCTGACAATGACACCCATCGGCCACTCGTTTCTTCTCGTTTGTTTGTCCTTAAGGAGAACCACATCCCCTTCTTTGATATCAGATGTTTTGTGATGCCATTTTTGTCGAGATTGGAGACTGCTGAGATACTCCTTTCGCCACCTGCTCCAAAAGTTGTCAGCTAGGAGCTGAACACGCTTCCAATGGCTCTTAAGCATCTCCTTTTGGTTGATGTTGTCACAGAGTGGAGGAACAGCATGTGTTTTCTGTGTGAGAATCATAGCAGGGCACAAAATGAAAGGATGCTCTGGGTCAGATGAGATTGGTATTAGTGGGCGGGCATTCATTATGGCCGTCACTTCAGCTAGAAATGTAGTCAGGATTTCATGAGTGAGCTGGACCCGACCAGCTTGCAACAGCATGTTGTCCAGAATGCGCCTTGCTATTCCAATCATTCGTTCCCACACTCCCCCCATATGGGATGAATGGGGTGGGTTGAAGATCCATGTACACTTGCTGTCCTTTAAGTATTGTTGAACCTCATCCTTGTGTGATGATGATGCTGTGATCTCTTTATGAGCACCAACAAAATTAGTACCGCAGTCGGAACGCAGTTGTTTTGCAGGGCCTCTCAGCGCAAAAAAACGTCGCAGTGCATTGATAAAGCTCGATGAGCTTAGCTCCTCCACAACTTCAATGTGAACAGCTCTTGTACATAAGCAGGTAAAAAGTACTGCCCATCGTTTGCTGTTAGCCTGTCCCCCTCTTGTACGCCTTGTAAACACTTCCCATGGGCCAAAAACGTCCATTCCCACGTAAGAGAAGGGAGGCTCCATCTGGAGTCGCTCTAATGGTAGGTCACTCATTAACTGCTCCTTAAATCTTCCTCTCAGTTTTTTGCAGATAACGCACTTGTTTATGACTTTTCCAATGCACCTTTTTGCACCTACAATCCACAGACCACTTTCTCTGACAGCCCCTTCTGTAAAATGTCTCCCCTGGTGGTTAACCTTTTCATGCCAGTGCCTCACAAGAAGGGTGGTTATATGGTTGGTGCCTGGTAAGATAATAGGACTTGTTTCCTTTGTCTCTAAACCTGAACGTGTAATGCGACCTCCGACTCTTAGAAGACCATCATTTCCAATGACAGGATTAAGCTTTATGAGAGAGCTGTGTTTGGGAAGATTTTGTTTTGCAGAAATGCACTTGATCTCATTTGCATACGTTTCTTGCTGAACATTCATGATTATTACGTTTTCAGCCCTTTCCATCAGTTCACATGTGATGGCTGTTCTACACATATGCCATCCAGTACAGTCTTTGTTTGTTTGTGGAAGGGAGAAGCATTGCACTATGTGAATCAGGTTTGCTACAGCTCTGTTCAATGATTTCCATGAAGAAAAACGTTCCCAGCGTTTTGTGTCTAACAGAGTTTTTTTAATGTTTGTGCAGAGTGCTTCTACCTTTGGACGCACCTCTGCGTCAGCGTCTGGATCTAGAAGCTCATACTTATGCGGCTGTGGCTGGGTGTCTGAAGAGCACTTCAGGAAGGCTGGCCCTGTAAGCCATGTTGTGTTTTGTAACTCTGCGGCTGGAACGGAGCGTGAGCCATGGTCGGCAGGGTTTTGATCTGTTGTGACGAAGTTCCACTGCTCAGGTGTTGTCGACTCTCTGATTCGTCTGACGCGGTTATTTACATAAACATAGAAGCGCCTTGACTGGTTGCTGATATAGCCCAAGACAACTTTACTATCTGTGTAGAAACTGATCTTGTTTATTTGATGATCAAACTCCTCACTTAACACTTCTGCCATCTCCACAGCCAGTACTGCTGCGCAGAGTTCAAGCCTTGGAACCGTAAGCTCCGGCTGAGGGGCGAGTCGCGCTTTGCCTAAGACAAATCCAACTTCTACGGTGCCATCATGAGCAGTAACTTTAAGATAGGCAACTGCACATATTGCTTTCATTGATGCATCTGAAAAAATGCATAGATCAATACTTTTAGCTTGGAAAAGTGGAATGTTGGAGTATGTACGTGGAATTTGCAGATCCCTGAGGCATTGTAAGGACTGCTGCCATTCTGTCCACTTCCCTCTCATGCTTTCAGGCAGGGCTGCATCCCATTCTGTTGTGTGCGGTGAAAGTTCTCTCAAAAGGAGACGTCCTTGGATAATAACTGGGGACAGGAATCCAAGCGGGTCAAACACACCATTTACTGTTGAAAGGACCCCTCTGCGTGTGTAAGGTTTGTCTGTTTGGGGAATGTGAAAGGTGAAATAGTCTGACATTATATTCCACTTAATGCCGAGGCTCCGCTGATCAGGAAGTTCATCCTTAAACAGATCCAGATCCTGGAGATCTTTGGCCCGGTCTCTCACAGAAAAAGCATCCATTACTTCCACTTTGTTGGACGCTATCTTGAGAAGCCTGAGGTTTGATGCAGCAAGCATTTCTTGTGTTCTTTTGAGTAGATCAATGGCATTTTCCTCAGTGGGCACAGACTTCAAGGCGTCATCCACATAAAAGTCTCTGTTCACAAAGTGACGTACGTCTGCGCCGTACTTCTCCTCACCTTGTTGTGCAGCCCTTCTTAGTCCATAAGTGGCTACTGCAGGGGAGGGGCTGTTGCCAAAGACATGAACACGCATTCGGTAGTCCACTATTTCACTCTTGGGATTGTTGTCTTTGTGCCACACAAATCTCAAAACATCCCTACAGTCCTCTCGTACCAGGAAGCAATAAAACATTTGCTGAATGTTATTGCAACTTTATGTTTTCTAAATCTCACTAATACACCCAGTAGACTGTTGTTTAAGTTAGGCCCTGAAAGCAACACATCGTTAAGCGACATGTCTTCAAACCGTGCACTGGAGTCGAAAACTACTCTTATCTGTGACTGCTTCTGCGGATGGTAAACTCCGAAAAAGGGCAAATACCAACACTCTTTGTTCTCCTGTACTGGTGGTGCAACCTCAGCATGTTCATTGTCCAACATCTTCTGCATGAAGTCTATGAAGTGGAACTGCATTTCAGGGTTTTTGCTGAGTGTGCGTTGCAATGACTTGAGGCGCCCGAGGGCATACTGACGGTTGTTCGGCAGTATTTTCCTTGGCTGCCGAAAAGGCAATGGGGCCACCCAGCTTTTGGTCTCATCCTGTGTGAACTCCTCATCCATGATCTTGAGGAATGATAAATCCTCCATTGAGGGTGCAAACTTGTTGTCATTTTTAGTCTGACAAAAAACATCATTTCCCAAACCTAGATTGGTTTCATTTCGTTTCACATTTGTGCTACCGAGAGTTAGCGGTCGATCTGGAAGGCTGATCTCTGTCTTGACAGTGATGTGGTTCCCACAAGGAGGAAAATGGGTGGGTCTTCCATTTGTGAGAATGTGAGTCTTAAGACTGGTGACCTCTGACGGCTTATGAGTGCTGCCCAAGCACACATCTCCAACTATCACCCAGCCTAAATCCAATCTCTGCGCATATGGTGCGTTGTGTGGACCATTGATTTGACCACGAACTTTATGGACTCGTAAAATATCCCTTCCAAGTAGTAGCAGTATCTCAGCACTGTCATCTATTTGCGGTATTTTATCTGCAATACGCTCAAGGTGAGGATGGCTTTGCGCGGCTGCTGGGGTGGGAATCTCCTCTCTTTTGTTTGGTATCATGTTGCACTCGATCAACATTGGCAATGGTATTGCAGGAGCACCATTAATGGCCTCTATGACGTAACCAAACGCCCTACGACCAGCTGTGATCCCTACACCAGCACAGGTTTGCAGGGTGTACGGTGCTGCAGAGCTGTTAACTTCGAACATGTCAAAAAACTCTGAGCGTGCCAATGACAAGTTACTCTGGTCGTCCAACATGGCGTACATTCGTTTGCTTTTGCTGCGATCATTAACTGGGTAAACATCAACGAGGCATATTTTAGAACATGACTTCCCAGTAAATCCCTTCCCGCAAACTTTAGTGCAATTTGTAACAACTCTTTCCTCCCGCACAGCTTCTCTCTCTCCTCTCTCCCCGCCATCATCTGCTGGAGGTATGGATGTCTGGTTAGGAGCGTAAGGTGCATCTGGATGCAAAATAGTAAGATGCCTATCAGATTCACACTCAGCGCATTTAACTGCCGCTTCACAGTTACGAGCCACATGTTTGTTGGATGCACAGCACTTGTAGCATACGTTGTATTGTTTTAATAGCCTCCTTTTTTCAGGCAGTGTTTTCTGCTTAAAGTCTCTGCATTGCACTAATGCATGTGGCTTGTTATGCACAGGACACCATTTGTCTGGTCCACTTGTGGGTATAGATGTTATGTTTGTTTTATGCACTGATACTGTTCTTCGAATATTATTTTGCTTTTCTCCAAACCTGTCCATTTTCNACTATGGTTTCCAAGCTTGCAGCAGCAGCCTCCATTACTGCTGCTTCTGCAGCTGCAGCTTGTGCCTCACCTTCTTTCTCCAATGCATGCAGCGTTGCTTCCAATCTGGCTTTCTCCAATTTAACCTCAATTTCTTTCTTTGCAAAAACAGCTCTGGTCTGGGCAGCTTTTGCTTTTGCGCGTGCTGTGGCAGCCGCTATAGCTATACTTGTAGCGGAAGATCTGCTTGACCGCGAAGCTGTAGACCTAACTTCAAGCTCTGTCTTTTCCATCGTTGTGATGATGTACTGTGTCTTACGCTGACTTGATAATGTTGCGTCTGACGTGCTGGTCTGGAATCAGCAATCACACAGTTTGAGGGTCAGTAGTTCGTTGAGAGGATCCTTTTTCACTGTCATGGCCTCATGGAACCCTTTTCCATTATCCACGTAGTTAAACACCTCCACACAAGAAGTCACAGACGCCAGGATGGTTTGGACTTGTTCTTTATATGGCAGGTGTGAAACTGTAGCAACAAACACAGTATGTTTATATCCATATATAAAATAAAAATAATGCACATCAGTTAAATAAAACATAATACAAATCATAATAATGCCTCATTACATCCACATGTAATCAAAGAATGGGTTTGTAAATAATACTTGTAAATAGTTTCTTAAATTCTGGATGAACTACTCAGAATTGCCCTTTTTATAATGAAGTGTTTATCTAAACATTGTTTTATTGTAATACTTACAAGGAATGCCCTTATCTGAACTCAAAAACGCACAGCTCTTGAAGCAACACCTGCTGTCTCTGTGGTTTGAATCATACTGCCGCACTGACTGCACCACATGGTCTGAACACTCAACTTCCTGGTTCTCTTAAAGAGACAACGCACCCTGTAAATGACACTTATGGCAGAGCCAGAACATTAATAATACCAGTGCACTGTTTTATTTTTATTAATAACCTGATAAAATGACGGATCTCTACAATTAATATAGCCAAATATATCAGTACACCATTATCCTCACAATTATAGAGGCCAACAGGAGGTAAGAAGGAATTTGGAACCCCTCAATAAAGTTGGATGGTCTGTTACTGTTGTGGAGGAAATGACGGTACACAGAATCAAATTGGCAGCACAACCACAGCTGACTGCGTTTTGTGGTCCAAAAAGGTGGAGGAAATAGAACACCACCTGCTCTCTGTGTGTGCTACAAGCACACGCTTTGATTACATTTTCAAATGAAAGTTTGCAGTTTGCCATTCTCTGCATTGATATGAGGAGGCTAATAATCTGAGAAAATACATTTTAGAAGTGACACATTGATTTTGCAATGGTGGTGCTGTTAAGAGCTTTTTAAAAACACCCTTGGGGACATTTTGATTCTTTAAGGTTACGGTAGCATTATAGTTTTTCTTTGAAAGGTTATCTTATTGTTTGTTGTATAAATTCCTTGGTTCCATGATGGATTAAAAAAAATGTGTCTGTTGCTTTTTTAATCATTAATGTCTTAAGATGCCCTAAATCACAAAAAGTAAAATTGCAAGACTTTCTAGAAAGACAACATTACTATAAACCCTTGTTTAACTGATGGATTAATGGAATAACCCCCAATCCTATTATTTAGATGGGCAGCTTGTTTTTATGCACTCAACTGTAACTTACACCATCAACAACCAGGTTCTCTTTTAGAATTTTTGAAAGATAAAAAATGTATTCATTCATTTATTGCTTAATATAGCCCTTTACAAAACAGTCAACTAGACAGCCAAAGTGCTTTGCAAGTAAACAAAAGCATCTAAAAGAATTTGTTAGTAGTTTCACGTACTTAGTAACTCCTGGTTAGCCTTCTTAAAAGTTACAGAAATTCCCTGGTTCCTTAGAATTTGTGTGGCACATTATACAAACTTAGTATTCCATGTTTTCTTGTGAATTATTTCTATTTTTTTCCCTACTCCTAGTTTTAGTAATTCCCTGCTAACCTTAAATTTCTTCCGGTTAGCTTATAGCAACTCAGATAGTACACAAACGCTGGTGGGAGTGAAGCAGACAAAGTAAAAACAGGATATGCATAATGGTTGAAGTAATGGAAAACATCGCTGCAGCACAGCTTAATTGGTACGTACTTTGTTTGATGGTGTTACACATTTTACATTGTGGCGATGATATTATCAGAAGACCGCTTCCCCAGTCTTGTCACTTCCAAAAGGTGAGTTTACAAGCAGAGGAAATTGGGTTCCAGCCGCATTATCTGGGTGCTTCAGCTCGACTAAAACCTATTTGCTTTCAGCCAGACTTTTGTGTTTACATTCATTTAAAAAAATGTCAGTCGATTAAAGTAGCTCTCCGGAGTATTTCTTTTATCTGATGGCACCATCTAGTGGCTAACAAGCGTATCACTCCAACTCAGTGGACTCGGTAATTTAAGATGGCGACTGCACGTTTCTTGTTTATGAATGTGCTTCTGTAGCCGACAAACAGAGCTAAAACATGTTGTTTTACAAGTATTATTCTCATGTCATGTTGTGTTTTCATAGATTTATATTGTAAAGACTTACTTGTCTGTGAAAAGTTCATCAACACTGCATCAGCTGAGGCACTTCCTTAAATTTGAAGTGTGTAATCGGTAGTCTAACACTATTGGTTAGTTCTGGTCGGCGCTCAGTTTCCTATTGAACGGATTTTACGGGGCAGGGGGCGGGCTTAGCAAAAAAAAGGACGTATCGCTTACATTATATCACACTACATGATAAGACAATCACTTTTACAGATTTCTGAAAAATCATACATAATTCCTGAAAGGGGAAAACTCCGGATTGCAATAGTTTGGTTTTCTGATGTGCATGTAAACACACTGATTGTTTTGTTTTCTAAATATTTATTGGTGGAAATCTTGATAGCATCCATGATAAATCAGACCAGTCAGAATGAGAGATAGCTCCTTCTAATTTCAGAGTAATAAAGGCTGGTTCCTATCTAATCCATAATGACATGATTTCTTTATCCATTTTTCACAAGGCTACCTGATAGTCCGTCCATTATAAAACACCAGCATGTTTTTTTTTTGTGTGTGTGTAGGTTTGATGTTTGAATGAGTGCTCAGCAGAGTGGAACATAATCATCTGCTTCATCATCATCTTCCCCCTCCACAAACTAATTATCATTCTCATTATCATCAGACAGGCAATCTGCAAAAAGACAGCTTTTTCATACAGCGTGGTCCTTTTCACACTCTGACATGAACTCAAATACTCACAAAAAACAACACTCTGCTGCAGAGGTGTTGGTAGGTTCTTGAACTGTGGGGGCTTTGCCTATTAGTTTTAGATTTTTATCTGACATCAGTATCATTTTCAGGCTATTTCAAAGTCAAATGGCTATAAGATGTAAAACAGTGAGTCCATTCAAAAGGTTTTAGCCAGATGCGTAGGCTGGCTTTCACTACATGAAAAATGTGTCCTAATTCAACAGTATCAACATTTTTCATCATTAGGAGAGAAGAATGAGCTTTTTGAAGAACTTTTAGAGATGTTTGTATTTTGCTACCAGTGTTTGGGAAATTACTCAAAAATAGTAACATATTACATATTACAAGTTACTTTTCCAAAAAGTAATATATTACACTACTTAGTTACTTACTTCATGAAGTAACTTAATTACACTACTTTCTGATTACTTTTGCACCCAGAAAGTAACCTGCAATATTGTTTTCATTCAATAATAGCACTGAAGATCTCTTTTTGACACCCTTCTTTAATTAAAGAAATGTAAAACAAGCACTAACAATAGTGCTACATAAGCACCTTGAAAAATGCAAACTTGTAAAATGCTATCATAACCTCAAGGTACACAGTATCAAAATATTTTTTTGCTTAGAATGTTTACACAAACTGTTAAGTTTTTGTCCTTTCTTGCAACAAAGGAAAAGTAATGTGCATACTTCCATCCGTAAAAAGTCGCCTTGCCCTCCATCGCCTCTGCCATGTTGCTCTTTTCCCGTTTCTCCATTTGTGATTGTCCACGTAACCTTGCAACATCATCACGTATAAAAAAAGCATCCTCCGAGTTCTCCTTGGAGCAGAGAGCGAGACAAGCCTAGTTGATTGTAACGCAAGAAACTAATGTTGGTTTCTCTTTGTAACAAGTAATATATTACAGAAATTTCATAAGTAATGCATTACATTACTGCGTTACCAATAAATGTAATGTAATTACTGTAATGCATTACAAAGTAATGAGTTACACCCAATACTGTTTGCTACTATCCAAACTTTAAAACGTGTTTTCAATGGACCATCTACTCTGAATTTTTAGTTTACATAATTTTTACCTGTGCTGACACAAATATGGTCTCTAAAACAATGATTACTGCTTTTATTTTCACCTTTTTTGCACATTTGATGATTCAAAATTATAAAATGCAACGAGAAATTCTAATTTCACTGAACCTAAAACTGAATTCCTCCCATCTTTAGCCCTTTCTCTTGCTTTAAGTGATATCCCATTGCAAAAGTTGTAAATCATGCACCATAAAATAACTATCTGTTTATTTTCTGCACTAAAGAGACATGAGATAAGAAATCAGCTTGAGTTGTTAGTCTCAACAAGTTTGTCATGTCTGAGGATACAGAAACTGTAAAAGTCAAAAGTTTATTGTAAACAGGTTTTGTAATTGGGACACTGGGGAGATGAAGCAAGGTGGTTCTGGAGAAAGAGACAAACTTGATTGGGTGATGTTTTGCAATTAAAGTTGTTGGTTTGATCTTTGCTTATCAGAAAAAAAAAAAGAATTCTCACTTATTTGATGTTGTTTTGCAGACTTGGGCGGCACAAGGGATCTGAGGATTTCAAGGAGCCAACCAGAAGAGCGTATAGGACCTGGGATGTTGAAAGTGAGTACAGCAGTTGTAGGAAGAGAGCATCCACCTAAAGTTATAGGTAGATAAGCACCAAGTTGAATAAAAAGTTCGGCATGCCTTTATTTATTATTTATTCTCAGCAATAAGTGGGATAATCTGCTCCAGTAGCGTCCAATCCTGGTCTTCAGGGAACACTTTCCTGCCTATTTTAGAGGTTTCTTTGGGGCGACGGTGGCAGAGGAGTTAAGTGGCTGCCCCATAATCGGAAGGTTGCAGGTTCAAGCCCCACTCAGTCTGTCACTGTCATTGTTGTCCTTGGGTAAGACGCTTAACCCACACCACCTGCTGATGGTGGTCAGCCCAGGGCAGCTGTGGCTACATTGTAGCTCATCACTACCAGCATGTGAATGAATGTGTGCATGGGTAAATGACTGATTTTATTGTAAAGCACCTTGGGGGATTTTAGGACTCTAGAAGGTGCTATATCAAATACAGTCCATTTGCCATTGTTTGCTTCAACCCGCCTGACATGAATCAGTAAAACATGCAAGACGTTGGCCTTCAAGCACCAGGACTGGAAACCACTGGTCTGCTCTCACCTCTGACCCTCTGATTCACCTTCAAGGGACAGGAAGACAGAAGAATAAAGGGGAAGAAGAAGACAAAAAATAGGGATGAGCTCCTCTAACCCCTGTCAGCACAGAACAAGAGACACCAGGAATAACAAGCAGTGTGTATGTGTGTGGCATGCCTGTTAGACCCAACGTGGAAGTAGTGACACTGGGTGGCAAAGACGTGCAGTCTGTTCTAATAACACAGGAGCACCCAAGGCTTATCTCAGCAGAATCAGGGTTACAGAGGGACGGAAGGAAGCATGGCGAACACTTACTAGTTCCAGTTAGAAGACTAGAGAAAGATCTGGAAACATCTGCGCTCATGAGCATGAGTGAATGAACTGATCTGTGATCAGCTCCATGGTAATGTGATCACTACCTGACAACTCCGGACCCCATCACTCAGAATTATCTGGGTGTTGACTATACATTTAGAATGTATATGAAATCATAACTAAAATGACTTTTTGCATATTCTCTTTAAAGTTCCACAGCTGGTTAGAGTGGAATAAAATACCTGTGTCCTGAGACATTGTTATGACAAGCTCTCTTTAGATTTTCAGTTGGTGTTTTATAAGCACTATTTAATGACCTAAGAAATTTTAAATAATTACATAGACACTCTTAAAAAGCATGTGCACATTTTGCATAAACCTGTGATAAGCAGATTGTCCTTGGGTCTTCAGTTAATGACGTTCACCTCCACACTTATACTGATGACACTCCACTTTACCTTCGAGTAAAACTAATATACTCTTAAGAGCTGCTTAGCTCTCACCTTGGTTTCAGACACTTAATGCAGCTCAAGGACCTTTAAACATATGGTAATGATTAGCCAATTATGCAATAGGGATGGCTGTGGCTTTGGAGAATCTGCCATTTGGAAGGTGGATTTCTGTGTTTGTTAAAAAGTCCTTGGGCAAGGCACTAAAGCCCAAATTGCCTCTGATCTATGAATCGGTGTGTGAGAAGGAGTGAATGTGGCTTGTGGTGTAAAGTCACTTTAGGTGATCAATAAAGCTAGAAAATTGCAGGATCTTCCAAAAGTATTCATTTTGCAGATGGCAAAAATCAAGTAAATCTTAGCCCATCTAGACTATGGGAGAATTTATTATCTTTTTGTCTTAAATTGTTTTAACTTTGAACTTTATGACTCCAATTTCTGGTTTTTTTTTATTGTTTTGTTTTGTTTTTTATGGGGGGGGGGGGGGGGGTACCAACAGCAACAAAGCAACTACTAATTTTGAGGGAACAATGGATGTAGACAATCCTTGTCTGGCTCAGTAGTTTAGGCTGATCTGCCTTTTCTGAACAGTTTAAATCCCTGATTTATGTCTCTAACTATAGTATAGATCCTTATTCTCTTTACTAATTCAAATTCTTCCACCAAATGAAGGACATGCAATTTAGAAACAAGCGCTTTTTTAATGAAATGAAGTACACGCTTGTTACAATCAATGAAGACCTTGGGAATAAACTGTTGCTTCACATCCGTCAGTTTAAAGCAGAAAGTATGTGCCAGACTATTACTGGCACAGATATTTACCACATGTGACACATTCCAAGATTGGTCCTTTGAAGCGCATAATCACGATTTTACACTTCAGAGGTTGAGGGATTTGAACAATCCACCGTTTACTTGATGCTAGGCCCGATCGCCGCATGCCAGCCAAAGGTAATTCACAAATTAGCCTAAGCTAATTATCTCCTTGCAGGTGATCCCTTTGGCTTTTTTTTCTGATCCTGTGATTTTGGCAACTCTTTAGCTTCCGTTTTGTTTTCTGTTTCACAGTCCAAGTCATTTTGTCAGCAAATGGGATCTTGTGATGAGCGTAATGAGGTGAAGTCTGTCCTGGGTTGCAATTAATTGGGTCTGGGGACTTGTAAAAACCTTCTGTGAGAGTTGTTGTTTTTTTTCTTTTATTTTTGGTCTTTGTTCAATTTGTTCCACCATTTTAGAGCTTCAATAATTATTGATAGTTTCAGTTGATACGAAGATTCGCTCTCGCTATGGAGGATTGGCCAAAACTCAGTCATGGACCAGCAATTCATCCCTGTAGGTGCAGAGAACTCTATTCCTGCCATACCCAAGATTTTGATGTTGTGAATACAACAAAGAAATTCAATATTCCTTTTTCCCCCAACAAAAACTCAATATAAACAACTTTTAACAATGTTTATATTTACAATGAATATGACATTGCATTTTTTATTGATCTTGTAGTCTTGAAAATAAAGTACATGATTGAATTTTTCTAAACTGTCCTCCAAAAAAATCTTGAACATATAGTTTCGCTCTTCTCTGACATCCGGTCATCTTTTAAACAAGGTTAAGTTTAGCTTATCGACACAAAGGCAAGTCACATATGCTTTCCAGGATTCCATCAGGAAAAGAAGGTCCAAAGACGTGGGATTGTAGCTTCCCTCCAGGTATTACACATTAACATGTGACTTGTGTTTCAGCAGGGAAAACAAGTCTCACAAGACAACATCACTGCACAGGTCATCAACCACCACTTCGAGACCTCTGCAGCCTTGCACAAATGTCTCCTGGTCACACAGGAACAGGTAGATTACCTTGAGGCCACACAAAACAACACTGGTAAAACGTAGACACAGCCATCGTAATTAACACAAAGTCTTTAGGGGTTGGTTTAACCATTAACATTTTCTTGTTTTTCACATTCCTCATGGTGCCATTATTTACCAACCAGATCTAAAACACCTGTAGCAACACCTATTTTTGAACGTTTACATTCTAACAGTAGAATAAGGAAAGGGAATTTCTACAAGAAGGGATGTCACCAGTTTCCGGGATTTAATGAAAGCTGCTAGGACAGAAAATTGGACCCAAATAGTGGTAGTTCTATCTTTGTTTTTCTGCCACGGATAGCTGATCAAAGTAGTTTTGTTTTGAGACAGGTGGAAAAGTAACCCAGTTTTACTGCCACACCGCTAATTGTCAACTATTGGCCACAAAAATCTTTTCCATCAGAATCAGAAGGGTTCGTTGTCATATCTGTGAGCAGGTTCACATTAGGAAATAGCTGCGGTACTACTTGGTGCAAGAATTAGAGATGAGCATTCATAGGCGTGCACTAAATCACATAACATAGCATGAAAAAGATAAAATAAGATAGTCATATAAAGCAAGTTGAGTATTTAGATAACATTTCATTATTTACCAAATACTTACTTTCCACCAAACAATTTGCAAATAAATTCTTTAAAAATCAGACAATGTGATTTTCTGGATTTTTTTTCTCATTTTGTCGCTCATAGTTGAGATATGATATGATATGAAAATTACAGGCCTCTCTCATCTCATCTCATTAAGTGGGAGAACTTGCACAATTGGAGGCTGACTAAATACTTTTTTGCCCCACTGTATGTAGACCTACTATCATACAGGCACACACTCACCACTAGAAACAATTTAGAATCCTTTTTTTTTTTTTTTTTGTTCTGTGAGAGACTGAGAGAAGATACTACCCTGAGAAAACCAATTAAGGTACAAATTCCATTCAAAAGGATTTAGACACGAGTCAAACAGAATATGTTCTTGCTGTGAGACAACAGAGCAAACCAACTATATGTGTGCTTTGATTTCAGGCAGCATGCTTTTTGCTTTGGTAGCTTCTTGATAACATCTATAAGGTATGAGTTTACTTTTTGATCACTTACTATGGATAAGATACTTGACTAGATCTTGTAGCTTATTGTGGTTGACTGTCAAGATTTTTTTAGCTTGTTCCCCCTTCACATTATAATAAAAAACAAAGGAAGACAGAAATAAGAAAAGCAACAGGGACACATTGATGATCTAAAAGGTTTCAATTGATCTAAAGGAACATTAACATCACACATTGTCAGTTTTCCAGTGACAGACTTGAAATGAACAAAAACACCAGTGAACACATTACAGACAGCAAATAATGTCAGAAAGTGACACAGAAGGGACCTGCGCACATGAAACACTGAGTTTTGATCTTTGATTTTTCTCTTTTTAACATCCAAACTCACATCAATGTAATTGTTTCATCATAAATGAATTATTCATTAAAAAACATGTTATAAATTCCAGTTCCTTCATTACTGAGTAACACAGCTGCTCTTGTACAGAAAAACGCAGTCAAAGACACATTAACATTTTACCACCTACAAGTCATTGCTCGATTTTTCTTTCAAAAGCAGACTTAATTGCCACTCTCTGGGGCAAACGTCTCACTCTCTGACTTGAGGCTGCTACTAGCCCCTCTATCTGCTTTAAACAATGTACTATTAAATAAATGTTCATTTTTGTCTTCAGGCCACCAAGGGGAAACGGGCCTAGCAGGAATTTCAATGCCTCTCTCTGCTATAACTTTAGTCCTCCCTGCTATTCCATTGTCAGTAGCTGTTTACATTTAAACTCCAAATTTAGATTGGCAAGGTTTATGGGATTTAAAAGTTGAACAAAGGGGGTTAAGGGGTTTAAAAGTAGCAGAAAGTATAGCACAGACTTAGCAGGGTTGGTTTCCATGAGCTTGTGAGTGACGTATTTAGAAAAATGTCTTTGAGCATTCATTTGAAAACACCATGGGTGGATGCATCTGAGTCTTAAAGGAGGGGCTTTTCTGGTGAAACAAAGCAGGATTGTGACTCTGGAGAAATTCTTTAGAAACGAAGGATTTGGTACCTTTATGAGCCGCTGTAAAGGCAGAAAAATGTTTCCTGCTTTTCCTCAGGAAAAGATTTAAATATGTAACCACATGAGTACGGGTTTTTTTTTTGTTTCAATAATGCTAATTTATAAAAATATCAGATTTAATTTTATTCAAAGAACCAATTTTGGCACAATTTTGTTTTGCATGTTTTAGTTTATTTAGATGCAAGACATGATGTTTCCCTAGCCATAATTATAAATATTTTGTTACCTTTTTTTGGAATTTTAAATATTTGTTCTCAATCATGTATATTTGTAAAAAAATATAAATAATTATGTCTTGGTTGCTGGTTTATTTGAGTTCAGAATATTTTTGCGTTCTGGTTTTTTGTTCATTTTGATTTTCCTTTGCCATTGTTCCTTCGACCCCCCTCTGTCTCTCCTCTGATTGGCTAACAGCATTGCAACTCTACCACTGACTCTGTTTGCTCTGCAACGTTGATGTTTTATCTCCACAAATAACACAAGCCTGAAGGAGTTCTGCCATGTGGTGGAGTTGCTAATGCTAACAATTAACTTCTACTAGACTAGACGTGCTCTGTTGTTTCCTGGACGCTAAACCAACAACAGCGTTCCCCGTCACTGTCAGGATCTGCTCATTCTCACCCATCTCCCCTCGTTAAGTGTTTATTGGACTCACCTACCCCTTGTTATCCAACCCACCTGATTCCTGATTACCTTGTGTATTTAAACCCACCGTTGTGTGCTTGTCTTTGTCAGATCCTCATCTTGTCTACCTGTTGTGTCATCTTACCTGCCGTGCATTATTAAGCATTACTAAACCATTACATAAAGTATTAACAACTGCTTTTATGCATATTATTTAATGCATTATTAAGCCATTAACTATTGTTTATTACTGAACCTTAGTTAATGCAGTAATAAGCATTAAATAATATTTAATTACTTAGCATCATGTGTTTTACTCTGCAGTAATTACCATGATAGTTGATGTGTTAATAAACCCTTAATAAATACCCAAGTAATCATTTACTATGGTTGTGTATTTGCAGTGAATAAGTAGTAAGTAACAGCTAACTAATGCATCCACTTATCCTACCCTGTATTTTTGATGTTATTTGGATGGGCATTAATAAACAATTAATTACTCACTTACTAATGCTGTACTGTGTACGTCAACAGGTAGCCCTTACCTGACCTTAGGTAAGGTAGAAACATGTATCCCTTTAGAAACACTTGCTAAATGCTTAATAGACTCATACGCATTATTTAAGTATTACTTATCCATAGTTAACCATTACTAAATGACTTTTGGACCCTTATTGTAAAGTGTAAACATGTATCCCTTTGGAAACACTTTCTAAATGCTTAATAGACTCATAAGCATTGCATATCACTGAATGAATTTTGGAGCCTTATTGTAAAGTGTAAACACTTATCTCTTAGGAAATGCACAACAGTGGTAAATGAGCTTTACTTATTCAATATCAGTTGAAACAATCACATATCAAGCATTTTACACATTTTATTTGTACTTCAAAACAGATTTAGTGTTTACAACTGAACTCACAACTGAAGAATTGAGCAAATTTAAACATGACCTCTTTAAGAACTAAAGAACATTATCAATCCTGTCATTAGACATTTCTTAGTCTACCTGGCTGTCTATCTACCTAATCTGTCAGTCTTTGTGCTGTACAAAGAATTAATTAAAAGTAATGCTTATGAGTCTATTAAGCATTTAGAAAGTGTTTCCAAAGGGATACATGTTTACACTTTACAATAAGGGTCCAAAAGTAATTTAATAATGGTTAACTATGGATAAGTAATACTTAAATAATGCGTATGAGTCTATTAAGCATTTAGCAAGTGTTTCTAAAGGGATACATGTTTCTACCTTACCTAAGGTCAGGTAAGGGCTACCTGTTGACGTACACAGTACAGCATTAGTAAGCGAGTAATTAATTGTTTATTAATGCCCATCCAAGTAACATCCAAAATACAGGGTAGGATAAGTGGATGCATTAGTTGGCTGTTACTTACTTCTTATTCACTGCAAATACACAACCATAGTAAATGATTACTTGGGTATTTATTAAGGGTTTATTAACACATCAACTATCATGGTAATTACTGCAGAGTAAAACACATGATGCTAAGTAATTAAATATTATTTAATGCTTATTACTGCATTAACTAAGGTTCAGTGATAAACAATGCATGGCTTAATAATGCATTAAATAATGCATTAAATAATATGTTTATTAACGCTATGTAATGCATAAAAGCAGTTGTTAATACTTTATGTAATGGTTTAGTAATGCTTAATAATGCACTAATTAACGTTAATAAAGGGACCCTTATTGTAAAGTGTTACCAACAGTTCTTTTACCTGCCAGTCTGCCTCCTGTTCTTGCTCCTCTGCATTTGGGTCCGCTAAAAACTCAACCATTTCTTGACAGTCGCAAATAAAGATGGGTGAGTTCACGAATGTTAAGTAACAGTGTGACGTAGATCTGTCAGGTTTTTCTGACTTGAGCGTTTTTTCATCTATTTTCTATCAGAAACAAATGCAGGAACTAGGGGTAGAAGACCATATTCATGTTCAGCTTGGATGTTAAATTCAGTGACTGATCATTTTCAAAAATAATAAGAAAAAATGGTTTCTTGGTGAACCTGGCCTTTAAGGACATGCAATGAAAATTTCATTGTATACCTGTACAATTACAATTAAAGGAATAATACTTGTAGATGTATTTTTCTTGTTTTACCTGCAACTGTTTGTCCTTCCTATTAATTCAACAGGAAATGACTTTAAAGGATTCAAAGTTTTGGGTATACTGTTGAGTGGTCTAATGTGTAAGTCCTGTTTAACCCATCTGACCACCAAATTAGCCCTTTTTTGCTTCTCAAATGTGGTTATACCTTCTTTGAATTTCCTAAAATACTTTTTTATGTAGCTATGTTTGTGTTCAGTAAATGACAGGTGATTTGGACTGGTGTGCATGTTTTTTGTGTGTGTGCATGTTTTTCTGTGAGACTGGGTTGAATTTATGCAACTTTGAGACCAACTAAAAAATTGAAATATAAAGAAAAAGCACAAATGTCAGCAGCATACAATGCTGCTATTGAAATGAAGCAAAAACAAACAGCAGACTTCAATTGTTGTAATTGAATGTGCAAACAAATGTTTTTGTTGAAGTAATGTGGCTCTATGATGGAACTCAGACTTGATGATGATAAAGTAGTTACTGATTTTTACAGAGAGCCAATAAAAAGGATGTAAAATTGAGTTAAAATAAAGATATTTCTCATTAGTGCTTCTCAGAACTCTTCCTGCTGTGTGTTGCATCATGCTGAGGCTTTTCAAGAAGCCTATTAACATGCTGAAAAATGCTTCTGTCATCTTCCAAAACTGAATGAAAATAAAATAGCATCAGTTCTATAAATGTATAGCTGTTATTGGAAATGTTTCCAATTATACATTTAAGCTTATTGACAGAAATATGGCTTTTTTGGATAAACTTCTGGGATAAGACTCCACAAAAACAAGCAAATCCTTTTATAAAACAGATGCAATCATGTGAGAAAACTAATATTACCATGAAATTATCATGGCTGCTCCATGTATAATCAAATTTTAAAATTTACCTGACGACTCCGAGCAAATGTGATTTGAACAAATGGTGAGCTGACTCCGTTTTTAAATTTACTTTTGCTCTATGGATTTAAAATGCGGCTTTAAAAGTGCCGTCGTAAACTACAAAGCAACATATAATCACAGGTTAGCACCAGAGCAAACATTTCTGGTAAAGAATGAAGACAGAAAGCCTGTTTGCTGCTCACATTTCTTTGGTCATTCGATCCACTCAGAGGTGATTGCATGTAAAATCAATAACTGCTCTCAGCTACTGCTCACACTTGCTGCTTGATTTTACACTTTTTCAGTTCGAGACATCAGAAAGTAACATATTCGAGTCATCTGATGTTACACTGCGCCGCATATTTCTCTCTCAGAATTAAATGTTACATCCTCTTTCCCCCTCAAAGGCTAGAAATGGAAATGTAAGTCTTAAAGTAATGATGCATTACAGGGTGTTTGCTGCAAACTTCTTTTTTTTTTTTTTTTTTTTTTACAGAAGTTCATTTGAAAAAAGGCTTGGCAAGATAGGATGGAGCTATTTCTGACAGCGCTGGCTGTTTGATGTCCTGTTGATGCTTCACTGTTGGAGTAGCGCCTCTCGATCAGCAGGGTGCCAGGAGAGTCATGAGTGTTTGTGGGGGGAAACTACATAGAGTGCTCTGTAATGTGGCGTGTAGTCAGAGCATTTCGTGGGCTGACAACTTTCGCAAGGCGCCAGCTCTGTTTATTTGTAGAAACTACTGAGTTACATATGTGCAGCCAGGAAATACCTGAAGGTGACAAAAAGGTGCCTGCTGTTTGTGGACTTTTTGTCAAGTGAAAAAAATAGATCCTACAAACAATCCAGTGATTGAGACATCAAGGAACACTGTTTTCCCCTTGTTATCTGAATATCCAGCATAGTCTTACAGCACCAACATGACTGTTCTTTATTTCATGTCTCCACTTTCAGAATAGAAGTTTCAATAAATTATCTATGGCACGAGGAAATTAACTGTTTCCAAGCTGACTGCTCTGTGAGCCCTGTTTCTATCTGGGAGGTTGGAAGAGTGAGAGTGTCTCGGGTGTGTGCCGACCTTGAGGATGCTTGCCCGCTTAATCAGCCAGGCTGAATACATGTCCTCCATCATTTCGTAGTGGGCATCTGATGGTTCTCTGGGCCATTTTAGTCACTTGCTGCAGGCTCTTCCTCTCCACCACAGTGCAGTACCACATCGTGCAGCAATAAGTCAGTGTGGATTCTGTTGTGCACTAGCAGCTCCTTTGGCAGGCGACTGTGGAAGGTCCTTAAGGAGCAAGTAACACCTAAAACAACTTTTTTTTTTTGCTGATAACCTGTATAGATGAGTGCCTAATAGTGCTGTAGACATGTGTAATCATTATTTTGGCATTTTAATGCAACTTACTTAAAATTTAATATTTCACCCCAAAACCATAATTATATCTCCATCTTCAGGTAAAAACTCTGCTCCACACTGATTTAGAATCAGCCACAGCTGATTGCTGTAGAGCTGCAGGGTGAAGTCTGTACCATATTACGTAGCTGCGCTGCACTGGACTCCAGCTGCGTCTCGGCCGCACCTCCACCTGGCTCAACAACTCACCTGCTGATATGACTCGTTTGGGCTCGGAGCCGCTCACCTCCTTGAAAAGACGTCCTCCTCCATCTTTTATTCTAATGATCGCGGTGGACAGGAACTCTTCCAGCCTGCTGCTGCTTCTGAGTGCTAGTTCTCCTGAGCGGTAAGTATGCTTTGTTTGTTTGCTCGTGTACATGTGCGAGTGCGTGCGCGCTTGTTAACGATTCGTTTTTCCAACTGAGAAACTCTGAGAGCGCACGCGGGGGGGTTGGGGGGGGGGGCTGTCAGTCACTGCCTCAGTGCTGCTCTCTCGGTCGTCCAGGTGACACCTTTTCTCCAGGTATTTTTCTAACAGGAAGTCTGCTTGAAATAGGTCTCCACCCATGGTGTTACTCATCCTTTAAAAAGAACAGTCTCTGCTGAGCCTTTCTCAGCCCTGGTTGGATTTCCCCCTTTTCCTGAAATCAACTAGACTGTAGCAGAAGCAAAATGATTTTGCTCTGCAGGTCAGTCTAGCCATGTTCCATTAGAACCACAGCAGGTCCAAACAGTCTTGGGCCTTGCCAATCACAGCGCTCTATCAGTTTGGTGGTCGGGATGTTACTGCGACTGAGCGACAAAAACAAAGATGGTGATGACTCGTTCGAAACAGATTTGGCGTCAACTTTGGATTATTTTGACTAGGGCTTTTTTTTTAGTCAAGAGCAGATAGAGGTGCTTGAAGGTCAACTACACTGAAAAAAAACATTTTTAGTTATTATTTATATTATTTACTCTACAATTAGTCATTCACACACTGATGGTGATGAGCTACATTGTAGTCACAGCTGCCCTGGGGCACCAGTGGCATGTCCAGACCCAAAAGGGTGACCCAGGTGAGGAACTTGTTTATGGTGGCACCTATGGTTATGCTTTATATTTATTTATTCATGGGGGGGGGCTCACAAAATCAGTCGATTTTTTCATTCTTGTGGATTTGTGAGCTCCACATTGTGTCATGACCATTTTTCTCTCTTCTTCTACTACTAATAATAAAGAATAATAATATTCCAGAAATATTCTGTAGGCCTGGGGCTAGAAATGAATATGAAAGGTATATGCTGCTACCTTGGGTTTAATGACCCCAAGTCTTTTGTGGACAATGTAAAGTCAAGTTAAATGGGGTAGCCAATCAGATGGTGCTGGAGGGGTAACATTATGAGTTGGTTTCGCCGCTGCAAGACTTTGGTACCTTGAAACTTTTGAGTATACTGAATAAACCCACAGGAGGGTGCTAGTGAGCTGAACTTCTTCAAAATTCTTCTTCATTAAAGGAACATGGGGCAGGATCTTTAAAAAATCTGTAAAAAATTAAACATGTATGTTCATTTTTTCAAAGCTAATGGGTGATGAAGCGTTATAAACCAAAAAGAATGAGGCCACCCATGTATCGTTCCATTTTCTTGAACAGGCTGTTTGCTGCAAAATGCGCTGCAGTTCGGTCACGAATTTCCCGCGCTGCCCTACGGATGTGGCGTCAATTGACACTGCTTGCGCGTTCATGACAGCTTCAAAACAGAAAGAAAATGTATTCGACACTGCAGATCGGTAGGTGGAGCTAATGCACCTTAAGTTGCTTGCCAACTGCCAAACTCCAAAAGAAGAACTGTGGGAATGGATTCTACTGCAACCAGCAAACGACCAAGCGTGGCACAAAGGAAGTTTATTCAGCGGCATCTCGTGAGTCAAAAACCAAATATGGTAAAAGACAGGCAGGGACCCGAATCTATATCGGATACGTGATTGACGAATGGAGGCTGCTTCCACTATATCTGGGACTCAAAAAGGATGCTGCCATGGCTCATTTCCTAGTGAGCAGGTAAGAAACATTATAGGTTGTGTTTAGAGATGATATGACAATGATCTGACCTCACCGATGACTCAGAGAGAGCTAGCGTGCAGTAGCATTAGCTGTGATCATGCTACAGTAGTAGCATTAGCTGTGATCAGGGCTGCAGCGTAGATTGCTTCGCCGCAATATTGTCCGTGAGAGCGGCGGGGAGTTGCCTTTTCAGCGTGAGATATAGGAGGTGTGGCGTGAGAGCGTGTGAAGAGGGTCAGGTAATGGTATTTTTGTGTTTGTGTAACATAGCCGTCTGTGCACGCTCCCGTGCTGGGCTGCAGTTACTCGCAGAGCCGGGCGCGTCGCTCGTGAGCATCGTTTCTTTTTTCCTGCCTCTAGCTCCTTTAAAACACCTGAGCTTTCCCAGCTCTTTCAAGTGAAAACATCTAAGAAAAAAAAGACCTCATGACTTCATCCACAGTGATAAATCTACTGAATGACATGCAAATGTAAATAATCAGTGTGTTGCAATTGTCCCCTCAAAGTCCAGACCTCAGCCTGATCAAAGGGCTGTTGTGAAGCCTTAAGGGCATGAATACGCTTCAGCTCCATCTTTTTTTTTAACTGACTGCTTTTGCATGTGGATTTGCTAAATAGGTTCATGATGTAATATGTTGTTCCTTTACCACAGTTTTATACACAGCTCAGGAACAAACTTTTTATTATACCCTAATCAGCAAAACATCAATGTTAAAAATATGTCACTTAGCGGATAATAATAGGTAAACAACTCATTCTCCAAGTACTATCATTAAGCTATTAACACCAAAATTTGGGGTTCAAAGAAAATTGGTTGAAAATTTAAAATAAATCTGTTTTGATTTTAATGATTGTATTTTTTTCTTCCATTTAGTCATCCTGAATTATTTTTAAAATATGAAAATTTAAAACAAATTGGTGCTCATCTCAAGCCACATGACAGGCTGCAAAAATGAAATACTCATTTAAAACACCAGGTCCAGCCTCTTCCAATGAGTCCAGATGATACCGGACGAGCCCCCATTTGTTACTACCCAGCTCGTGGGATCGCAACATAAGGAGGAGGTCTGGACACATGGTGAAAGGTAAAGAGTATATTTATTCAAATCAGCCTCCAAAAGGCCACGCCAAAAATGCCACACAGGCAAGAGCTCCCAAAGGTTTGAAGCGCCTCGTAATTTTTATCTTGAGAGGTGCTATATAAAAGATCGTTTCTTCTTCTTCTACTCCCTCAGTCCTGGTCCTGAAGAGCTCCTAAACAGCATGTTTTAGCTGTTTCCTTGCTTCAACACAGCTGATTTTAATCAGCAGGTAATTAACAGGCTTCTGCAGAGCTTGATGAGCTGCTGAACAGGCCACTGAATCAAGTGTGTTGGAGCAGAGGAACAACAAAAACATGCTGGATGGTAGCCCTCCAGGACCAGGATTGAGCACCCCTGCTTGATCAGTCTCATCTCCCTGGAGTTGCACCAAGCAGCCTTTTATGCTGCACCCACAGGTGCCACCACTCAAGAGCAATTACAGTCTGCACACAGCCAGACCAATAGTGATACAGAGGGGCGTGGGCAGGGACATCCGAAGCAGCCAATCAGCTGGTTGCACAGCAACATTTGTTTGTTATTTGAATGGGACTTTGTTTCCCTCACTGGTGGGGGCCATAACATAACAGAGATGGGGAATTTTAAAAAAAAACTCATTGAGGACCTGATGAAAATTTCTATAACTGCAATAGCTTTTTATAGCTACCGAAACAAAATAAATCAGAAGGAGGACTTGAGACCAGAAAGATTTTTGATAATGCTTTACAATAAGGTTCCCTTTATTAACGTTACTTAGTGCATTATTAAGCATCAATGAACAAGAATCCCTTTATTAACATTCCTGATATTGTTAACTATTAAGTGTTCTTAAGGTTAGGAGAAAGGGCCGGGGGGGTCTGCTTAGTAATGCCTTACTTAATATTAACATTAGCAGTTGTCAATACTTTATTTAATAGTTTATTAATGCTTAATAATGCACTAAGTAACATTAATAAAGGGACCCTTATTGTAAAGTGTTACCAGATGTTGTTTTTTTACCTCCTTTCTGTAACAGTCGTGATCATTTATGAAATGTCAGACATATTAGTGGTCAAATACCATCGGCAAGCATCGTCTCCCGTCTTGTTTTCTGTCACGTTGATAATGAAACTGAAAATGCAGAATTATGCAACATACTTTATCCAAGATGATGAAAGAAAGTGTTGCTGCTTATTCGTAGGTCAGAAAAAGCTGGTTGTCACTTCATAGCCATTATAAACACATTTCTATATTTTCTTACTCTGTTAGCTTTATGAGGACAAATAGACTGCAATATCTTATAAAGAGATTATCCTAAATGGTAATTCATTGCTATTTTGAGGGTCTTTTTAAATGCATACCAAAAAACGGTGGTTACAACATAATCAAGACTAAAATGCAAAATTTTCAAGCTGTTCCCTTCACCGGATGTTGCCCAGAGCAGATCCTGTCTAAGATGCCTGTGGTTCCAGACAGAGCCTGAGGGATCAGGAAGTTGGGATCCTTCAGAAGCTGTTTTTCTTCTCTGCCTCATGTCTTCTTACCATTTCTCTTTTTTCTCTTTGCATCCTTCCCTGCACAGATGGACTTTAGAGCCATATAACCTGCTCCTCATCGTTCAACAAGACTCACAGGTGATTATTTCTCACAAATGGACAAGGGAAAATGAATAAAGGACAAATTAGACTGGAGATGGATGTTTAACTCTTCTACAAATATAACATCTGTGGTAAACAGATTTCTATAAATATAAACATGTTTGTTTTTGTTCCAAAATAAGAAGAAACACAAATCAGTGTCTTCTCAAACGCAATATTTTTAAAAAGTAGTTGAACTTTTGCAGAAGCTTAATAACATGTGGATAAAAGACCAGCAAAATAAGCCACATCAAAGTCCATTCAGAGATATCTGTTTTATTGCTTGACAAACAATTAAATGAAGATGAATCCGGTAGTGGGCTCTTACTTAATCTGCCCTGGGAAGCAACCAATTACATTTGCAGACATTAGCATTAATACAGAGGGATGCTTGCTAAACATACTAGATTAGTAAGAGATGCATTGTATCATTTACCAGAGACAGGAAGCCACAGTTTACTCCAGAGAAATAAAACAACAAAGTGGAGGTAAATATGGATGCATCTGACACTGACGAATTGCTCATCTATGAACTGGCTCTCCACAAAGACCTTATTGGATCATATCTATATATGATCAATCTGAAGCCGTTCAATAATGCTTTTTTTAAAAGAAGCTTTTACTTTGAGATGCAAAACAAGCTCGTAGGGCTGTCACAGGGAGTAGAACCGAAGTGGTAAATTAAGCCTTCCACTAAATATTCCCTGCAGCAGCAGCTTTTCAAAGACACCATGTGCTGACAGCGTTATACAAACAGTGTAATAGATTGCTGGTGCAAGACAATAAATCATTTTTGTTGACACTCTCAACAGGTAGCTACAGCATCAAGAGTCGTTAGTGGAGGAGGCTGCTTTTTATTGTCTTTGGGTGTCCTAATAAGAACTGGGCTGCTTTTATGGATTCAATCAGCTCCCTCATGAGTCTGTGCTATAGGCTTCAATCTGTAAACAAGCCTTAATAATGAAGGTAGTTGGGAAAAAATAACAGGCTTAAAAATGAGCACAAACAACTTCACTTGTTGGATGGCAGTATCCACCAATCAGCCACTTTATTGAGTACATCTTGCTGGTGCTGGCTGGACCCCTTTTTGTCTCAGAACTGCATTATTCTCCATTTCATAGCTGCTACCTGGTGCTGGAAATGTCCTCAGGGGTTCTGGTCTATTATGATGGCATCCGTTACATCCATGATGTGAATCTCCCATTCCACTACATCCTGAAGGTTCTGGTCTGAATTGAGATCTGGTGACTGTGGAGGTCGTTGGAGTTCAGAGAACTCATCGTCATGTTCTAGAAACCAGTTAGAGATGATCTGAGCTTTGTGACATGATCCATCATCCTGCTGGAAGCAGCCATCAGAAGATGGATCCATGTGGTCACAAAGGGGTGGACATGGTCAGCAACAATACTCAGGTATGTTGTAGGGTTTAAACCACAACCAACCCCCCCACACACACACACACACCATCACATCACTAACTAATGCCTTACCTGTTGTTTCCTGGCAGGATGGATCCATGCTAAATTCTGGACCAACGATCTGACTGTTGCAGCTGGAGTTGAGACTCATCAGACCACAAAACATTTATCCAGTCTCTCTTGGTCCAGTTCTGGTGACGCGGTGTGAATTTTAGTCTCATTTTCCTGTCTCCAGCTGACAGGAGTGACACCTGGTGTGGTCCACCTGCTTGTAGGTTAAACACATTGTGGTGTAGATATGGTATTCTGTAGACCTTAACGATAACTTCAGTGTTTTAGCTACTTTTGTCTTTCTATCATCTGGAACCACCAGTCTGCCCGTCTACCACCGGCATCAACAAGGCATTTCTGTTCTCAAAGTGTAACTCACTGGATATTTTCTCTTATTTGGATCATTCTTAGTGACCTTAGAGGGTGAAAATCTGCTGTTCATTCAAACCACAAATCTTATGAGTCACACCATTTGTGTTGTTTTATTTTATTTTTTGTTTTTTTGTTTTTGGTTTAGCTGCAAAAAAAAGAGACTCCAACCAAAACTTAAGCTTGAAAAAGGCTGGGTTGCTTTCTTCAGCAGTCAATGTATTATTTCACAGAAATCAACACCTTTAACACAACCTGAAAATAAATGTATTCCAGTGAGTCTGCTGGACAAAAGAGAACCCTCAGGTTCTGCTAATAATCTCTAGTCAGAAGATCTGCAAGCTTTGAAAAAAATCAGAAATGTACTAAGGACTATGACCCTGCAGAGCCCAAAAACATCCTTCCAAGTTTTTCATTTAAAGCCATACTATGCAACTTTTTCATATTTTTAAATAAATAATAAATAAATGAAATGTCACTCAGACCCTAAAGGTCACTAGTAACCAGTGAAGAATTTTAATACAGGATGGTTTGGTTTCACTATTTAGAAGCTCTGTGGCAGATTATTGTGTTTTCTGGACTTGACCAAGTGCGTTTTTTAAGGCAAGCAAAAGTGCAACACATTTTTCTAAATGAGAGGAAATAAAGTATGATATGCATCTGAATATCTTATGGATGACTCGAGCAAGTCTCCATGCTTTGATGTCAAGTTACTTAAATATTTAAGACATACTTTCAATTGAATTGATTTATACTCAATAATGTCCAGTTCTTAATATATACCACCGCCCCGCCCTGCAGTACTCTCTCTCTTTCTCTCTCTCTCTCTCTGACTGCCAGGTTGCCATTCCATTAGACTCCAACCAGGCTAAAATGAAGAATGAGCTCTCTACTGTGCACTGACCACAGCCCAGTCGGTGCCACTGAAGTGTCCTATTCATCATTTGTTAAGGCAGGGAGAAAAGGCTCAGAACGACACATCCAAAATAGAATTTCATCACTTTCTGCTTCTGGTCCTTTGCTTCTGCCCATTAGATTGTAAGATTTTTGCTATCTGGTGATCACAATTTGACTATTTTTCTCTTTGGTCCTGCAATACTCCTCAATGTCTGGTTAGTCTATGGCAGTGGTTCCCAAATCGGGGGTCAACTCGGGAACCCCTTGGGGGTCTCATACAAGATTGCAGGGGGTCCCCATAATTTTGTCTTTGCTAAGGTTGTGAGGTTAGCACATTCATTTGTAAAAATTACATATATACAATCCCAATAACACACCCTGCAGTATAATCAGACCTCCATATAAAAGTTATAACTCTGTATGTCTGTATAACGTTTGTAAATAATCACATTTAATGTGTTTATGCGTGTAGGAGTTGGGGCTCCTGGCTTGTTTTGGACACGGTCAAGGGGGTCCTCAAAGAAAAAATTTTGGTCTATGGTATTGACTAATCAGGTAAGTAAGGTATTCACTTTATGCTTGGAAAAACTACTTGTTAGAAACAAAACGCTAAAAAATTTGGATACTATATGTGTGCAATATCATAGTTCTTACATGCCAGTGTTAACAGTTGTTGCTAAGACCAATAAGGATCTTTATTTAACCACTTTGGCCATTTCTTGAAGGGTTCAGTCTACAGGATTTGTTTCATTGACTTCTTTTTGTTAAATTAGAAACACTTTTCTCAATAATAGAATAGAATAGAATAGAATAGAATAGAATAGAATAGAATAGAATAGACTTTATTGATCCCACAGTGGGGAAATTCACTTGTCACAGCAGCACCATCACTCAAAGGGTAATTAGAAGAAAGATAAAAACAAGGATACATGTATATACACATAGGCAGTAATCTAGTATTGTAATCTTAGATCACTAAAAAAAACACAAATAAAAAATGAAAACAAACTTGGTACCAGCACTATGCAGCATACTGTAAGAGACACAGACAATAATGTGAATCCGGTATTGCACAAGTATAGAACACATGAATATTGCATTGGTGTTATTGTGTACCAGGATGATACCAGTACAGCTTAAACTGAGGAGTTGTACACTCTTACAGCAGAGGGGATGAAAGATCTGCGATAGCGCTCAGTTTTACATCTGGGACGTCTCAGTCTACCTCTGGAGGAGCTGTCCATGATCTCCACAGAGGAGTGCAGTGGGTGGGAGGCGTTTCTTAAGATGGAGGTCATCTTCCCCAGCATCCTCCTTTCACACGTCTCCTCAACAGAATCCAGCAGGCAGCCCAGAACTGAGCTAGCTTTGGTAGCTAGCTTGTTCAGTCTCTTCCTGTCTCGGTCAGAGCTGCCTACACCCCAGCAGACCACAGCAGAATGAATAACAGAGCCAACAACAGAGTGATAAAAGGATTTTAGCAGCTGGGATTTAACTCCGAAGGACCTCAGCCTCCTCATGAGATGGAGGCGGCTTTGGCCCTTCTTATACAGAGCATCTGTGTTGTGGGACCAGTTCAGTTTACTGTTGAGGTGAACACCCAGGTACTTAAAGGTGTCCACCACCTCAATGTCTGCTCCCTGGATGTTTACTGGTGAGTGAGGAGGAGTGTTTCTCTGGAAGTCAATCACCATTTCCTTTGTTTTACTGGTGTTCAAGCGAAGGTGGTTACGCTCACACCAGTCCAAAAAGTCCATGATGATTGACCTGTTCTCCTGGTCGTCCAAATCCACATCAACTGCATGTTTCTGTATTCTTCTCATCTCTTCTTTCTTCCAACAGACCAGCTCATTCTTCAATGTGTGATCCAGTTTGGACAGAGCTCTCTTCACCGTCCCGATACAGAGCTCAGGGTGGATGCTGATTTCTGCCCACTCCCTGGAAGGTGGAGGTGAAACCAGAGAGGGCACGCTCTGTACGAGATGCAGGTGGTCCTTGGTGTCCTCCAGCTCCTTCAGCTCAGCGTTTCTCCTCTGAAGCTCAGTGATTTCCAGCTGCAGCTCACTAACGAGCTCCTCAGCCCTACTCTCTTTTGCTTTCAGCTTCTGCTCGATCTCTGTGTTGACTTCAGATTGTCTCTCTTTGATGAAGTTGATCAGAGATGTAAAGAGACTGCTGGCTGACTTTTCCTTCGATCCTACAGAAAAATACAGTAAAAACAATACGTAGCTTTCCCGTGTCAGATTTCAGTTACATCCACATTCTCTCACCATATAAAAGAATCACTTCTCCTCCTGGAGAAAAAGCGATTAAATTTTTGACTTTATCATCCCGGCTAGACGAGGTGTTTTTCATCTCCTCTGTGATGATCAGGATTAAACAATTAAGTATCTGGGATCAACTGCACAGTGAGTGAAATGTCACGTCTAAGCTTCATGAAAGCATCTATATATTCAAAGACTGTGGTCAGGATAAAATGCACTTTACACTAATTTAATTCTGCTGAGAGCTGCTGTCACATGACATTTCAGGGCTTCATGGAAAAAGGCCACAGGAGAAGGTCAATTTACAAGAAAAGAACTCCTATCGATTGTTAAAATGATACTTTTATATGGTAAGTTGTATTGACCTGCTGCTAAATGAAGCTGTGTCATTTATAATTGTAGAGTGCTGTTTGTTATGATGTAGGCAGGAGGCAATCTACCTATAAGGACATGTTGTCAAGGAAACAGCTGGCTTTCTATGAGTTAACTAAAGTGCAAATATTTGCTGGTAAAATGGCAATAATGAGATTAAAGTGGGAAGTCCTTTTAGAGTCTAGGCTATTAGTCATTGTAGCATACATTTTCCTCAAGAGGAGCAGAACCAGGCACACTTGGGACAAAAATCTTTAAAGATAAAAATTTAAACAAGATTTATTATTATGTAATTAGTAGTAGTGGTACCTGTAACATCCATCCATCCATCCATCCATCCATCCATCCATCCATCCATCCATCCATCCATGTGTATGAAATGTGCTATATCAATTAAACTGCCTTGCCTTGCCTAGTAGTTGTGACAGTAGTAGGATTCATAGTAGTAGTATTTGTAGTAGCAGTAGTAGTAGTAGCAGTAACAGCAGTAGTAGTAGTAGCAGTAGCAGCAGTAGTAGTAGTTGTAGTAGATGTAGTAGTAGTAGTATTAGAAGTTGTGGCAGTAGTAGGATTCATAGTAGTAGTATTTGTAGTAGTAGCAATAGTAGTAGTAGTAGTAGCAGAAACTGAAGTAGCAATAATAGTAGAAAGAATAGAAGTTGTTGCACTAGTTGTAGTAGTATTCATAGTAGTAGTAGTAATAGTAGTAGTATTAGTAGCAGTAGCTGTAGTAGCAGTAGCTGTAGTTGTAATTGTAGTAGTAATAATAGAAGTTGTGGCAGTAGTAGTAGTAGTTGTAGTAGTAGAATCCATAGTAGTAGTAGCAGTATTAGTAGAAGTAGTAGTAGTAGCAGTAGTATAAGCAGTAGCAGTGGTAAGTAGTATTAGTATTAGTAGTAGTTGTAGCAATATTTGTAGTATTAGTAGCAGTAGCAGAAGTAGTAGTGATAGTAGTAGTAGTAATAGTTGTAGTAGTAGTAGTAATAGTAATAGTTAGTCAATCCCTTTGAGAATACACAGAAAAAACATTTTAACAGAATAAAATAATTATATGTGATCTGATTTTAACATAAAGTCAAAGACACACATGTTATTATACATGTTGAGCATTTACACAAGGTACCAAATATTGCATCTTTGCAGTACCTTCCTGTTCCTTGTCTGCTCTCATTATGTCTGAAGTCATCTTTGCACATTTGCTCAAATCTCAGTGTGTTTGTTTCGTCCTTCAATCTGAAGACAAATCACAAACACTCTGATGATAAATGGCGCTGGCTAATAAACGCAAAAGAATCTGTCTGAGGTAGGACTTAATCTTGACTTTAATCACAGCGATAAGGTGAACAAAGCAGGTAAACAGCCTAAAGGTGCCAGAGGCAAAGTATCTCATCTCCATCATTCTCACTGAAAATCATGATTAGCATAGACTCATTTGAGAGAGAGAGAGCTATAAATACTCCTAAATTAATTTCATACTTTGTTTAAATCCCACCTGGAAGGGTTGGCTCTGTGTGAAATAGTAAGAGCCCACAGTGTTTATTAAGCCTCTGACTCATGCAAAGAAATCCACACGCTGGTGCAGCATAATCTGACCCGACTCGCCTATAAATACAGGAGACGACTGCAGCGCTGAGACATTTGTCCTTGGCGGTCCGTGTCTTGTCCAACTTGTCATTTATTGAAGCGATCACCTGGACTGATCGCACAAATCTTGACATGAAGAGTCCATGAGACATGCCTGATCTCCTCTGGGTGGATGAAGCAAATGATAAGGAGAGCCAAAGTGTCATTTCTAACAGCCGTGTGTGACACCTGACAGAGACAGATGAGCTGGATGTGGTCATCCTTGGCTCACCACTATGCTGGATGCATTTTGCAATAAGTTCTAAATAAGCTCTTTATACAAGCCTGTCAGGTTTTTCTTTTCTTTCCTGTACCCGGAGTGATGTTTTTTTACATGCTGTGCAAAGCATAACAAGAAAAAACAAAGTGTGTAAATGTGGGACGATTTGCATTTTTCACTCACGCTGCCACACAGTTGCTTGATAAAAGAAGATAGGATCTCACTGTGGGAAATTGGAAGATTTATGTTACTCGCAGTGGAGGCAAATCTATCTGATGTGACAGTTTAATCCTCTCAGAAAACTATCCAGCAAGATCAAGAGTAAGCGTTCAAAGTTTCCATTTGCAGTCGCCATTGCCACTCAATAACAGAACATTTAATTGCTATCTTTCTGGGTTAGCGCGGTCTTATCAGATTATTAGCTGTTTTCCTATCCATCTCGGATTTAAAATGTTATTTGTGTTGGTGTTTCAATGTAAAATTCATTGATTTTAATCTGTTTTCTGACCCAATTTTTTTAAAGGAATTGATACAATATGTACAGATGACAAAAAGGAGAATTTTCCCTGCATTTTGTTTTGATAAATATAAACTCATGGAAAGAGATTTTTGAAAGGGTTTTATTCCCAGCTCTCAGCATGAACCCGTGGCAAAGCCGTGGTTTGTTGGCACAAAAAGCTGGCTCTCAGTTGCATCCAGAAATAAAACCACAATACCACGCTTTGAGTCCTACCAGAGGGTTCAACAATGGCAAAAAGACTCCCTAAAAATTCATTTATTTCAATCTAACAAAACTTTTAAACTCATATTATTTTGCCTTTGAATACTTTGTATGGATTCAAGCAGAAACTCATTTTAAATGTCAGCCAAATGAGACGCCACCTCACCAAAGGACTGAATGTGGCGATGAATGTCCGGTATTGTGCAGCATTTGTTTGGAGCGCCTTTAAGCTCTTTTGTGCAGCAACAGGTGTAACATTATTATTTTTGGCATGATGGTGCAAAAAACACTATGAAATGCAACTATTTCATAAATAAATTTGAATTTCATTTAAACTAATTATTCAAAATAAGATGAAAAAATTCTTTGGAGAACTGGAAAAGATGTTCATAATGCTTACCAACAGATTTATGAAAAGTGGCATTTGAGGTTGCTCAATCATCTGCCTGAAGGGAAGAGGGTGAAAAGTCCATGAGTTGAAGGGTAAGTTCTGTTGTTCATTTTATTACTTTGTCTTTGCTGCTTTTTGAGTAGATTAACTATGATGAAATTTGTCAGGGCTCTCCATCACACACCAATGATAATGTCAACACCAAGACCGCATTTTTCATCTTTTTCATACAAGTCATAATGATACTGGCTGTGTTAAGCTGTGGATGTGTGCAGACCCAAGTTTATGTTGAATTAAAGTCAAAGAGCATCTCTTAAAGCCCCAGTGTGTAATATTTTTACCTGTTTACTACCAAATTCTGTGTATCCAGTGCACAAACTTGTCATTTTTCATTAATATTTCTCACCAACATCAATTCTAAATATTCCTCTCAGCTTGAAATTTTACATTTTTAATACATAAATTGTGGTCGACGCTCCATGGTCATCCTCCATCTTGAAATACGGTAGCTATTTAGGGACATACGAGCTCTGAGTTACGCGTTTGCACTATGACTGTAACCTGAATGAAACAGCAGAGGGCAGCAGTGCGCCGTGGAAGCACGGCGTCTGCCAATTCAACTAAGAAGAGACGAGACTAGCTGCTACACCGTTGCTTTACTTTGTTAGTTTGAATAACAAACAATGAAATCAAAAGACACATCAAATTAGTCAGGTCCTATTAATTTCCAACACTCAGCAGCTGCATATGATGAGAACCCCGCCCGCAACAGCTAGACACCAGCCTCCAAGTGTTGTTCCTGACTCACCTCAAGCTGATGCATTTGTCTTTTCTTCATAATAAAGCTCCCAATCCGGTCCCAACGTATCAGTTACAAAGTCCTTCTTCAAGAAAGTTCCTTCTATTAAAGTCTCCTCTCTTACCCAAAGACTGTATATTACCGCATCCTGCTGTGTCTCAACACGCTTCAGCGGTCGTCCGCTAGCCGGTGGCTATGTTAACATTAGATTACTTCATCTCCACAGCGTGTCCCCGGCTCCAGCCAAACCTCATCAGCTATCCGATCGCTAAACAGCCAGTGGTTGATGTTAGCTCCACCTCCACTCACAGCGTGTGCCACGATCGGCTGATGGCTATGTCTCTCGGCTGACCTTGGGATCCCCCCAGAAGAACTAGCCCAAGTGGCTGAGGAAAGGGAAGTCTGGACCTCCTTCCAAAGGCTGCTACCCCCGCGACCCAACTCCAGATAAATGGAAGAGGATGGATGGATGGATGGATGGATGGATGGATGGATCCCAAAAATACGATGCATTCAGGGGACATGAAAGCCTTCTGTCCACCTTCAGGTTTTGCGTTACTATACCATAACACATCAAAAACTACACAAAATGACATTTTCAAGATGCTAGGATAATTTCACATGTATTTAACAGAGCTCAGATACAGATTTGCTTTTGCAAACATTTACATACCACATGTGGCCGAACGTTTGAGTGCTGCTTTGAATTTTCAAGCAAGTATAAACTTTGTTACCTTGGAGAACACTAGCTTTCAGGGCATTTGTGAATACAACTTTCCACAGTATTTAATTAACACCTGGTAATTGAAAATAGCTTATTATAAAGCCTGAAGGTAGGCCAACATGACCTACATACCAGTCCCTGTTAAGATATATGGAAGACATGTATATCACTAGAGGTGATAAGACAAATTGGAGTCTTTCCATGGTTTCTAATCTCACGATGTGAGTGCAATTTTAATGAATATTGGAAAAGAAGTTAGTTTTTAATGCGGATATGCAAGAAAAGTCTAATATACAGGATGTATTAGCGGTTTCTTTAACAAAAGTGTTGCCTGTGCAGCCTTGTGCAAAAAGGAAAATGAATAATTATTTTTTTTTACTTTTCAGTAAATGATGTGAAGTTTTAAGTAAACCTTTAATATAACTGAACAATTAAAGCCTCCAGACAAACATTAAATCAACATTTAAAGTGACGTGTAACATGCTTTTTATTAAGGTGATTCTGGTTTTAAGACAGAAAGCTTTTTCTTAATTTTTTAGTGCTTTTCTTACTTTCTGTCTTTCTTGTTTTAGTCGCTACTTTCATGAGAATTGTGTGGTAAAGGTTTAACATAACACTGCCGGAGGTTGTAAATAATGGAGTAATGGACCAACCCTTAAGGGCTACACAACCAATATGATCTGTCTTCTTTAACTGAGACGGTTCTGTCGGTTCCTTAAATTTTCTTCGGTCGTTCTCTGAGATAAATAATTCATTATTACATAATGTTATTTGTGCATTAAAACTCTTATAATAATAGAATTGCTTGCTCGATCATAATAAGTACATACTGCTCCTTGAATGTCCTTCATCTCAGGTGCTACCTTTTTTCCAACAGATACACGTGAAATACATTTAACTGGGGAGGAAATGAATAGGATTACTGGATTATATGAGTAATCCTTCCATTAAAAGTTGTTGAATGCAGTTTTAAATACCCCTTTTCAAACATTTAATCCTTTAATCCACACCTCACATCAGTGCCTGGCTCACGTTTTTTAGGGTGGATTTTAAGTTTTATTGTTGACACTCTGTAACTTTTGATAGTCTCCGTGTCACTTAGGTCTACCGATTGTTTCATGCAAAGAGGCAACAGCATTTGTAATTGTATCCACTGACTTCAGTCACTTTCATAAGTTTTACTATTTTAACTAAAGGATTTTATCTTATTGTCTTTTGTGATGATGCTTTACACTTTCATTTTTAATGTGCCAAACGTTGGTCAGGTATTGGATTTAAATGCATTGTCATTCCTAAAAATAGAACAAACTGAAACCAACATTTTATGCATCCACTAATAAAAACTGTTGATTTGTTGGATGTTGTGGTCAGATGTTGGACCAGCCAGGTTGTTTGTTAAACCTACAACCATCCAAGTTCAAATGCAATGGACCACATATCAGCCAGTCAGCTGTGATGACAGCCAGGGCTGTACAATTGGGGTAAAAAGTAAAGAAACTTGCAGAAAGCAAGATTTTAAAATCATATCGTAAAGCAGAAGGTGTGTGCAGCGTTACACAAGGAGGTCCAGTTTGTGAGTAAATGATCAAAGAAAAAAAGAACAATTGTGTTATGATTTCATTTTTTTTAGACTAGCCTAAATATCAAAGATGAAAATGTTTTACAAGAAAAACAAAAAAATAAAGTTCAGTGTAATAAATATGATTGGTGTGTGCATCAACACCAATTCCAAGCCAAACGTTGTAATATTCAGTTTAATATTCAATCATACTTTTACAGGGAGTCAATGGGAACTACTATTCAACACAGTGGCCACAGTATGCTGAGAGGTATTTAACCCTGTTTACTTAGACACTGCAAACATAATAATGATAAACGGGTCAAATAATTACACATTAACTTGTTCATTCATGCCAAAATTTTGTAGTGAAGAGTCGTTTGAAAACCAAAGTTTTGGTGAGTTGAGTCAAATGATTCGGATCAGTGAAAAGAGCCGAAATTCCCATCACCGCTGCTAGACTGTTCATTTGCCTCTGTTATCAACAGCAGCACATTCGTGAAAAAACGAAATACCTAAAAATGAACAAAATGATAAAGTACTGTAGAAGGATTTAAATACCCGACTAAATATTAATATGTTGCATTTTGAACTTCACGTTAGATTTAAATTTTACAAATTGGGGTAAGCTTTGGTAGATTATACTAGAAAGTGCTGAGGAGCAACTCAACCTATATTTACGCCATCTAACATGGCGACCCTCATCGCGTAGAATTACACTACGACAACAAGTTTTGACTATTTATCGAGCATTTGGTGATTTGAGAGCCACCACTGCATTATACTTCTTTTTAATATAGTATTTTTTTTCTGAGTGTCGGAGAGATGTATCGCCGCGGAGCAAAGAAGGACCACAACAACAAACCCGTGAAGAAGGACGTGAGTGACAGCGATAAGTACGCGGATCTCTTGGTTTTCGGCTATGCCTGCAAACTGTTCCGAGAGGACGAAAAGGCTGTTTACCACGATCATGGAAAACATCTTATACCATGGATGGGGGACAAGAGCATCATGATTGATAGGTCGGTTGAACAAACTTAGACCGAAACATTATGCTAACTATCTCTGCTAATCCGCTAGCCTGTTTGAAAAAGGGGACCGCTGTGAAGTTTTAAATTGCAGAAGTTCGAGAGGACCTGAAACAGACGAAGAGAATTTTATTTATTCCCTGCTAATTTATGTGTGATGTTTTTGATGAACTGACACCAAATAACGTGGAGTTTCTACTGTAACATGCTAATATGCAAATGCCTCCACTCGTTGCTAACCTTATGCTAGCAGGCTAACAAACATTATTCATATACGCTATTTTTAATTAGAAACAGGATAAACTTTAGTTTTTTTTGTTTTTGTTTCTATAGCTCGCGCCACAAAATATCATTTAGTATTTTCTTTTGATTTTTGTGCTGAATTTTGTGCAAAGTATCGACCACTCGAGTCTGTTTGGCCTTGCATATTGGCATGTTAAAGGATCTTTCTCTGGAGGCACAAACTTAAAATTTGAACAGCACGATATTAAAGTTAAATCAGGCAAATTATTTCAGTTTTGGAGCTCAAACTTAACTTTAAAATTTAAACCAAATGCTTAATTTGCTGCAGGACAAAATATTTGATAATTTGTTGATATTCCCAGAGCCAGAGAAAATTCTATTCCACTCTAAATCCTCTGCAGTGAAGGTGATTCAAAATAGCTCAGTATGTTATACTGTGGTCTGTCAAAACACCAAATAAGATTTTTTTTGTTGCCTTTTTCTAAATGTTTCTGCAATATGTATTATGTTGTTATTGTCAATATTTTGTATGCATTGACTTTATTGAATCACCTTGGTCTGCAGTGACCCAACTTCTGTTTCATTTGTACACAATTTGTATGTGTGTCTTTATCACATAACCCAGTTTCCCCCCCAGCAAGTTAGGCATAGGGGTCCTTCCAAACCCCGAATGTCAGCCACAGCGTCCCATTTCTTTGTCTCCATGAAGAAACCACAACAGAGAGATGCCATAGAGGGACGAACCCTGGAAAATATCGTCCATTTGGGTTCTTTCGTATAGGTATTTATGTGCTCGGGTTTGTGTGAATGTAACTTTCTTTGCAGATTTAGAAGTAATGATGAGTGTTACAGGGGGAGAATTAAACCCTGTAAGGTAAGAGGCGAGTTGCTTTGTTTGTCTCTTCTTTTTTTTTTTTTTTGTATTTTCGTTTTCGGGTTGTTGCCTTGTTAGACTTGCTCAGGAAAAAAATATAAGCAGAAAGCTTGCTAGGTGTATTTTTATGACCATGGCTTTTAGTCAAAACATCATTATTCAGTTTGAGAAATATTTTAACGTTTTTGCAATTATACAGTCTTATGACAGAAAGTAGATGAATTTTGATGTTGTAAAATGTTTATTATAGGTCCCACTAACTTTAGTGAGTAGGTCTGTTTATACACAAAACGCTTCTTTCTTTCTAATCCCGGTTTTCATCCAACAGATATGATGGACGTGGTCACTTACATGACCTTTCAGAGTATGACAGCGGGTCATGGAATACGTCCTACCAGCTGTCTGAAGAAGAGGCAAGAATTGAGGCACTGTGCGATGAGGAGAGGTACCTGGCTCTGCACACCGACCTGCTGGAAGAGGAGGCTAGACAAGGTGAACAAGATGCTGATTTTGTCATTCAGTGATATTTCAGACTGATTTAACACATGAAAGATTGAAAATTAGCATTTTGAAATTATGTTGTAAAAAAACTAAAGCACTTAAAAGTTTTATCTGTCTGCAAGGCCCTTCAGGTAAATTTGGTGATAAATTACATCCTTGCTCAAGGTAAAGATTACATATTTTTTGAGCTGATAACTACATCAGTATAGTAGTGCAATTAGATCCTCACGTGTTTGACATTGTGATAAACAGGGAATACAGTGACATTTTCACCTGCTTCTCTCTACTTTGTCATCTTATTTTAAGGTTCGTGCTATTCTCGCTAATGAATAATGAATTCTCGCACATTGAATTGCCTCAGTGTATGAAATGTGCTATACAAATACAGCTGCCTTGCCTAAAATAAGATGAAAATTCTGTATAAAATTAACATAATTTATACAACCTTTAATACTCATGTTATTTCCTTTTTTAAAGAGGTAATACTATCCAGTAGTTGTTTTCTTGTATCTCTAGCTTATCTCATGTTTCAAGTCAAACTACTTCTTAGTGTAAGCATTCTGATTAGTACAAATAAAACCTCACCTGTTTGCACAATGACAGCTCTTTACTGAAGTGCTGTTTTACACTAAAATCTTCCTATAAATATGTTAAAATGCATGCATATACGGGTCAAACTTTAAAAATTTTAATATGGTGCAAAAGACCATTTAATTTAAATATAGTAACTCTTAACACCAGTGTTGAATTGTCAACTCCAGACGATTTGGTTTTTGACACTAAATGAGAGTTAAAGTACCAACTCTCCTAAAAGAGTAAAATTAACTCTTACTGGTGTGGACCCATATAGACACTATAGAATAGAATAGAATAGAATAGAATAGAATAGAATAGAATAGAATAGAATAAACTTTATTGATCCCACAGTGGGGAAATTCACTTGTTACAGCAGCACCAACACTCAAAAGGATAATTAGAAGAGAAATAAAAAGCAAGGATACATGTATATACACATATGCAGTAATCTAGTATTGTAATCTTAGATCACTAAAAAACCACAAATAAAAGATGAAAACAAACTTGGTACCAACACTATGCAGCATACTGTAAGAGACACAGACAAACTATGTGAATCCGGTATTGCACAAACATAGAACACATACTGAATATTGCATTGGTGTTGCATTTAAATGTGTTGAAATCAACTCTGACAGTGTTAATTTGAGCATGCTTAGTTTGCTGTGTAACAGCCACACTGAAAAACGCTAGCTAACTCATGCCTTCTACACCTCGTGACTGTGGACAGCCAGTGAGAGAGGAACACAAGGAGCAATGTCCTGAGCATTTAATGTGAACAGTGCACTACTTTTTATTATGAGAGCTCAACAGCACAGCGGTCCCGTTCCTTTGACCAGCATCCTCACTAGTGTTGTCACGGTACCAGAATTTCAGTATTCGGTACCGGTACCAGTGAAAATCCACGGTTCTCGGTACCAATTTCGGTACCAAACAAAAATTTAATTTAGACTAAATTTACCAATAAAAACATTATTTTTCCTGTAAAGTGCCTTGAGATGATATCTTTTGTGAATCAGTGCTGTATATTAGAAAAATGAACTGAATTACTATTGTACTACTACCATAACATGTTTTTAATGCACTTTTATTTAATCAAAATGTGTTTTTGTTCATATATTTTTGTAAACCTGCTAGTTATCCAGACTAGAACCTCTAGTTAGAACAGCTTTTTTGACAAACTGATTTTCAGGACATAAACACTGACTGAGCCATACATTGTTGTTCATCTTTTGGATACACATTACAATCATTAAAAAAAGAAAAACTCCGGTCTGTGAGCAGTCAACGCCTTTACGTCATCCTGTTTGTTTGTTACCCTAATTAAACGTATAGGAGATTTAAATAGTTAATAAAGACGATGGTGTATTCACACCACACTCTATGTAGTACTGATTCTGACACATATGCGAAGTTTTTGAAAGCGACTAGTCTGAACGGTCATGTCGCATTAAATCCGCCTCCTACGTCACTGATCAGCGGAGGTGAGCATCGTGTCAGGACGTTCCTGATGACAAGCGCTGACAGAGGGATTCAGGGGTCTGTGGGACATCCTGTCAAGTTTTGGAATTAAAAATACAAGAAAGCATGAGAACGGGAGGTGCTGCTGGAGCGAAGCGTCTTTCCTGTCGGTCTCCGTGACAGCGGGGCGGGGGGGGGTCTCCGTCGGGGTGGGGGTTCTCAGTGACAGCGGGGCGGGGGTCTCCGTCGGGGCGGGGGTGTCTCCGTGAATGAACTTTATTTATCACATCAGCTGGTCCACCGCTCGCCGTCACTCTGCGTTCTGCCGTGTTGCTTTAGAAGCGACTGCACGCGCCCAGTGAATGCGCGAATCATGTCAAGTCCTCGGTACTACCGGTACCTACAAATCTTGGAACCGTGACGTTTACATTTTTGTAGTACCGGGTTAGTACCGAAGACCCGGTTCTTTTGACAACACTAATCCTCACTTATGGTACAAACATGACGCAACAAGTTACACCACATTTGCAACAGTGAACAAAATAATAACTAAGAACAACACAACTCCCCCCAAAAAACATGCATAAACACCCCAAAATGGAACAAATTACCTAAAAACATGACTACCCACAATGCACCTCACCCAATGCAGCTCCTGCAGCTCTCTGCAGCCAGTCGGTCGCTACCAGTCCAACTTTTAGAATATAAGGGTGGAGTCTGCGAATTAACTCTGCAGGAGTTCAGAGTTAGCTTTTCAGGAGTTATTTTGTCCAAAATGACTCCTACAGAGTTGATTAGGAAACACTCCTTTTTAACACTCGGGTTTGACTCATGTCAGTGTTAAATATCAACTATATAACTCTTTTTAGTATTAAATTAACTATTCTTACTGTTAAATTGGACCAACACCCCAAAATTAACACTTTTAAATTTGCTGTGTAGAGCCCTAGGTGCTATTCAAATACAAGCCATTTATTAATATAGAGCAAATGAACAAAAAAGACTTAAACATTCCATCTGTACACATGAAATATTCTTCCCATGAATGAGGGTTAGAAAATGACATTATTTTTGCTTTGCCTGTCATTTATTCTGCAGATCTGATGTAGTTTTGGTAGTACTTATTTTTATGCATCTCTATAACACTGATTTGTTATGGGAACATTAAAGTGTCTGTGTCATTAAAGCTCAATAACATGCCTGAAATAATAAATAGAAGATGATTTATATTTTCTTCTTTCTCAGAATAATATTGAGCTAAAAGTCTGCTAACTTATATTTAAGACCAGCCTGATTGTTTTTTTTATCTCTAAGGACAAAACTATCACTGATGTTGTTACTTTGACAGTGTGACTATGTAATTTAATCACATCGACTAAAACAGCTTCATGGCATGTCAACTCCAACGAACAAACAAAACATGTATCTGGTTATTCAATTTTAAAATATGTATTTCACATAAAACAGTGATTTGTCTTTTCCTTGTGCAATGTAGTGTTAATTACAGATCAGTAGTGTAACATTGCTAAAGTATGATTGGATTAATTGAAAGATTTTATGAAGATTATGTCCTCACTGGTTGAAAGGGCTGAAAATACAATTGTGTGATAATTGATGCATTAACAGCATTCAATCAACAACATTACTTCACATCACAATTAATCACATTTAATCTTTAGCAGCCAGCAACATAATGTGTGAATGATGCTATATTACTCATAGCAACAGCCAATCATGTGGTGCTATTTATAGTCAAATGATGCAACAGCAAATAGATCATTAGCTGCCTTATGCTGACAGTTGTTAGTAAGGCTAATTTATCAACACAGCCAGCATCTTATATAGTGTAAATCACCAGTTCACTGTAAAGTCATATAAAGCCTGCCGCACACGAGAGCCAATAGCTGAGCTACTGGTCATTCGAGGCCGTTTGCTCAGCAGATTACTCGCTGTGTGCGCCTAATTTTCACTGAGTTTTCTGCCTCACGAGACGCTGAGGTGAAAATCTAACCGGTTTGATACTTTCCGCCCCACGGAGGGCAGAAACTCGCCGTGTGCGCACTACGTGAGCAGTCGGCTGAGCTGAAATCTTCCAAGTGACCAATCACAGCGCGTTCTCCCCTCACGTGATTCCAAGGTGGCAGCCTCCTGTCTGCATGATGGAAAAATAAACAAAACAGAGACTTTAAGCCCTTTTTATAAGACACACCATGCCGGCAAATCAGCGCAATATTACCGCAACGTGTTTCTTATGAACGCTCCATGGCGGTATCACGTTGTGGGAATTTTGCGGCATTTGTGCCGCCACGCTTGATAGAAATATTGCGGTAATATTGCGGTAACATTGCGGCTTCGCCGGTCTTATAAACGCACATTAAGCGTTGGCGCAACAGTGGGAGGTGTCATGACCACGTGATGAATTAATGCTGAGCTCCGGCCGGGAACTATATTTAAAATGAAAGTAAACACGCGCTTAAGTTTCACTTTTGTAAACAGGACCAGCTGAGAAACTGGAGCGATGCTCAGCTCCGGGAACTTTTCTCCGTTAGATCTGCAGCTCAGATCATCTGACCGGTCACAGGGATGGTGGAGGACACACACCTGCGCAGCTTCGATCGCAATAAAAAGCAAGTTATGTCCAAGATACACAGAAGTCCGCGACACGCGCTTAAGTTTCACTTTTGTAAACAGAATCAGCTGAGATGATCATTTGGAGCGTTGCGGTGCTCCGGGAGCTTCTCTCCGTTAGATCTGCAGCTCAGATCATCTGACAGCTCACAGGGATGGTGGATGACAGACACCTGTAGCTGGTTGTTAAAATAAAAACTTAACGAGTGCGGCTTTGATCGCAATAAAATGCAAGTTATGTCCAAGATAAACGGAAGTCCGCGACAGTGCAGAGACCGCCCCCATACCTCCTTTATGCCGCCATTGCGTAATCTTTTATAAAACAGACATGATTGCGCAACATTACCGCCACGATCTGAGCTCTTATAAACGACCTTAGGCTCCCAGATGCCACATCGGCTTTGCGGCAAATTGGCGGGATTGTTTTATAGAAAGGGCTTATGACGGTGGCGGCGATGCCTCATCAGCAAAACAAGTATAAGCATTTCCTCCATTTCCAGCTCCGTCTCCGTTTTGTTTATTTTTCCGTCATGCAGACAGGAGGCTGCCACCTTGGAATCACGTGAGGGGAGAACGTGCTGTGATTGGTCACTTGGAAGATTTCAGCTCAGCCAACAGCTCACGTAGTGCGCACACGGCGAGTTTCTGCCCCCTGTGGGGCAGAAAGTATCAAACCGGCTTGATTTTCACCTCAGCGTCTCGTGAGGCAGAAAACTCAGTGAAAATTAGGCACACACAGCGAGTAATCTGCTGAGCAAACGGCCTCGAATGACCGGTAGCTCAGCTATTGGCTCTCGTGTGCGGCAGGCTTAAGCAGAACAAGGCTAGCAATAATCATCTATTTCTTACATCTTTAGCTATACTCACTTTCATTTATCAACACACATTCCTAATAGAGATCAGGCTTACAGTGTGTCACATCTAAAATGGTCTCTGTGGAAACAATCTTCAAACGAGTTTTGTTATCACTTCTCTGTCAAAAAGTTCTATACAGACAATTCTACCAACTCCAACATGTTTAAATCTTTCACAATCTTATTGACCACCCCTTGTAAAATTATTTTTTAGTTGACATTGCAGTGTGCACACTCAAATTTAGTTTCTCTAGTTATTAAAGCTGCTATAGCGAATCTGCAGGACCAGCTAGGTTTTGAATGCAAACATTGTCACGGAACACTTACCCCTCCCCTCAGGTATCTTCCCTAAGACGCTTCCGCCAGAACCGGAAACCCACATTGCCAGAGGAAACCAGATAGCACTAAACACCAGTCACTGTTTTCTAGATCCAAACGTCTTTTGTTGTCCGTGACTTCAAATGATGTTTTTCTTTTTGGGACTCTGGTAGTTTGTCCTAAAGTTGAAGTGGTAGCAGCCAGCTGTTTTTCCTTCTCTGATATTATTAAGCCGAGAACTTCTCACACCAGTGGTGTTATGTTGCTAAATACATGAGTGTGTAATGAATGGAGAACCCAAGGAAGTGAGAACATGTGGCGGTTCAGCAAAACCGACAACCAGATGCTCCAATAAGTTGCTTTTGGGCCGAAACGTGTTGGTTGATGTTTTTTTGACAAATGCGAGAGAACCACTTAATTTTTTTTATGTCCACAATATGTTTATAGCTATGCTTATATTAGCATGTTGTGAAGAGGCATGAAAAATGTTTTAAGCTTTTATTATTTTACTGTGAGTGAAAAAGCTGAGCTCCTTTTTAAATCTCTTCTGGTTTCTGGAACACTCAGACCTTTTACATTACAGTGAAACTGGTTGTTTTGATGACAAAGTACCCTCCTGAAAGACAAACTTAATGACTGTAATTGAATTATCACACTGCTATTTTAAGTGAAATATGGTGTCTTTTGCACAAACTGACAAGAACCAATAAGTTAGCTAATGGCTTGCATTACACACACTTACTGCAGAAGGTTCCCCCCTCAGGCTGTTTTGCCCTTGAATTTGGAGGCCTGACCCCATTCACTCAGTCTATTACCAGTCTGTCCACTGAAGGGGCAATAGAGATGGGAATTTTGATAGATCTACCAATAGCTTCAATAGCAAAGGGGTTTTTTGTTTAACAGAATCAAAGATGTTGTTTAAATTTATATAGAAACAAAATTACTGTGATTAGTCATAAGAGTGTTGCTTTAAATTAGACAATAATAAAAGCAAAGTACTTTAAATGATTTTTAGGGGTTACTATACAAAGATGTATAAAGGACATCGTTGTGTGTTCTTCTGCACACAAAGCAGTAAATTTTACCCTAATTGACATATAAGATGGATCTCTGGAAGGAGACCCTGAAGACCCCTGAGGCATCCTGAAGAGTTTTGTTTGTGTGGTGAAAGCAATCTGACCCAACAGCATGTTGTACTCTGGAAGACTAAACTAAATGACTCCTGCTGCAGGGTGCAATTTTTTATCCTGGGATGGGAGTGAATTCAGGTGTTTGCTTGCAGCTGTCTGGACTGGTCCTTGCTTAGCATACCGACACAGACTGCTGCCGAGTTGATTTTCAGCTGCTGATGTCTAGACTTTGTTTACTGGTTTGCTCTCTCCTGAGATGCATCTTTCCAATAAACAATCTCCTGTGGCTTTTAGCAACTCATTCCAATTGAGTTGTTATTTTTCTCTTACAAAAATCTCCCATGAACCACACAGTAGGCCTGTAGCCACACAGACAAGAAAAAACAGCAGTAAGCTTTGTAAAAAATGTTTGATTTTGCAATTTGGTGTTAAATGTCTACTGATCAATGTACCAAGTATTAATGATTCAAGGTATCCAGGATTACATCAAAAGACAAACTGAAGAGTAATTTGCCTAATTAAACTATAATAACCATTTTCCTGCCGTCCCAAATTCATTGATATTTGTCATTCAGCAACAAGTTAGAGACATGGGAGATCATCCTAAGGGACTGAATTCATGAGCCTCACTGCCCCAAGCTCTTGTTTTTCCACATCATGTCATATCACCCAATTTGTATTACTAGTGTGGCAGCCAATGAAAGCTGCTGAAAATATTACTTTTGTTTATGTTTGAACTTTGCTACTACATAGTTACTTGTTAAAAACTGGATCATTTAAACAAACTGATAAAATTATCCTGGTAGCTTTAACCACATCAGGCCAAATATTTCTAAAGTTACAACATGCCAACAAACTGCAAGAAACCAAAACGGATAGATATTGATCTAGAGAACATCTCAGCGTTGTACTGTATAAACACTTTAATTGGAGCTTGGGTCGGAGTTCCTGAAAATTCTGTTTGAGCAAGCTTCTTTTGGAAAATACACAATTCAGAGGTCCAACCCCTTTCTTCAGATGACAGTCCTTAGTCCAAAAGAAACGTTGCCAACCCTTCATCAGTTTTAATCTCTTGCAGATCACAAAGTTCCCTCCATCTTTTCAATGCATCTCCAATTTAAATTCTACTCGACTGTTGTAAATGGCTTACAGCAAGTTCTGCTGAAGGACTTTTAAACAGTTTTTTTTTGAGAAGTAGAAAGCAGTAGAGGAATCTGTAACTTCATACCTGTTTTGGTTGCTCCATTGCAAACTTTTGGCTTCTTTTGGCGTCTTTTTGCGGTGCACATTGGGGACTGTGGCATATTCTCGTTCATTGGCAGCTCCCTCTTGTGGATATGCAAATCTATTGGTCAACACACTAGGCCTGCGTAAATGATTCAGCAGAGGGACTTAGAAGAAATTTAAATTCTGAATGATTACCTACCTTATATCATAGAGCAGGGTCAGATAGTCAAATTTAAGCTTTTCTAAGTTACTTTAATTAAATTTTTTAACAATGTACCTCAGCTTTAAATGAAGTTTGCAAACAGAACCAGTCTGTTACAGTAGGCAGCCCGGCTCAGATGAACAGGGATATATACAGCACTAGTTGTAATAACATTGTACATTTTAAAGAAAAGCCCCTGAGTAAAAATTTCCATTGACTCTGGTTATTGGAATCAGATTATTGGGAAATGGTGTGAATTCTTTCTGTGTTCTTATCTTTCACAGAGGAGGAGTACAAACGTCTAAGCGAGGCTCTGGCTGATGAAGGCACTTACAACGCTGTGGCCTTCAAATACAGCGCTGACTACTATGATCCTTCACAGCCCACGGAGGAGGAGGATGCCAACAGGGAGCAGGGTGAGGAATTGTTAGTCACAGATATGTGGCGCTGGTTTGACCGATGGGGCAAAACAAGGCCAAACAAACACGCAGAACAAGTTCATATCACGTTTATCGGTTGTGCTAACGCTACAAAGAACATGTATTGGCAGAACCGTGATTTGCAAAGGCAGGAAGTGGACCGGGAAGGAGAAATAGTCAATTTTGCCATTCAAGTCTGTGGCACTAATGGGCTTTTTGTTCTGGACTCGTGGGTTTTCTGAATTAGTCACATCATAATGTTCATAAGAACGCTCTGCATGAAAATCCTTTTTTGTTCCCTTTGTCCCTGAGATGAGTTTGTGGCCCAGTTATTTTATGTTCAGGTGAACCTTTGCAGATGTAGACTTGGGGAGAAGTCATTTAAAATAAATTTCTGTCTGCAAGGCACAAATAAATGTCAGCGTATTCAGACAACATTGCACTGAAATACCATTTATGATCACCTAATTCTCCATCGCTTTACCCGAGGATCAGAGCTCTTTAACTTACATAAAACCCTAAACTTTTAAATCAGGTCTTTTGCCCCCAAACAGATATTTTATAACTTTTCATAAATACCCTCCTATTGCTCAAGGCCTAAAAGTCAGATTGGGGTGGGACCTTCTCAAAGATTCACAAAGTACTCACCCATGCATCTCTGCAACTTGAGATCTTTGATGCCGAGATTGCCAGAAGCACTTTTCATAGCCTGACAGGTAAGCAGAGTTGATGGCTTTCATTTTCTCTGGAGAATTTGAAGAACAGGGGCATTAAAATGTCTGCTGAAGGTGCTGATATTTAAATTTGCTTTTGGGGAATAACTCATTATGGTTCATGTCTCACTGGTCAATTTAAAAATATGTCTTTGACATTATCACAGATGCAGATTTATTATAATAGGTTGAGAACCTTCCCAGAACAATGCATATTATTACCCTGAAAGAGATATCATGAGCTGACAGAAGCACACACACATACACACAGGATCAGTGTAAATCAGATCATTACCACTGTTATTTGCCCCTGAGTGAAAGCTAAATATGCCAGAAGGTTAATTTCAGTATAATTTATATGCTCTCATGTCAAAACATGACAAATGTGTTACTGTGAGCCTCCCTGTAAAACCCTACACCATAGCAGTCACTTCACAGAACATTGTTCGATAAGATCTTTATTGGACTAATTTATTTAAAACCTCTTGACAGAATCTTCTGTTTTAGACACCTACTGTATCTCTAATTAGGTGTAAAAAAGTCTGATTACTCCTATTTTGTAATTAAATGTAAGTGTCTATGAGCTTTATATAAAATTCCACTTAGGACTGGACAATATGTTGAGATTTTTAATATAGATATATGTTCAAACAAGACACAAGATGACCCAGTAATGTTTATATCGATATAAATATACAACTAATGAATTGCTAGAGTTAGCAGGCATCGCAGGTTTTCAAAGGCCAAGTTTACTGAAAACACACTTTTTACTTTTTTAAATATGATCAGTCACTCTGAGTTTCACATGCAGGCTGAATATGAAAATAGTCTTCTACCCCTATTTCCTGCATTAGCCACTAATAGAAAGTAGACAGGGAAACGCTAGAATAAGAAAAGCCAATGACAATTGCATGTCAAAATGTCGAGTTAGCATTCTGTGTTGGTTTAGCATCCAGGAGAGAGCAGAGCATCTCTCGGCTAGTAGAAGCTTAGCATTAGGGGCGACAGTGGCATAAGAGTTAAGTGGTCGCCCCACAATTGGAAGGTCGTGGGTTTGCGTCCCGCTCAGTCTGTCGCTGTCGTTTTGTCGAATTGCCTCTGTTGGTGGTGGTCAGAGGGGCCGACGGCACAACAATGCAGCCTCGCCTCTGTCAGACCGCCCCAGGGCGGCTGTGGCTACTCAGTAGCTTACCATCATCAGCCGTGTGTGAATGTGTGAGTGCATGCAGCGTCTTTGAGTGTCCTAACAAAGCGCTATATAAGGTTGATGAATTATTATTATTATTATTATTATTATTATTATTATTAGCAACTCCACCACACGGCAGAACTCCTTCAGACTTGTGTTCTTTGTGGAGATAAAACATCAACGTTAAAGCAAACTGAGTCAGTGGTAGAGTTGTGTTGCTGTTAGCCAATCAGAGGCGAGATATTCAAATATCATCAAATGCGACTCCAAATCCTGTCTTCTGAAGCTCCCATTTCATCTGGCTTGATTCTAGTTCCTGAAACAGGAGCACCAGAGCTTTTTTCCCACAGAGATCAACTCACAAGGCACTCATTAATACTAGACACCACTGCAAATGTGTTGAAAAAACGAGGGAACTTGGTCTTTAATTTTTTGGGGGATTTTTTTCGTGATTCAATGAGCATTCTTGGCATGTCTGTCAGGGGAGATGAGTCAAACCCCTCCGCATAACCAGGTACCAGCCAGGAACAAAGGCCTACAGCAGCCAAAATACCCAAAAAACTATCATGTATCTTTCCCTAATCGCTGATATGGGTGAATACTGTGAGATTCAAGCCATGTTTGCCTTCATAAATATAACAACTCTGAGCTGCATGACCCACGTGAGCGTAATCCGATGTGTAGTGGATTTATTTACGTCTAGAAGAAATGACTGGTTATATTGTTAGTGATATGTGGCACACCCTTAATTAGAATTTAAATTATTTTACTTGGATTTTAAATATGTTATAAATAAAAGTGCCAGTGTGACATTTGAGACATTTGGCCTAAACTCTTAGCAATTTTTTTGTAAATACTTTACAGGAAAAAAATATTGAGATAAAAATCGTTTGTCGCAATTCTTCTAAAAAGTATTGATATAAGTTTTGGTCCATATTGCCCAGCCCTATTTCCACTATTTAAATGCAGTTTTACCATGTGAAAAATGCTTGACCATATTAAAAAAAAACTGTGTTATATAGAGGAATTCACAATGACATTTTAAAAACTTTCAAAATTGAACCACTATTTGTACGGCCATTTTTAATATGTTGACTAAATTTGCTCTGAGATATAACTTAAGATGGAGCGAACACCCCGCGGCCCCGATCCTCGCCAAAAGCTATTTTAAAACGTACACCTATGGGACGCTGCACACATCAAGCCAAATGAAATCCTAAGATCTGGCAGAAAGTTGGAGTTTTCACTACCCATCGCTCCTTTGTATTAAATTAAAGAACTCGTTTATCACTCTGCAAACTCCCTGCAGCAGTACATTAAAAATTAAACCTGTTATCAAGATGAAGGTAACGGCTGTAGTGGTATTTTCACCGTGATGTATTTGCGGAGGGAAAAGAAGAATTGAAGAGACGTGTTTCATTCATCTTTAAAATTCTGTGGCCATTCCATATTCTTGAATTCACTGGTGTGTTTTTTAGATATCCAGGGTTTGTTTTTATTTCAAATGATCACCAAAAGATCATTTTTGCCTTCTGTTCTGTCCCAAATGTTTCTTTTACGCTCACAGAGGAGGGAGAGCCGGGGGGAAGTGAAGAACCATTCGTTGCTCCCGCAGGACTTGTCATCCCACCTGATGTGGAACTGGTAAGTGCTTAATTTTCTGCTGCCTTGCGGATATTGACCTCCTATTGTTACAGAGATATTCAGTATTTATGAACGCTCTGTTTCTTTCAACTAGAGGTGTGATGGTACACAAGTCACGTTTCAGTATCTGCTCCAGTTTTTGAGTCAGTTACAGCAGACAAAATGATGAATGCTGATCCATAAAGTACAAGCAGAGACATTTTTGGTTCTGGCTGCAGAAAGGTCGATCAGAACATTTTTTAAAAATGAAGCGTTTGCCAACTAATCGAACGAACATGATGGATAGAGGTCAAAGCAGCAGCCATGAAACAAATCATAAAGATGCTGAGTAGAGAAATAATCTGTGATCCTGGTCCAAATTTCTAAGTCTAATAAAGGCTAGGTCAAGATTAGATTTGTTTATTTGGATTGGATTGAAATATCCTTTATCTATATATATATTTGAATTAGAAGCAAGTCATTAGGTTTTAAAAACCTATTGCCATTGAAACATAAACAGCAGCAGTAATTCACTTACTCTCTCACCTGTTTGCTTAATCAAATCCAGTTGGTGACCATTTTTCTGGTTCAACAGGCAAACTCTGCGATTAATTTTTTAAATATTTTTTAATCTGCTCAGGCCGTTCCAGCAGCAGCTTGTCTTGTGACGTCTGGGTGACAGTCTAATCAATAGCTACTGAAGGCCTCGGCACATGAAATAAAACATCTGTTCCTTTATGTTTAGTGGAAATTTACTCGCCTGATTGGATAGCCTGTACCAGTTTTACATCACAGCACACAGACCTTGTGTGTCAGATTTTAACGTTTGGAACCCTCCTATATTCTGGGCTTTATGTTGACATAGCATCCAAATAAAAACACTGTATACCTCAACTGAAATATTTAAACTGATGTTGCATTGTTCTATCTGGTGTCTGCAAATAGAACCCCCCCGACTCCCTATAGCTGCAACTTTCTTATGCATGAGAAGAGAAGCAACATTTATTTCTGTTGTAAAAATGCCTGCGCGCGTGTGTGTGTGAGACAGAGAGTGCAGGCTGTTGTTTTAAATCTGTTTTATACTTTAAGGTGCATTTCTCATTGGGGAATTTGCTAACAATGTTTTATTTAATGTATTTTGGACTCACAACACTATCAAAATAGTAGTTTCACCAAAGTTTTACTCTTTATAAATTTGCTAAAGACACCAACATAGCAGTTGTAGCATAAGTTCAACAATGGGTTTTCTATTTATTACCTCTGGGTTAGTGATATTTTCATTATTTTCAATCAAATCAACAAACGTTTTACTTTGATTTTCAGAGGTTCCCCTTTTCTCCAGTCTACCAAAAAATATTTTCTCTTTATAAAGTATTTGTTGATGTTAATATTCATAATTCAATTTATTATGACTGATAAACTTCACAGTTTAATTATCTTTTTGTCTGATCATGTGGTCGTTGGGTACAGACGTAAAGCACCTGAAAAAGCATTGGTCTGAGGTTCGTTTAGGAGGAAGTGTGGTGCTCAAGTTTTTACCTTTTCCATCAAAAAATAAAAAATAAATAAATTCCCAAGTGGTGGTAGTGGTGTTTCCATAAGGCAGACAATAATTAACAACGAAGACAATATTAAAGGTGTGGAACACTGAAAAAATATTTTTAAAATAATATTTCTGATTGTAATCAGTCACTCTGAGTTTTTCATGCAGGCTGAACATGAAAATAGTCTCTTACACCTATCTCCTGCATTAACTTCTGATAGACGGTGAAACTCTAGGATTTGAAAAGCCTGACAGATCTACGTCACACTGTCACTTAACATTCATGGACTTACCCACTCACGACGGGGGAAGACTGTTGTTGGTTTAGTGTCAAGGAAACAGCAGAGAACATCTGGACTAGCGGAAGCAAACTGTTAGCATTAGCAACTCCACCACACAGCAGAACTCCTCCAGGCTTGTGTTATTTGTGGAGATAAAACATCAACGTTGCAAGTCAGTGGTAGAGTTTCATTGCCATTATTCAATCTGAGGCGAGATGTCCAAATATCAGGTAATAAAACTTCAAATCCTGCCGTCTGAAGCTCAGCTGTGATGTTGCTCACTTCTAGTTCATGAAAATGGTGCACTGGTGTTTTTCTTCCCCAGAGTACAACTTACAAGGCATTCATTCCTAGACCACTTCAAATGTATTGATTAAATGAGTGTTCAACACCTTTAAATAACTAATTATTGACAACAGTGACAGTTAATGACAATTATGACCCATTGAACAGATTTGAATCAAAATCATAGAAAGTAATCACTGGATGAATAAAACATTCAGAAAGTAATTATTACAAATAGAGGTACGATTGATTCACTTTTGGAGTCAGCCCAGTTCAAGATGGCAGCCATACCCTGCCACAACTTTAAACTCACAAAAATGTCCGTAAATACACAAGTTTCACATTTATAAAGGCACGGTTCCACATGGCAGTCTGAGAGGCATTCACAACCAACAGGTGTCACATACCTTTTGGAAGCTTAGAGCTGAGTGAAACAAATGGTTACCACATTGATACACAAAGTTTTATTCCCACAACACTGACCTTTGAACTAGAATAGATGTTTAACTATCCTTCTTGTATATTAAACATAGTTTAATGTTTTTTTTTTTTTTTTAAATATTGTCATTTTCAAATCTAGACCTATATGAATGCAAGTGTGGTTTTAAAAACTACCAACAGAATAAAATGTAACTTTAGACTCTGCTTAGTGGTGAGTTGAGTTATTTTTAGAACATGTGGACATCTCATATGGTTCCTGGGTCACCAGGAGGTGTAGAGCAATGGCAAATGTCATTTTGGCTTTTGCATCAAATTCAACATTTAGAATCTGTCAAGCCCGAGACCAAATGAGGTCACTCCAATTAGCCATAAATAATAAACTTTTCACCTTTTTGTACGCATTACGTTTTAATGATAGCATTAATGTCCAAAGAGTTCAAATGTAAATGTGTTTGAGACGGCTATGTGCATTAAAACATAATCAACTATGCTAAAACAGTACTTAAAGCTAATTAATTAGTTATGATCATTACTAATGACCAAACCTGAATGCGTTAATTATGATTAATTAATTAGAAAAAATAACACATTAATAAAAATTAACTCATTTAACTATTTGGGCTTGACGGTCCCCCAATTGGGGAATGTTGAAGTTTAGCAGCAAAATACATGCCCTAAATATCAATTAATATTGTCAAGCTGCACCTAAAAAATGACTACAAGACCATGCAAACCTTTTTTACATGCTCCAAACAAAACTAAAACTACAATCAAAGGAGTTATCAGAAATCCCTCTTCATGACCCTAACCCTCTGCCTCATTGTTTTTAATTAAAAAAAATTGCTTTGGGGCAAATTTTCTTGAACAATTAAAATGCGATTAATCAAGATTAATTAATTATAAAGCCTCTAATTAATTAGATTAACTTATTAATCAAGTCCCACCCCTAATAAATATATAATAAATGTTTTATGAAGCAAAATTTTTAGAGTCAAATTTAGTTAATGTTTGATGAAATTCTTAACTGAATCTTTGATGAAATTCTTAACTGAAGGTAATAAAATGACATTGCCAGCTGGTATTAAGGAGCAACACTGCTCAAGACAAGGTCAGACAACATTAGTATGCACAGGCATTAAAATGCATTACAGCTAATCTCTTAGCTGCACTGTTTGTGAATTATTAGCATGAGCTAGATGGAGTTTCTTGTGTACAAAATTTGAAATAAGCTTTTCCCATAAACACTAATTTCTTGAACGGAGATAGAACAGGAAAGGTCCTTGTGTTGAAAAAGTCCTTTGCCATTTAAAAGACAGATAATCTATTTGTGTTGGACATTGGTATCCTTTTAGCCAGTGTCATGACAAATATTTATTGACTTTTATCTTGATGAGATTTGTGTAGTCTTTGGAAGATATCTTCACTTCTCTGCACACTCTAGGTAATTACTATAGTTAATCATTTTAAGCACACGGGGTAAAAATAATGGATGAATTATGGACCGTTTGGGGTTCCAGTGTTTTCCACCTCCCATGTATTTTCAGAATTAATGTCACCACATTGGGCAAAGATTTCTTGGCATAAAAACGTTTCAGACACCAAATGGCTTGTGTCCTTAGTGTGAATAAGCTGTACAGTGCATCTTAATGGCCTTTACCTCTTATTTAAAGTACCAAGGGTTTTTTTTTCTCCAAATGTCCAAAGTATTTTTACAAGTCTTGCGTTAATAAAAAGAGAAAAAGAGCTAATATTTTTCTTTTTTATTTCTCTCCCTTTAGCCTGCCACTGTCAAGACCCACAACATCATTGAGAGGACAGCCAAATTTGTGCGTCAGCAGGGGGCTCAGTTTGAAATAGTGCTAAAAGCAAAGCAAGCCGGTAACTCCCAGTTTGACTTTCTCCGCTTTGACCATTACTTGAACCCATATTACAAACACATCCTGCGGGCCATGAAGGAAGGTCGATACAACCTTGGTTCTGTCAACAAGCAAGAGCAATCACAGGGTGAGTTTCATAAAGTCTTCACTGAATTCACAGCCGGTAAACACTCAGATTAACACTGTTTCTGAGCTGTCACCCAATGTTATTGTAACATGTGGTGCTGTGAAAAAGTGTTTGCGTCTTTACAGATTTCTGCTGGTTTTGCTTTTTTGTCTAAATTAAATGTTTCAGGTCAGATAACAATTTTCTGTGTCATACAAAGAGAACCTGAGCAACTACAAAGTATAGTTGTCAAATGATACTTTTTAGTTATTTAGAGGATAAGACTATCTAAACCAACTTGTGTCAATGTGAGAAAGTAATTGCTTTATAAACCTAATTACTGGTTGTTAGACCCTTGTTCGAAACAACTTCAAGTCAGGTATTTGTGATGAATGATACTAGGCGCTATTTGAACTTAAGGAGATTTTAACGGATGTTCTCGTGTCTCCATTTTACCGGGATGGCCCAAAAGCTTCACTTTCCGTGCCATTTGAGGAACCAAAGGAGTAATAACTCGCTAACGGCTCGGTAGAGTTGCTGGGCAGGTATTGTGCTTAACTCATGCTGATTGGTTGTAACTCAGTGGGAAATCAGATCTGCGGGCATCAATGAAAAAAATCAGCTTTTGTAAAATTGGAAGAGTTGCTGTCGCAACACAATCAGTCATCCACCCATTCACACACACATTCACACGCTGGTGGGGATGAGCTACATTGTAGCTACAGCTGCCCTGGGGCGCATTGACAGAGGCGAGGCTGCCAAGCACTGGCTTCACCAGTCTTTCTGACCACCACCAGCAGGCAATGCGGGTTAAAGGCTGGTTTATACTCGGTCCGTCTGCGTGAAACCGACGCACGCACCGCCATTTTGCGTCGGTGCAAGGGCTCTCCGACTGGCTCGCGGAGGGTGACGGAGACATGCCCCAAATTTTAAACATCCGTCGAAAGTGACGGAGACCGCAAGCTTGTGATTGGTCAGGACGACGCTTCCTGTAACTTCGTCACCAGCACCGCCGTTTCTCCGTTAATAAGTACAAAAAAATTTTGTTGGGAGACCCAGAATAGATTGAAGAACGCATCGTGGGAAAGTCCGAAAATATGAATGTTTATTCACCCGTGACTGAAGGAGTACAAAATACGGAGTAAATGTGGATGGAAACGACGGGAAACGTGGGTTTAGAGGTGGCGACTGGTGGAGAATGAAGGACAAATTAGTCCGTGTTAAAAAGTCTCTGAAATACATTAAAACAATGTAAACACATGAGTAAATACACTATCGTGAACCGGATACATGAGTGTCATGGTGGCAGGATATCACAGAATAGCGCTACGCCCTCTGTTATCCTGGCGGGGAATTGCTTTGCAACACTCCGCTGCCTGAACAGAAGTTCGAATGTGAAAACCTTTCTGATGCTCCTTGTGCGTCTGTCCGTTGTGGAGCTCACAGAGAGTATAAACCAGCCTTAAGTGTCTTGCCCAAGGACACAATGACAGCGACATATTGAGCTGGACGCGAACCTGCGACCTTCCGATTGCAAGGCGGCCACTTAACTCCTCTGCCACCATCGCCCGAAGCAGAATGGAAGGAAAAGAAAGTAAGCTGCGTTGACGCGGTCGCCTACAGAGCCCCATAAAAACACGGCGTTACTTCTGGTCATCGAACACCACTTTTTATATCGTACGGCTGCTCTCTCTTAACGCGTCCCCCCAGAAGCTGTAAAACTACGATGTACGCTGACAGAATAAAACATCTTTAATTTTATTAATGTCCATCTATGGCTTTTGGCGCTGATCAGTGACGTCACTCACTGCTGAAAGGTTGTCATCTTAGCAAATTCCTTAAAGGGCCAATTATTTATGGAGACACAACCGAACCATCAGATTTTCCCTGTCACCTTCCCCCTTCCCAGAAATGTCCTGTAACTCTTCTATAGAAAAACAGCTTATGAGTCTCTATGTGGAATTGTTTTAATTCAGCCACATTGAGGTTTTTCAGCATGAATGGCCTGTTAAAGGTCAAAGGTCAGACATTCTCCCTCAGGATTTTCTGTTGGAGAGGAATTCCGGTCCTTAAGTAGCAAACCAGCCCCAGACCATCACTCTACCGCCATCATGTCTAACTGTTGGTGTGATGTTCTTACTTTGAAATGTAGTTTTTGTTTATACTCAAGTTGTAAAATGACAGACACAGAAGAATTTTAAAAACATCTTTTTTAGCTTTGTTTTATTTTTATTTTTCTTGTTGCAGAATCAGATTCAGACGATTCTGATGATGATGGAGATGGTAGCTACCTTCACCCAAGTCTGTTTGCCCCTAAAAGGTGCTCACGCCTGGAAGAGATTACTAGGGTAATGTGATGTGTATAAAAGCCACCATGTTTTAAGCTTCACTATCTGGTACAGCTACTGCTTCTGATTGTGCACAGTTCTTTGTGTTTATCTGGTAAATGATTTTAAAGACATCCCATCTAAAACAAACAGTCCTTTTTCAATCAGTCTTCCAAAGTCATTTTACATTGAATTCAGTGAGTTATTAATGTTTCATGCAGCTTTAAGCAGGAGCAAATGCATAACTCCTGACAGAAACAAGAACACTCGGATAGTTAATCTATCTTCTCCAGCTTTTAGGCTGCTGTAGGACTGTATTGTAATTTATTTATCCAGCAAAAACCAATTTATTTGTATTGGTATTTTTTAGCTGCATTTAGATGGTTTTTCTTGCACTTTTGAGATTTGATGTTATTTTGAGAAGTGCTGGAGAAGCTTTTATATTTTTATGTTAAGTTTGTCATCAGCAGGCACAACGTGTCTTTAAATATGCCTCTAAAAAGAAGGATATATATTTAATCTTTTTAATACTTGTTCTCAGAAAAATCCCAAATTCTCAAGTTTAAGTTTTATGGTTTCAAATGAATGTCGATTTGAAACTAATTGCTTACATTTTCATTCTTTATGCTGCTCCTGTTTTAAACTGGCCATTTGAAATGGGTTGTTTACATCCTCATTACTTATTTATTTATGTCTTCCTTTGCTGCTGATGTCTGCTCGTGAGACAAACGTCTAATAACTACATTCTGCTTCCCTGTCATCATGCTGTTAGCTTTTTGTTAGCGCTTCATGTAACTTGTCAAGATAGTCATTAGCCTTTGAGCAGCCAGAACAGAAGAGTGTCCTTTTAAGGAAACATAATGAGCTTATTTTAGCATAGAGCTGTCAAATGTTTTCCTTTCATGAAGAGGGATTTTCTTTTAAAATGAACTACACTGGTTTTCTAATCAGGATTTGTGTCTTGTGATTTATGGGGTTATTGTTAAATTTTTTAAGATATCTTACTTTTTGCTGTGGTAAACATTAACATATGATTCATTTTTATTGAAATATAAGCTTTGAATACCTTATGAATACCACTTTTTTGTAAATGTTGGTTGCTTAAAGAATCATCTGAATATATAAAACTATTTTTTACTGATTTTTGGGGTTATTTTGCAGCCACTGAAGGTTATGGACCCAGATCATCCCCTAGCTGCAATTGTACTAAAAGCCCAACAAGAAAGAAACGGCACAGCAGCTGCTTTAGCGGTGGCTGCACCAGCAGCTCCAGTTGCAAATCCTGAAGAACCTGTATCCACTACGACAGTCCAGTACTCAGCTGACCGTGAGTATACGTGTCTTTTCTTTTTACCCCCAAGAGATAAAAAACAGTTGACATATAAACAAGCTTTTGGTTTTGATTTCCTGCTGTTTTTATCTCAGCCAGGTTACCTTGCTCTTGTTTGACACAGGAATTGTTTGATCTGTTAAAAAGCAATAATAATGAAGTTACAGATAATAATAAATACAAACATAAAGTCAGCTAAATGTGACAGAGTATAAGATTAGTGGCTAAATTATAAAATCACACTTTCATAGTTTAAAGCTTATTACAATAATATATGTTGAATGCAGTGCAGTGAAAAAATATTTATTCCCTCCTGTTTTTTCTTTTTTGTGTGATTCACTTAAATGTTTCAGATCAATAAACATTTTTAGAAAATAACCTGAGTAAATACAAACCATAGTTTTCAAATGATAATTTCATTTATTTAGTGCAAAAAAGCTACTCAACTAATCTGGCCATATATGAATAAACATTTGCCCCCCCTAAACTTAATAGCTGGTTCCAATCAAGTCTTTTTGATACCTGGTAATGAGTCTCTCACATCGCTGTGGAGGAATCTTGTCACACAGTTTTTAATGGTTTTATTGCAACTCCATTGGAAGGTTTGTCAGCATGCATGGCCTGTTTAAGGTCAACGTTTGAGTGTTTGGTAGAGGGAACAATTTATGGTTTCATCACTGTAGCAAGTTGTCCAGGTCCTGATGCAGCACTGACCCCCACTGACCCACAAGCACTAACTCATCCTACTTGAGTTTAATCATCAGCGACAGCTGTGAAGGGTTTTCTTCAAGCTCATCTGTGCTGCTGAACTGAAACTGGTCTTGTTTGCAAATTACTTCCTGATTATCTCGTTGTTCAAAGCTTTTGAAAACTTGACCACCTGTTTGGTCACTCTTTGGTCTGGTTTAATGTTAAAGCCTTGTCTCTTTGAAATGTTGCCCTTATGTCACATGTGTGTTTAATACGTGACATGGGGAATTGCTTACTTTATTATTAATATTTCATTGATTATTAAGATTTAGTTTATTCAACTATAAGAGCAACTGCAATAAAAGACAATATAGGTGAGACTCGAAAACTAGAATATGGTGAAAAAAGTCATTTATTTCATTAATTCAACTCAAAAGTTAAAACTAACATATGAGACAGACTCATTCCATACAAAGCCAGATATTCCATCCCTTTATTTGTTATAACTGTGATAATTATGGCTTACAGCTGATGAAAACCCCACATTCAAAATCTCAGACAATTAGAATATTGTGAAAAGTTTCTAGACTCAAAGTGTCACACTCTAATCAGCTAATGAATCCAGAACACATGCAAAGGTTTCCTGAGCCTTTAGATGGTCTCTCAGTCTAAGAAAGTGTATGGCTGCTAGTCTAAGTATTCTCTTTTTTTGAGTTTCACGTGTAAGCATAACAAATAATCCTATCATCTGCATTATTTGGTTAACTGTTGAGCAAAATCTCCGTTCATGGCTTCCGCCTGCACCGAAATAAGTCCTTTTCTTTCTCCATCATGTTTGATGATACGTTTATACATCAGATCCTCAGCCTCAGCTTTCTGTTTTCTTGACTTGAAAGAATTATGTCATTAAAGTCAGCCATCTCAGTGAGTAATGTGTTAATATCACAGTGTCTCCACTTTGACATTGACCATTTATTTAATCCCTGTATGCTTGCATTGCCACCCTCTCCTTTTTTTAATGAATGGTCTTTGTATTCGACTCCCACTGATGAACAAGATAGCCTTCCTTCAGCTTAGATAACACGCTGATTTATTTCATGGCTCTCTTAGTGATTCAATTAATCAGTTCAATTGATGCATTTAACAAAAGTAATTGTCATACTGAAAAAAACAACTGTAGTTTATTACAACAATGGCTTTCCAAAGGAAGCCGTGACAACTGAAGATCCCCCACAGCTATCTAAATAACACTTCAGCAAGAACATCTGAAGATTGACACCAGCAACCACATGGATTTCTCTCTCCAGAGATGGCTCACGTTGTGCTCCACAAAGACAATATGACACCATTTTTCAAAGATAACAGCTCTTGTACTTGAATAGAATTTTTGCCACTTTTTGTGGAAAAAAGATCCCTAATTTTCTCATTTCTAACATGAAATATGCAGGTTTGAGTACAACTCTGTACCTTAGAACCTACTTTGGATGGACATCATAATTATAATGACCATCGTCCTTGTCTGGCCTTCCTGGTGAATGTAATTTTAACACAGTGACTGTGCAGAAAATGTGGCATTTGTGTTATTTATGGCCTTGCCTATAAACAAGGCTGATTTGACAGATTCCATTTCCAGCAGCGATGACTTTCTCCCCTGACCGGTTCATGTTCTTTACCCAAGGTTAAAATGCAAAGACTGCATAGTGAATAAGGCTAAAATGACTCCGTAGATCACCGTATTACTGTTATAAATACATCATGATTTCAAATGAAATCTAAACGGACAAATCAAATTTCTCTCTTTTTCAAATTAGGGGGTTGGGACCAGAGCAACACCTCACACTCTTAAACCCAGGGCATGTGGTTAAATCAAGGATCTCAACAGAAAACTGAAAATTACATCCTCTTAATGCAATTATTTGGTTGCTTGAGCATGATAATTAATTACAATATATTGCAGAACTATTCATCCATTCATTTATTTTGTTTATCCATCCAACCATTCCTCTTGAATCAACAGATCTGTTTTTTATGAGTATAGTATGGATTAGTCTCTCATTACCATTTCTTCCCAGCAGCAGTGTACTATGGGTACTACATGCTTCCAGATGGATCGTACTGCTTAGCTCCTCCTCCACCAGGTGTGGATGCCACCTCGTACTACAACAGCGTGACTTCAGCTGTCATTTCGGCACCAGCCTCTTCTGAAGCTCAGTCCCACGTTGGGACGACTCCCATACCTGCTGAAACTGTCACCGTGGCGCCACCAGCCTCTGCCGCCTCGCAGGTTTCCAGCTCTGCTGCACCTGTGAACGTACAGGAAGTCAGGTATTCTTGTAACATAAGGTTTACTATAATCAAGTGTAATGCCATGGATTTTTAGATTCATTACATGTACTTAAGTTATTTGTATTTTTTTCTGAATGAGTAAAATTAATTAAATCATTAACACCTGTTTTAAAATTCCCACTCAAACAGCTCAAAGGTAGAGGCTCCAGTTTCTACACCAGCACCACCAGCCATCATTCCTCCACCCCCTGACATCCAGCCAGTCATTGACAAGTTGGCTGAGTATGTTGCAAGAAATGGTTTGAAGTTTGAGGCCAGCGTTCGTGCCAAAAATGATCCTCGGTGAGTGTTTTTTTTTTTTTTTTTTTACCACCCATAATTCTATCATTCAGGTCTTGGTCGTGGGGATTCTGTCTGTATTATATGTATCGTTTGAGTGTCCTCCTTTCTATACTCTCCAGGTTTGAGTTTCTGCAGTCTTGGAATCAGTTCAACACATATTATGAGTTTAAGAAGAATTACTTCATGCAAAAGGAAGGAAAGATGCTTCTAAAGGTATTGTGTCCAAGTGTTTCAGTGTGTGTCGTTCTAATGTCTTTCAGAGATGTCTAACACCTAACTTTAGACTTAAAAAGAGTTTAAAATCTTAGTTATTCTCTCAAATTACCATGCAATTTAAACGTATCAAACATTTTGAATAAATAATGAAACTTTTAAGTTAATAATGATTAGTGTCAGTTTCACTTGCATCACAGCTACTAAAAGTTCATGGATACTTGAAATATTAATTTTATTCCTTAAAAGAAACAGTTAACAAATATAATAGATGCAATATTTGATGGTAATAAACAGTGTTCTGCATTTATATTAAAACTAAACAGATCTTTGGAAAATTACCACTCATAAAAAGTATAAATGTACATTACACGCTTGAAGTCCTTAAAAATGCTTGAGTTTTTAGAAAGTATTATCTAGGTTGTGAACGTGCTTGAAATTGCTTGTAGATAATGTTAATAATGTTTACTTTATAGATACGAAAGTGAAATAATCATTTGGAGAATTTGTTTTGTTTATGCATGTGTACCAAGGTTGGGCAAATGAATTAATTTACAAACAATTGACGATAGGCTGAACCCTTCACTGATTGTTTAGTTTTTAAGAGCAATTTTTTAATGCCTATGAATTAGTCTCACAGAAGGAAAATTACATACTTCCAGGGCAAATGAATGTGCTTTTTGGAACAATCTGTACATATACACATTATACATCATTAGAAAGCTATGATTCCTTTGATTCCAATGATATATAATATTCAAAGATACAACCATGACTGTAGAATCTAAACACAGTTGTCAAACCACAGAAATTCAAAATAAGATCTAACTCACCATTCAAAGCCTCATATCATTGACAGAATATAGCCATCTCAAACATAAACAGACTTTTTATGTCCATTAGGGTCCAATAAAAGTACTCTAATAAAAGAGTTAATTCAGCTCAATTCAGTTTATTTATATAGCGCCAAATCACGACAAAAGTCGTCTCAAGGCACTTCACAAAGTAAACATTCCAATACAGTTCAGTTCATTAAGCCAATCAGTAAAAATGTTTCCTATATAAGGAACCCAGCAGATTGCATCAAGACACTGACTCATACTAAGCAAGCATGTAGCGACAGAGGGAAGGGAAACTCCCTTTTAACAGGAAGAAACCTCCAGATTGAGAAGACAGANTATCAAGTAGTGTTTCTATGGAACGTAGATCGACGTATATGAGAAGCTCTCAATTTACTGGTCAATCTACGTTCCTACCCTCACCTATGGTCACGAGCTTTGGGTAGTGACCGAAAGAACGAGATCGCGGATACAAGCGGCCGAAATGAGTTTTCTTCGCAGGGTGGCTGGACTCTCCCTTAGAGATAGGGTGAGAAGCTCGGCCATCCGGGAGGGGCTCGGCGTAGACCCGCTGCTCCTCCACATCGAGAGGAGCCAGTTGAGGTGGCTCGGGCATCTGATTAGGATGCCTCCTGGACGCCTCCCTGGTGTGGTTTTCCGGGCACGTCCAACCGGGAGAAGACCCAAAGGAAGACCCAGGACACGCTGGAGAGATTATGTCTCTCGGCTGGCCTGGGAACGCCTTGGGATTCCCCAGGGAGGAGCTGGCCCAAGTGGCTGGGGAGAGGGAGGTCTGGGCTTCCCTCCTTAGGCTGCTGCCCCCGCGACCCGACTCCGGATAAGCGGAAGAAAATGGATGGATGGATGTTTCTATGGCTACACTGTGATTTCTTAGTAGTAGTTAGTCCACAACAATTCTTACGTCCACAACCCAACACACTTTGCAGCTAAAAACATTCAAAATGTCCTTCAAAAGTATCTTTTTGTCACCGTAACCACTGTTATCATCCTCATGTTAGCTTCAAAACTTCAGTCAGATTGTACTTGATCCAACAGGAGATGGGTTACCCACTCTGCTGGGGCAACATCCTCAACTATTGGCCGACAGGTCAGAAGTGCTGCTCTTATTATCCCATGTAGTTCAAACCAATTGTGGCACAGTATTTGTTGATTGACACATCAAATAGCCAATGAGGAACCATCCTGTTCTTCTTTCATTAAGCGAAGTAAGAATGATTGTGATTGGTGGATTGTATCAACACACAGTCAGTGTCTTGATGCAATCAGGGTTCCTTATATAGGAAACTTTTTTAGTGATTGGCTTAATGAACTGAACTGTATTGGAATGTTTACTTTGTGAAGTGCCTTGAGACGACTCGTCGTGATTTGGCGCTATATAAATAAATTGAATTGAATTGAATTGGATCACTGCGTGCAGTGTGTGTCAGGCCCACAAAAAGTTTAAACGTTACCTGTTTGAATATGTTGCCTATCGTCATTTCTTGGACTGACGAATAATGGTTGGAACATTTTTACATATTACCCAACCTTTTCACCAAATCTAAGGATTGGTAATATTTTGAAAAATCACTTTGAAATTTTTTTAAAAGTGCTTGAATTTGAAGCTGGAAAGGGTAAAAGAACCATAGCTCAATGCTACCTTGGTTGTTCTTGATGTTTTTGCAAATTAATTTCCATAAAGAGTCATTTTTTTCTTGTTGGAACATACTACTACTCCTTACATATTTCTTTGATCTTGAAGAGATTGCTTCTATCTTTAAGCAATCTGTCCTCTCTTGAAAGCTTTGTGTCCTCAGAACCTGCCTGCTGGTTTTTACTGTTCACGTTAGATGAATTGCACATTTCTTCTCCAAAGTTCACACAGGATTTTAATGAATTCTCTGGATTATTGTTGAGATTGGGGGAAAAGGTTGTCTAATCATTCACAGCACTTAGTCAACCTTGAAATTAGCTGCTTTTTTGTTCCTGATATACTTGGACCTGACACACTGAAATTAGAGATTTCTTGATCCTGAATATTTAAATGAAGGGAGGAAATAACACTGAGAACATGGAGGAGATTTCGTGTCACTGGTATTGTATTGTTGGACGTGGGAATGAATACAGCTGGAAGAAAAAGCTCACATTAAGGTCTCATTTTCTTTCTCCAGGACTAAGGTAATTGTGTCAGTTCCTACTAACATTAGCTTCTTTTCTGGAATGTTGTTAATTTTTAAGCCTTTTCACACAGCAGTTGTGCTTTATTGTGTCGTCTGATCCGTTTCTGTATTAGTCTTGGAGTTCTGTAAAGGCTAAACAAAGGGAGTAAGAGCAAACACTTTTGGTTTTCCATCAAGGTCTTCCCAGAAAGAGGAGACCAATATTGTGTTTCCTTTCACCCGTGAGCTTTGATTTTTAGAGGTCTGGGGCCTACTGGTTTTATTCTCTGACCATTTAGCACGGTTTAACTTTCAGCTGCTGCTTTTGAAGCATCCTTCAAACATCATGAAACATATCTCATGGTGTTTGTTTGTTTTTTTCCCCCCTCTCCAGTGACCCTGACTTCACTGCTTTTTTGAATCAACCCATCATTTCTTTGTAATTGAGATAAAAGCTAAGAGCCACATGTAATACCAGAGAACATTTTTGTGTGTTGATTGACTTGTGGACACAAGCCAGGTATTATGGCCAGAGGTTAATGTGAATAATAACAGATGCTGCAGTGGAACGTGGGAAGCTTGTGAGCAGCTAATCAGACCGATAAGTGGGAGTGAAATGTGAAGGTGGTGAAAAGTAAAAGGCAGATAAATGTAGGGCTATTCCCTTAAAAATAACAATTCCATTTTAAAGATCAGTCCTCTTTAACGTCCTCAGAACTTTTTTTTTTAATTCCTCCAGATCTTTTCTGAAATTTGTTTTGAATACGCAGGGTTTTAATTTAGATTAATTTAGACAGGGCCACATCTTTCTGGCACTTGAGTTATATATTGTGGCCATCCAAGATGCAATTCTGTCACTAAATCCACATTGCCTTTGCGAGATGGTATGGTATGGTCCCTCCATGCTACACCCCCTGGATTTGTTTTTTGAGTAGTCCTGCTTTAGCTTTTATTTTCACGTAGAACAGCCCCTCAATCAGAGAAGTCGCTTTCTGAAACTTAGGGGCCAAGTTCACTGAGAAACCGTTATTTTTTAAATATGATCGGTCACTCTGAGTTTAACATTCTGACTGAAGATGAAAATAGTCTGTACCTCTATGTCCTGCATTAGTCACCGATAGAAAACAGACAGGGAAATGCTCAGATTAAAAAGAAAAAACTGGCATTTGCATGTCATAATGTCAGGTTAGCATTCAAGGACTCAACCATCTTGGCCTGCGGCGGTGAAGGCTGTTGTTGATTTAGCGTTCAGGAGAGAGTGGAGCATGTCTCGGCTAGTGGAAGTTAACTGTTAGTGTTAGCACCTCCACAACATGGCAGAACTCCTTGCATCAACGTTGCAGAGCAAGCAGAGTCAGTGGTAGAGTCACGTTGCCGTTAGCCAATCAGAGGCGAGATTTCCGAATGGCAGGAAATAAGACTCCAAATCTTGCCGTATTTAACTCAGCTCTGAACTGGCTCACTTCTAGTTCCTGAAACAGGAGCGCCAGAGCTTTTGTCCCCTCAGAGATCGACTTACATGGCATTCTTTTATACTAGAGACCACTGCAAATGTGTTGAAAAAACAAGTGAACTTGGTCTTTAAATATTTCTCTTTAGGTCAGATGTTTAGTTAAATAGTTTAAAAAATTAGTCATTTTTATACGCTCCACACAACCGACTATTTTAATTATTTTCGTGACGTTTTCTTAAAATAATGTTTGTGTGGGTGATGGTTTTTTTTTTTTTTTTTTAAATTCATCACTTTTTTCCTCAACTGGAATTCAAAGACTGTGTGCATGCGTGTGGTATTATTGTTGGGGTTTGTGTGGAGAACAGACTTATCATTCAAGTGTGCTGTGCTTTTCCTCAGAGACGGGAGCTGCCGGATACAAGTTTATAATTTCCATTTTTCAGCTTTTTTCTGAATTTTTATTCCACACTATCCCATCTATTTATATCAATCCTTTTTCTCTTAAAGCTGGTTCTGAAGGGCACTGAGCTTCTGGTGATGATGCCCAGTTTCCATTATAGAAATATTAAAGTGCAGAGTAGGACGTTTAGCTTCAGGCATCGTTTTCTCTTCTCCATAGTGGCTGTTTGCTTCTCTGTAGATGTTTAACTATACATGTGGACATGAATAATTATAATAATTAAACCTAATGGTTATAATTTTAGTGTCCCAGCTGGAAGAAATGACGCATTTTAACATTTCAGAGCTTTCAGTCTGTAACTTTACTCTAGAAAACAACAAAATTTAACACCTACAAACACTTTTAGGTGTCTCTTTCATTTATGAATTGACAGGAAATGAACATTTAGCTTCTGAAAAGCTTGCCTAACACTAACTTTGTCACAGACTTTTTGTGTTTGTCTCAAGCTAACAATACATCACAGTAAAACGAAGCCAAACAGGTTTCAGTAAAATCTCATTTTCTGCACCATCTGTCTCCTGTCAAAGTTTATGTGGATTTATAGCAGGAAGAAGGAGCAATAAGTTGTGATGGATGCCAAGCGGCCTCTGCAGAATGTCACTAATGTACTTCTTAACATTTTAAACATAAAGAAACTAATCTGATTTTCTGTGTTCTCTTTTACTCATCCAGGATGGGACAGTAGATGATGATGATGATGACGACCTTCAAACAGACAACGCCGACAAAGAGTCCAAGCTAGCAAAAGGTAAACACAAAACCAAATATTTACATCTTTTTTACTTATTTCCACCCCGTTTTTGGTCAGTGACATCCAAAGCCTTTGCATAAATATGTATATAATCACCCTTGAGTGTTTATTTTCTCAATTGTGTTTATATGTGATGTAAATCGATGTTTATGCATAAGCACCCATGAGTCTGTTCATATTTATGCTGGCAATTTCATTTGATGATATCAGGCTACAAATGTCGGCGCAAAGATAAGACTGCGTACTTCTGAGCTGGCAGCGGCCGTAAACATGCACACACACGCTGTATGCAAATCAAAGCCACACACACACTGATTATTGTGATGCAACGGATCATGGAGGGAAACTAATAACAAGTGGAGAAGTACACAAGTAAAGTATCCAGCCCCTGCAATAAGGATCCAGGTCCTATATTAAGGTTATTGCTTCAGAGACTGGGACACACCGTCTCTTTCACCTATACCAGAGAAAATATATTTGGCAATGAAACAGAAATATTTTGTGTCCTGTTCATTCATCTGCCTGTTTTTGCTTCTTTTCTTTATGCTTGACTTGTTTTGTTTCATAACATCCTCAGATTGTTTTTTTTCCTTCTCTAAATCCTTCCCCTTTCACCCAATTTCTTTCTTCTCCCCTTTAACCCCATTTCTCCCAGTTTCCATTAAGTGAAGAATCAGACAGAGGCCACAATTCTGAGTCTCATAATTTGTTCTGTTCTGAAACCTCTTTGGTCTTTTGCAATCGCTATTTAACCTTGTTTTTGTGCCATCGCAGGCTCTTTTGCCCCCATCTCTTTTGCCATCAAGCCAAAGGAAAACGACTTGCTGCCTCTGGAAAAGAACAGAGTCAGACTGGATGATGACTCGGATGAGGACAAGGTCTGTCTTTACTTTCTTCTGTTAATTGGTGTAAAATTCTAATTTATCAAAATTGCATGTATTCACCCATGAGACTAATTAATCATGCACTTTTGATTGAAGTTATTGGGAGAAGAGGGGCTGGAAGCTGTGCTTGGTGGAGCCGTAATGATTGACAGGGAGCCTCTTCCAGTCATCACACCTGAAGAGAAAAAGCCCATGCTCAGTTTGGAAGAGCTGGAAGCAAAACAAGGTGAGTTAAATATTTATACGTTTCACACGTCCTGTTGATGTACTCGAACAATAACTCGTTAATAAACACAGACCTGCTAGAACACACACATAGTTCCTTACCAGGTGTGTCTGCTACAACAGTTTGTTTTTTTTACTGTGAAGATTTGAATTAGTCTGAAAACAAAAAGCATTTAGAGGAAATGGCTATAATCCCTTTAGTAACTGCAATAATTTCCCTAGCAGTGTGTGTTTCCTGTATTACAGAACAACATTTATCTCTCCATGAAGGTTTTCCTTTTTGGTTTGTTTTGAATAATCTCCTCAGCCATCCCAAAGTAATACCTGAGTGGATTTATATAAAACAATAAAAATGTTATTTTAAAACAGGATGCTAAAAATTCAGCTTTAAACCTGATTTTCAGTAACAGATTATTCTTTTTTTCTCTTTTAAAAGACTTCAAACTAGGGGTAGACCGATATATCGGTCAGCCGATATATTGGGTCAATATTTACCGATATATATTGTTTTTTTATATGTCAGCATCGGCCGATATTTGTCTTTAGTAAAGTTGATTTAAAGTCAGGCTCATCCTTGGGCAACCTGGTGCGGTTGCAGAATTTAATGTAAATGTATTTTTATGTTCACTAATAACATCTGCGTAATAAATACTCTAAACTAACTTAATTTAGGTGTCTGACTTTAACACTGACTTTAACACTGAGCACAAAGTTAAGATTTCACAGTTAGTTAAATTCAAAATTTAAAAATGGATTCAGCTTCAGAAATTTTGTGCATCAACTGATGTTATTCTTTTAACTTTTTGTTCTTTTAAAAACACAGATAGATCTTTTTACCTTTTTATGCTGACGTTTTGACCATCAGTGTGATCTTCTTCTGAGCTAGGCTGCTTAGCTCAGAAGAAGATCACACTGATGGTCGAAACGTCAGCATAAAAAGGTAAAAAGATCTCCTATCTGTGTTTTAAAAAGAACAAAAAGGTAAAAGATTAAATTAGACATACACAGAATGAACGTACCGAAGATAACTGATGTTATTAGTGACATTTTAGCATGAAAATAAGTTGGAAACCATCTAGATATCAGCCATGAAAATTGGCCCATAAAAGGTACACATCGACCATCGGCTGACCATGTCTCCATATCGGTATCTGCAATAGAAAAACCGTTATCGGTCAACCTCTACTTCAAACCCCAAAGTTTAAATTTTAAACGTACAAATCTTAGGGATGTCCAGTATTATCGGCTAATATTGGCATTAAAACATAAATATCAGTATGGGTTTTTACACTTTTGATGACAACTTTTACATACCTTGCATACTTTATACATTAAACTCTTCAACTACTTCTCCTCTGACTCAGAATGTCAGAATATGACAGATTGAAGGTTTAGTTTTTGAGATATGTTATGTTTGGCACAACTTGCCTAACTTAAATAGAAGTTGACATACTTTTATTGGTTGGTATCAGTAATATGGGTAGATCAGATATCGGTAAAAAAGCTGATATTGACCATCTCTAATAAATATCAATCAGTGGATAATCATTAAAAAGAAGGAAATCGTGTTTTTACAGAATGGATATTTATTGGATCTAACACACTTTAACAAATGCCTAAAGTAATTTGATCATAACCAGGATTAATCTAGAAGGAACAACAGAATCTTTGAGTTCTAACATCAGCATTAATATAGTTATTTAAAAGATTTTAATAGTAGTTGTTTTTCTGTTTTAAATGAATTTGTGAAGCAGGTGCAGAAGTCTTTTGTCATAAAGGTCAAAAAGTCAGACTATTACCTTTGCTGAAAAGTTTGAGTCAGTCATTTCTCACTAAAACATGAACAGGAGATGTCTGCTCCTCAAAGGCACTCTTATCAAAAATATGACACTCATTCTCAAGTTATAAAGGAGCAAGTGGCCAAGCAGAGCGGGATTAAAGCAGCCTTCTCTATGATCGGAGTTATTTCACTGCTTCCTGTGCCCTGAATGTGAAAACGCATTTTCACCAATGGCTTCTGTTCTGTTCCGAGTAGAACTATAAAATGTTTATTGCCATGCTTGTCAGATGCACACTATTGAGTGTCTCTTGTTTGCCGTTCAGCCCGATGCCATAGGGACAGTCTGTGTCTTTAAAGACTGGAATTTCAGCATCTCCTGAGACTAGAAGATTAGAGCAAAAGCGTATAATCTCCCATTGACTGGAGGGACAGCCGTGAACCCGAACTTTCAAAGATGGACAGACAGTCGGCGACTAATGTGCTGCTTTTGAGCATCAAGGGGGTTGTCAGGTTCATTTAGGTTCACTGAAACAGTTTTAGAATTTAATGGCCTCTTTTGAAGCTGACAAGCGGCCAGAGAGGGAGGCAGGAAGAGCCTAATACAAAGCTGGCCGGATTGCCTTTGCTGTGCACCAAAGTGGCCGTCAGTCAGTTGGCCTGATTTGATCAGATAGCACAAGGATCAGTGACAGACAGCATACGCTTATCTGTGGTGATGGGCTGGGAAATAAAACACACACACACACAGTAAATGTGGTTTCTTTTATTTAAAATAATAAATCAACACTCCAAACGTTTCCCCATGGATCCGCATGTTTTATTCTGCTGGTGAGACGACTTAAAATACTTCTTAGAGTCAGAAATAGGAAATCTAAAATTAGTTGAAGAAGTAGCTCAGCTGACATGTTCAAGGCTTTTGAGCAGTGCTTAAGAAACTCACACAATGAATTTATTACTATGTGTCTCATGTCATGAAATACAAGTTGATAAAGAAGAGTAAGAGTAGAAAAATAGTTTTTTTTCACCATTCTCTACACATTTTTCACCAGCGCAGAGACTATAACTGGATGTGTTTGAAAATTAAGGAAACACAAATTTGGTTTTGACATAGCGGGACACTTATGTGTCTTAAAGTACACATATTTGTACAAGTGTGCAGTATTCCTAATTGACTCTTGACTACTCATCAAACTAACATAAAAGGTATTGGAGAAAAGAGATATTTTATATAACAGTGGCACAATGGTTAACAAACGCCTGATAGAAAAAAGCTAGAAGGCTGATTTCTCTGCAAGATGCCTAAAACATGAATGGGACAGAGCATTTGGTTGAAAACATTTAAATAAGCTGCATTTATACGAGTTGTTGCAATAAGCTAAATCATCCAGTAAAACAGATTCTGTTGTGTAAAAATGAAAAAAGCAACTAAAGCTGGAGTACAGTTACAAATGTGAATGATCTGCAGATCAAAGGTCTGTTTTTCAGTCTGCAGCTTTAATTCTCGCTCTGATTCTTACATTCCTGTTTAAACAGGAGCGATAAGTACAGATGGCTACCAGAAGGCGCCTAATGCCAATATTCCAGGCATTTTCCTACACAATCCACATATTCTTATGGATTTATTTGTTTAGAGAGTTAAAGCCCAAGCCGTATATAAATACAGTTGCCAGACTGAGGCATGCCAGGATTGTGTTGTCATTGTTTGGCGTACAGATGGATTCTGCTGCTCTTGGTTGTTTTTTCCACTGTACTCAAGCGTGATTTGCCTCAGCAGCTGTCTTATTTTTACCACTTAAGAGACAGCAGTACCCCAGTGGTTACGTAACCAAAAAAACACAACTGGTTTTCTTTTAGCATTGTCTGTACACATTTCTTTTTGTCCTTTTTCTGTCTTGCGTTATTTTTTTTTTTTTATCTCAGTGCCTTGTCTCTTTCTTCTTGCTGTCTCTCCACTTTTCTAACCCCAGCCCATTTTAATCTTTTAATTTTCTTTTCACCTTTTGGAACTTGTGCATTTTTCCCCGTTTCTTTAGTCGCTAGCATGTCTGTCTTCTCTCTCCTCCCACGTTTCCTCCTACTTTTTTTCCTTCTGAGAACTCCAAATTGCGTGAAATTATGTATTACCCCAGATGCAGACAGTCTTTAGAGCAGGCTGTCAATCTGCAGCAGCTAAAAACACTCAAAATTGCCTGAAATCATCAGAGATGACAGTAAGAGTAGAAAAATACAAGTATAATCCTTTTTATTTTTCTTTTCCTCTTTGACTTTAAAGTTTTGACTTTGAACAAGCTTTTGCTTTTCTCTTCCCATCTTACAGTCATATAGTTACAGAATGAAAAAAGTTCAAGGAAGTAACATCAGTTTAAGCATTTTTTCCTGTGTTTGCCCACTCATCTTGCTGCCCTCAGCCAAGCAGAAGCTGGAGGACCGTCTAGCAGCTGCAGCCCGGGAGAAGCTTGCCCAAGCTGCTAAAGAGTCCAAGGAGAAACAGCTACAGGCGGAGAGGAAGAGGAAGGCAGCGCTGTTTCTGCAGACCCTTCGCAGCCCGGTCCCTGGGGAGCCTGAGGCCAAGAGAGCAGAGCTAGAGTCTTATTCTCAGCTTGAGGTAAGCAAACGGTATAGGGTGGTCATGCTTAGTTTTTGTTATATTGCTGATTGCATTAGTTCAAACAAGATTTAAATAAGTTATTTTCTGTTTTTAGAAGAATACGAGATGGTTTCATTTCTGGAAGTCTCTTTAGTATTACCTCTGCAGCATAAAGCAGAGTAAACCAGCATTGTTATTTTTATCACCAGACAACTCCAGCTTCAAATCAGGCAGCAATCACTTCACCTCAGAAACAGAAAGCCCAAACACCCCACCCCCACCCCCCAACCTCCATATATATGGTATATATGGTTCACTTCAGCATAAATACATCAGAATACAGTAGAAGTAGGTCTATAAAACTTTTATAGATATTTGTGTTTTTCTGCTTTTAGTAACGTTTCCTTTTTACATAAAGTTCAAATAAATAAAGTTCCAATATGATTAAATTAATGAATAAATAAATATAAACATTTTGAATCTAGTTCAACAGCAGCAACAAAAAAACATATAGATAGAAATAGATGGATAGCCCAGAATCTAGCCATGCTCCATTGGAACCAAAGCAGCTCCAGACGTCTGGTGCCGGTCCAATCACAGCTATCTGTTTGGTGGGCCACTATATCAAATGCATCAAATATTGATGCTGGTTTTGATTATATAGTTTTACATTGTTAATTTGAGCCCTCTGAATCAGTTCTTATTCCATTATAACTCTCAGAAATCTGATTTCATATATATTTTCTTTGTTAACATCTTATGAAATATGAAAGAATAGATGAAGGATTTGATTTTTGCCTCACTTATGATTCTGCCCGTTACTCTTCTGTTTTATTATTCGTCTCTTTAGTGATACGATTGTTCCCAAAATACATATTAGTACCAGCTGTCTGTTCATAAACTAATACCAGGGGAAATTTTAGTATTAGATGTAGAAATACATCACTGACAGTAAGAATTAGAGTTTTCTGGGTGCTAGACTGAGCTCACATTGATGCGCTAGTGTGAACCGGAAAGTTGAGTTCAGGTATGGTCTTCGATTTGCTAATATGTGCTTCATGTGGTTATTGAGGGTAATTTTTCTCCGCACAACTGTTCTCAAAAGACAGGAAAGAAGGGAGAATTGAGCTTGAGGGTCTCACCTAAGAAAATTGGCTTTGACGAGCTCTAAAGACAAAGCAGAAAAACAGCTGGAATGCTGTAATTTTCCTGATTTTAACCAAAGCATCTCAACAACCCTACACTTGCTAAAAAAAACATGAAAACCAGCCTTCAAATGTGTCTCCAAAGGACTAATATGTGGAGCATTATAATACTAATGTCATGTTGAGATTGTGTCAAAGTACTCTTGACTACAGTTTAGGGCTTCATGTCAGATATTATATTCTGGAGTCTTTTCTGGGGTTATCAGGCCTTCATATGACATCAGAGACCAAATGTTCTGATCTGAGTGACTTACCAGGCTCACTTTAACCGTACACTATTAAAAGTTGATGTTTTGTGTCTGAAGCTGTGATATTTTCTGTTTTTCATAAGGTCAGCCTTCAGACTTTTAAAAATATCCCTTCTTGATCTCCTTTATAGAGCAGGAATGGTTGTTGTTACCATCCTTTATTTTCTTGACACGTCTCCCAGTTTAGCGTTTAGTCAATCAGCTGCTTGATATTCGTTCATTATTAAAGTTATTTTCAAGAAGGTGCAAATAAGTCTAACGACTCAACTGTATTTTGAAGCATTGCAGTTTAATCAAATATTGATTTTAAACTTTAGACCATTTTGACATTTCTCTTCGCCCATTTATTTAGAAAACCAACAGTTTAATTTCCTCTCAAAGTGCTTTAAAAATCATCTTTGTGAGGCAGCTTTCAGTGCAGTTTTTGTCATTTCTTTGTATATAAACAATCTAACTGATTGAGTCATAATGAGGGGTTTGTAAAATACAGTTGGCAGGTGGGAAAAAGCTGCACTCATTATCGCAGCGGGGGCAGTGAAATAATAGTTATGAATTTTATCAGAGCAAAGGAAATATCAGTCATTTGTGTCGTATCTTGTGAACGGTCAGTCTGGACTCGTCACTATCTCACCCTTATGACGTCAATGGTAAGGTTTCATGGAAATTTATTTTTAAATCGATGTGGAACTTTACTTGGAGGAAAGTCTTTAACCAGGTTTGATATAAAAGTTTCATGTGGAATAAGTTAACTGCTTTTATGTAATTTATAGTTTGTAATTTATTAATTGATCTAAATAATGAAATATTTTTGTCCTCCTAAAAAAAGAAAAGAAAACAGTTTAGTTTGTCATATTTTTAACAGCCAGCTTTGGAATATGGTGTTTCCCACAAAAAGTAATGTTGCTAAAATAAAGTAGAAATATACAGGTATAAAAAGGCAGTGTGACTAAAAATATAAACATAAGCTTTTAATATTTGTGGATTTCAAAGTATAAAAGCCTGAATAATTAGCATGTTGTGAATGTCAAATATGTCCATGTTCTGGTATTCTGTTAAACACTACGGGGAATAATTTTAAAAATACATCTCCTTTGTTTTGTACATAAATGTTTCTGATTTCTGTGTTGTTCATTTAGCGGTCAACATCAATAAATGTGGAAGAGTTAAAACTGATCCACTAAGACACATTGAGCCTGAGCTTAATGTTAATCAGTAAAACTGGGGCACAGATGCTGGTCTAAATGTTTCCTCAAATATGTTTTTACTACAGAAAGTGGTGACAGAAATCATGTCTGACTTCATAGAGTGCTTTTTGTAGCTGAAACATTTTTAGGGTCGTCTTTCAGCTCATCAGCCTCCCCTATACACCTCCTTTACAGATGCTCATGTGTCAGGCTTGTTCTATGAGGTTAAACTAAAGAGACGCTGCAAAGCTAGCATGCAGACCATCTTTTATTGGGAACTAGCATGAAGTACTCTATACCTTTGATTTAAAAAAAAAAAGCCTTATTTGATAGAGACGTTGATTCAGACTCCAATTTATTCCCAGTGATAGTTTTTAAACGGGATTAAGCGGACTGACTATAACTGAACTTAACTGATGTCTGCAATGCAGACTAATGGTATGTTAAATTATATGTAAAATTTTTATCTAATTAAAGTAGAAAGTTATATTTCTTCAAGAAAAAAATCCAAAATAACAAAAAATAACAGACCAAATACAAGTTAGAACAGCAATAATTATTTTTTAAAAAAGTACTAAATGCAGTATTACATAACCAAATTAACTGAGGATGCATGATCATTAAGGAGGAAACACCAGAGGTATTAAAGCAAGAGCTATTGTCATAACTTTTTAGTCTACCATGGCAGTTTTGAACCAACAAATGCAGAGTGGCTTCTGATATTGCCTTCTGTGTAAAAATTTAAAGTTTGTTTTTGCAAGTGTTGCACAAATAATAATGAGTAGGAAACCATTGTTTGGGTACTTTATGTGTGTGAGCAACTGTTTTTCAGGGTTTTTTGTGTTTTTTTCCATGTCATTATAAAAAAAAGACCAGGTTGCATTTATATTCTGTGTATGTTTATCATCATGCAGCTGCTGGCAGCAATAATGAGTTCTTGTATATTTTTTTACCTGAAACTTTGCACTTTTTCAAACTAAATAACAGGATGAGAATTGAATAATTTCAAGTGTTTAGTTTGATTGTGCTGTTTTTGCTGTTTTAATCCGTATTTCTTAAGATGATTTTAATTTAAATTGAACAGAAGTCAATGTTGTGTGTACATTTATGGTCTCTGTAGCATTGTTGTTGTCGGAAATGTAGATGACACAGAAAACAGCCATGTAAAAGCTTTTCCTTTGTTATCTGAAACAATACAACACAGCCGAAGACTTTTCTAGTGTAAATAAGAGGCTGGACTCATTTGATGTGCAGATTACCCTTCTATATGATGGATGCTGCATGTCAGCTCCTCTTGTTAGCCCGACAGGTGTGTGGTGAACTGGCCTGCTGCCTAAAAGTCCAGGTGGCACTTGGTAGGCTCTTGTCACAGCTGTGCCAGCTATGTCGGTCCTTTCCAGATGTTCTGTGACTTCAACAGTAGCCATCAGGGGTCTGAGAAACAATGAACATTCTGGTGAATGACTCACTGATAAGTACATGAATGTTTCTGCTGGAAGTTAGACTACTTTAAAGGTGTTAAGTCCTTAAGATGCTGTATGAGTCAAAGTAATGAACAGGATGACCGTATGTTCAAATTATTAGCAAAGTTAAGAAAAATACTGATCTGTGTTGAAACTGGACTCACCATCTGGAAACAGGCACCATTCTCAGACGGGTTAATTTATTTTCAGGTGTGGTAGCTTTTAAGCTTCCCCTAATTTGAAAAGCTTGTGTATTGATTTGTTCTTTAGACGCATCTTTTTAGAAGCAAATGTTACATGAAATGAGAGGAAGGGATGGAAGGTCAGACATGCTTTGTGGTGAATAAAACTTATTTTATCAAACTTCTAAAGGGAGCATTTTTTTAAACTGCTGCTGTGTTTAGAAAGAGCAGGGTCTGCACAGTGCCTTGTGTGTTGGTATTCTGCTTATGTCATGCGTTTGTAAAGATGGTGAATCAGCTGACTTGATGTAAGCTCTGCATGTTGCCCACCGTGTTCATCATTTTGATTGTGCTACAAAATTGTAGAAGCCGAAGGAAGCTGTTGTGAAGAAACTAAAGCCTCTGGCTAAACTTTCCAGTACAAGACAAACCTCTGTTTTTAGTGAAACCTTTATAATGGCAAATATAAGAATTTAACTGCAGTCATCATCATTGTTTGTGCTGGACATTGCTTACAATTTAAAGATGTAAAAGTGCTGTGATAAAATATTATCTGACAGTATGAAGTTGGCTAAAAGATCTCAAAAAGCAACACATCACATCCTTTTCTAAAGAAATTCAAGAACAGAAGAACCTGAAACAACATCTAAAGTCCTACATGCCTTAGTTGATTTAGGGTCAGAGCTGCAATGGTAAATCTGCAAAACAAACTAGCTTAAAACATTTGTTTCATGCCTCTTAACAACGTTCAAACATAGTTTAACTGTAAATATATTTTGGAGATTAAAAAAATTTATGAATTGCTTCTCTCGCATTTGTCTAAAGACCTCAGCCAAAAACACGGCTCGGTCCAAAACCAACAATTAGACCATCCGGTTTTTGGTCTCACCGAACCACCACACCGCATTTACCTGGGTCTTCCATTCATTACACACTCACGTATTTAGTAACAGAACACCACTGGTGTGAGAGGTACATGGTTCAATAATATCAGAGAAGGAGAAACAGCCGGCTGCTACCACTTCAACTTTAGGGCAAACTGCCAGAGTTCCAAAAAGAAAAACACCATTTGAAGTCATGAACAACAAAAGACGTTTGGACCTAGACAACAGTGACTAGTGTTCAGTGCTCTCTCGTTTACTCAGGCAATACGGGTTCCAGTATCAGGCGGACGTGGCGCAGGGATGATGGCAGTTGGGAGGGGTGAGAGTTCTGTGACTGTGTTTGTGTTTAAAAGCTTGTTTTGCAGATTTGCCGTTGCAACTTTAAGGTCCGAGGTCATGATTGAACAATTATAGTTGAGGAAAAAATCCATGAGGGAATTCCAAAACTCTCTTCTGAACAGAATGAAACACAAAGACCTGTGTCACACTTATCAGAAAATACATTTATGATTCTCAAGACGTGTGGGAAAATATTTTGTAGACCATTGATTCCCAAAGTGTGAGGTGTGTGAGCTGCTGCTAGGGGGTGCGCGAGGTAAAAAATGTAATGGCGGTAATTGCATAATTACAGTGTTTTTTTTCCCCACACAATACAGATGTGTATATTAGGGTTGGGCATACCGTGCAATCATGGAAAATATGCAGCTGCGGAGGCGTTCTAAAATATGACTTTAACCTGAAAAAACGTGATGTGCAAATTCTGATGAACGTCTTTCAAAGCCGACTAAACCTGCTGATCACCTGTCTGTCGCTCCTGCAGCCCGCAGAGACCCTGAGTGTAGCAGCGCGTCTCCCCTCTCTCACTGTGCAGATGTGCAGCGGCAAAAATGTAAACACGTCTGCCGAACTTTTACTCCATAAAGTGATGCATCCAGCAACGAAAAATACAGCGTGGAGGAAGCTTGTTAAAACGCGTCAACACAGTGTATTTAAAGCAGCATTCCGCAAATTTGCAGTTATATGATCTCTGTCGCCCTCTAGAGGCTTGCTGCGTAATGTCACTGTCGTAAAATCAAATCTCTCTCTCAGTAATAAGAGGCATGCTTACATTTCTAATGTCAGGCAAAACAACGAAAACAAACTTTTCCACCTCCACACATTGAATAAATAGTTTTATCAGGACTGTATAACAACTTTATGCCCGACCAAACACAATAACCCTGGTGAAATCATTTATTACTTACCTATCCATTAGCAGCACGGCTAGGTCAGAGTCCGTAGTTCATGCCTTTCTTTCTAAAAGAGCTCTCCAGCGAGGAAAAGACAGCCCAATAATAACTCTGGTCTTTGCTCTTGCTCTACGACGTTCTTCTTTTCTTTTCCTAGATTCCTCTGATAAGGGATTTCTAGCTTTCTTTGGTGAATCTGCCGAGTCTACATTATACAATTATGGCAAGCCAAAGGGATTAAAAAAATGCGGGTTCTAAACTCGCATTATGTCCGCCAAAACGCTCGTTCAAGACGCGCGTTTTGGCGCACATAATGCTCGCTTTTAGAGCACGTGAGTTTTTGCCCCTTTTGCCGTCAAAACGCGCGTTCAGGACGCGCATTTTGACGGACATAACGCGCGTTTAGAACGCGCACTTTTTATCCCTTTGGCTTGCCATATACTGCCGTAAAACGACATCCAGTCAGTACATCCTGCGGCTACCTGAAGCTCAAAAACTGTATAGTGCAGTAAACAGACGTGGGACCCCCCAACACTATCACAGGTATGAAAATGAACATAATAGATAATAGTATGACGCAAAAACTTTACAAAAAAGCATAATCTTAAGGTGTAAAAGTTGCGGAATGTTGCTTTAATAAGAGTTTTGAAGAACAAACTCCAGGCAGAGTGAGTTGAATTTTATGGCACACTGCAGAAATAAAAACACATGTCAAACGCAGCTAATCTCCACTTCCACCCACTAGGAGTCAATGCGGCTAATAAATAAATATAATAATAATAATAATAAATCTCAACACGCAAAGTTTTGAGATTATTTTTTGCTTTTCTGCACTATTTAGTCTTTTGAGAGTTTTAATTATTAAAATCTGTTATATGGTTACTGACAGCAGCTACATAGTTTCACTTATTCTCAGTCATGCTGGACATGATCATCCTGAGAGTTTTAGCTGAACACTTAGCTGAACCACTGCTGTAGACCAATCAGATAAAACATTTTGGAAAGTGATAAGCAGTTCAAACCTAGTGTAAAAACTAACACTGCATTTCAGAAAAAGAGCATCACACCAACAGTCAAATATCCGGGAAACCTCTCCAATTTGGCCTAAATTAAACAATTCTGCAAATAAATGTCAGACAAAATTCCTCCATATTGATGTGAGAGACTGCAGTTGTTGCCATCGATGGTGCTAAAACCAATTATTAGTTTTAGGGGTCAGACACCTTTTCACACATGATCAGCTTTGTTTTGATACGTTTTGGAAAGTTTTTCCCTAATGAGAAATGTAATTATTTGCAAACTGCTCTTTTTAAAGAAAGGTAGTCTTTGTCTGCTAGTAGTATATTTGCTGACCTGAAAGATTTAAGCGCAAACTGAAAAGAAATCTATAAGAGGGCTTTTTCACGGCATTGTTTACGAGATTGTCCTCAGGTTTATTGTTGTCAGCCATCGATGGACGACTGTAAAACTTTTCTGCCATTGAACTCGTCATTTATATTCTCCGTGTGCATGAGATAGCCTTATTTTTTCTCACAGTAAATCCTCCTAATAATAACTGCTCCTGTTAATTAAAGTCTGTTGCTGCTTATGTAATTAGGGTTTATGATGTTTTTAGTATAAAAAATGTGAAGATCTTCCCTAGAGTGTACATATATATGACATTTTCTTTGCCATGTATTTGGATGAGCCTCCCACATGCCGGGCCTAACTCAAAAACCAGATCTCGCTCCCTATTATTTCTCTCTTTTTCCCACCCCTAACCCACACATCCAGATAATGCACCAGCTGAACGGTGGAATAAACATTGTTCATTGCTCTACCTCTATTTGCGTTTTTAGCTATTTGTTGTTGTTTTTTTATCATGAGCTCATTGTTTTTTTTATGCTGCCTGCTCCTTTACCATATTTACTTTCTTTCATTGTCTTTTATCATCCCCCCCTTCTTTTCTCTTCTTATTCTCCACCTATTTCTTACAGATGTAAACAGCGGGGTAAGAACTGACTGAATTACAGAGATGATTGTCTCAACAGATAAACTGCTAAAACAAAAAAGGCGATTAAAATAATAGATTTATTTGTAAATGTCCTTTTCTAGTGCCAAAAAAAATCAACCATATTTAATTTGATGGCTTCTGGAAGAGTCAGAAAACTGACCTTACTGGATTTAATTAAACAGTAACAACTTGTGCAGTTTAACTACACTAACCAAGCTACTGATGAATGTGTAATGAGCAGGCGGACCCACATCGGGGTAATTAGAGACAATTTGCAGCTGACAGTCGTATAACTGCCTGTGTTCCCAGAGGGACTGCAGGATGTTGTGTTACCTGCACTCTTTTTGTCGGCTGAGTCAGGTCTTTTTTTCCCCTCAGAGGGAGTTTTTAGATGTTTTTATCAGAACCTCTTTTCTAAACCAGTCAAATAGCAATCAATATTGAATTGAAGCACATATTCTTACCTGTCACTCATGCGCTTCATTGTTAATCTCAAAGACCTACCGCCAGAGTTCTGAAATATTGAAGTGATGCTGTTAATGTTTAAAGACAGAAATTATAGTAGGCATTTGAATTAATAAAATTACTTTTTTAGGATCAAAAAGCAAACTTTTAACCCCCTTAAAAGTGATTGAGACTTTGGGTCTCACAATAGGAGAAAGCATGGGGGTTTGAAATCAACACATCCGAATAGAGGTAATGATGAACCTTAAAGGGTTGTTAATGACAGGCCAGTGTCACAACTCATATATTGATGGTAGATGGTCTGTGTGACCAATATTTAGAAAAGGAAAAGAATAGAAGCTTTTTACTCTGAGTGCTGCTCATCAACACAACTGAGTCATACATGCCTGTCCTGGGGTTCCTCAGGGTTCAGTCCTGGCACCTTTTCATTTATTTTGTATATTGTTCGTTGAGATCTAATAATAATCTGTATCCTAATTTATTACTATTTCTATTCTGATTATATTAAGCTTTACTTTTCTTTGAAATCCACACATTTTCACAAGTTCTTTGATCAAATACTGTTTAAAGCTGAATTTAAAGGTCTGGTTCATGGAGAAACCATGTAATACTTAATCTGTCTGAAATACAGTCTGCCACTCTGAGTTGCATGAACATGCTGCAAATAAAAAAATGATCTAACCCCTATCGCTTGCATTTGTCACGGGAGAGGAATAGACAGGAAAAAATGATGGGGTCAGAAAAAGCCCGAGAACAAGCCCATGTCTTGGCTAGTAGATGCTAACCATTAGCAACTCCACAACATTGTGGAACACATTCGGGCATGTGTTACTTTTGGACATAGCACAACAAAGTTGCATTTTTTAGCCAAGAAAGAAGAGTAAACGGGGGTAGTGGAAGAGTCATGTTGCTGTTGGCCAATCAGAGGCGAGGTTTTCATATCATGAATATTAATGACTTAGACTCGTAATCCTGTAGTTTTCTGTCCCCCACTCCTCCTCCAAAAATAAATGCTACCCCCTGAGAAAGGGGTGCCAGAGCTATTTTTCCACAGAAAACTACTCAGTGGGCATTCATTCATTCCAGACACCACAGCAGATTTATTGAAATAGCGATTGAATGAGACCTTTAAATAAAATGGAAACTTTTTCTTGAACGCTGTAGTCCTGAATATAAACAACAGATTAGTTCATTGTGCTCATCAGTAGGGGTAGACCGCTATAACAGTCGTCCGATATATCGGGCTAATATTTACCGTTTTTTACATCAACATCAGAAAAAATATGTCCTTAGTAAAGCCGATTTAACGTCATGCACATCTCCGGGCAGCCCGGTGCTGTTGCAGAAATAATTTAAATGTATTTTTACTTTTACTAATAACATCTGCATACTAAATGCTCTAAATTAATTTTATTTAGGTGTCTGACTTTAACACTGAGAAGTGCACAAAGTTAAGATTTAACAGTTAAATTCAAAAACTGATTCATCTTCTGAAATTTTGTGCACATTGAATTGCTTCAGTGTATGAAATGTGCTATACAGCAAAAGCTGCCTTGCCTTGCATCAACTGATGTTATTAGTGACATTTTAGTATGAAAATAAGATGGAAACCATCTAGATATTGGCCATGAAAATCGACCCATAAAATTGGCGGTACATATCAGCCATCGGCTGACCATGTCTCCTACATATCAGCTTCGGTATCTGCCAAAAATAAAAAAATCGGTCAACCTCTACTCATCAGGCCAATCAGACATTGGTGTTATCTTGAATCTGTCTCTTCCAGAGAATTATTTTACCCCACATTAAAAAGTCTTGTCAAAAGCATTTATTTTATTTGTTCAAGTAAATATGTTCTTGACTGTCTCCAGTCATTTCAACATGCTGCTGCAAGGTGTTTAATAGGAAACATATTACATGTGTTTTAATCTCTTTACATTGACTACTGGTCCTACATGCTCCAGCTTATGTCTCACGTTTGAGAACACCTCGCACCGTCTCACAGTCTGAGATCATCTGGTCAAAGGCTGCTGCACTCATTTTAAAGCTAGATATGTCTTTTTTATTAGTGGAACCCAGGTTGTGGCGTGTGTTGCTGCTTTTATTCTACTTTCCCTTGATTCTTTCAAGAAGTATCTGAAAGCCCATTTATTTAGACAAACTTTTAATTGGATAAGATTTGATTAATTTTTTTATGTTGATTAATTCCTCTCAGTCATTCCCAGATGTTATTTTGTTTGGTCTCTTGTTTTTATAAGATTCTCTTTACTTTTGCACTTTTGTGTTTTTATCTTGCAAAAGGAATAAGCTTTACTTTGCATTGTGGGATGGCTCTGGCGCAGTTGGTGTGTCGACTGTGCGTGGTCAATGGCAGTCTAAAGATAGGTGTGTCTTTGCAGCTGTATTGCAGAACATTTTTATGAAAAAGCCTACAGTTAAGTTTTCTGCATACAAAATATAAAAAATCCTCTATTTTCTCTGCAGAATCTTCCCCCATATCAGAGAAACTCTGTTGTTGTTTTTTTCTTTGTAATTTCTTATATCTGCATGAGGTGCATTAATATGTAACTTTGACAAGGCTGCACACAGAGGTATTGAATATATAAATCTTTAATCTTAACACACACACACTCAGCGTCCCACTGCATCTTTCAAGTAGACGTGTTTCCATATCGATTTTCTCACAGATGTACACAGTTCGGGGAGTTCATTCAATATTCCCGATGTCAGTTAGGTGAATGGAAGTTTTAATCCAGTCAAAAGTCAAGGTATAGTTGAGGGATTTAAAGGTGATAAGGCTTGTAAATATTTTCTGTGTTTTTTTTTTTTCTGTAGCTGCAGGAAGTCTACTCTGCTTTGTCAGAATCTGCACCTCCTCACGTGTATCATCCACCACCCGCATTTCTTCAGGAGCAAAGACCTCCTCTGGAGAACTATGGATCAAACCGCAAGAGGGAAACGGCAATTCACTCTTCTTCCTCTGCGTCTTACAAGACTTCCAAAGGCCCAGACAGGAGCAGAGACAGAGACCGGGACAGAGAAAGGGACAGACAGAGAGACCGAGACCGAGGGAAGGATAAAGAGAAAAAGAAGAAAAAACACAAGAGGAGGTCGAGGTCAAGATCGAGATCACGGAGCGGACACTCCCTTCCCAGTTCCTACAAAAGAACGCGCAGGTCCCGGTGAGACGTTGTCCACACATTCACATCCAACATCAGAACAATAAAACAGCATCACCGTTTTTTTTTAATTATTTAGAAAATCTGTTTCTGTGTCTTCTGTACACATCATAAAATCATCACAACAAATCAACAATCCTAAAATAAGATAAAAACACTAAAATTGGACATTAAAATCCTTACATAGCGATAAAAATTGTTAAGTACAAGTTCATCTCAGTCAAAGGCTAAAGAAAAATAATACGTTTTTAAATAAAAAGTTTGATACCTTTTCTTTCATATTTTGCCATTTTTCTTTCTTCCTGCTGACCCATAATGTCTTCTTTGTCCATAATGTCCTCCTTTGTCCCGGGGCCCAGGTCTCGTTCTCGCTCCCCAGGGAGGAGGGACAGGAGGGGCCCCTCAGCAGAAAAGAGACATCCCAGCAGTAGCTCCAGCATGCCCAGGGGTCGTAAAAGATCCAGGTAAACTAAACAGCAAGTGCTGACGGTGAGCGCTCAGAGGGAGTGCCTCAGATCTTGACATTCAGCTTTCTTTTTTTAAACCCTTAAAGCTGAAAGTAGGCATTAATGCAGCTACATTTCTTCAAAACAAAACAAAATCGACTCAGGTGTTTTTTTTTTATCTGTTTTTTTTATCATTATATTAAATTGATAAGGCACTATAGCTGTTTTTGGACTTTCATTGTGAGTTAGTTCTCCTTGCATTAGAGTATTGCCATCATGTGGTGACCTTCACTTTTTCAAATCTCAAATTAAATGTTTCCCTTCAGATCTGCTGAACACAAGAGACACTCGTTGTCCAGACACGCGCAGACCGCGGGCTCTTCTGTCTCCCCGTATTCCTCGCCCAGAGTTTTGTCCCCGTCGGCTAGTCCTGCATCCAGCCTGGGCCGCTCTAGGTAAGACCAGCCAGTAATCCAGCTAAACTTTTAAAATGAAACTCCCACAGGTTAGCTGATGTCTCCTCACGGAGGCAGAAACGGGTCTTAAAGATGATCAGCCGTTTGGTCATCGAATGTCTTACTTGTCCTTTGAAGGCAGCTCACCAAATGACTGTGACTGAAGGAGACAGGCTTTTAGAAATGTGGACTAAAGTCTGAAGACACATCTGCCACAGGCTGCTTTGCAGTTTCTTGTCACCTGTTGTGTTTAATCAACTTGATGCCTGAGTTTGCAGTTTGGGCCTTTTTTGTGATAATTTCTTACCTCGTGTATTTGATGCTGCTTTGGACTTCAGATGGATATTTTTGTTTTCACGGGTCACATGTCTTTGTACTCTACTTCTGTTCTTCTACTTTTCCCTCCCCCTCCTACTGCTCTTGATGCCTGTCCAACTTGAGCACTTCAGAAATATCATGAATATTGTATATTCTCTGCTGTTAACACAATTGATTTTTTTTTTGCCCCTGACTTGCTCCTCTCTTTACTTTTTAGGGATGGTTCTCGGGAGAAAGACAGTGCAGTGTCTTCGTCTATAGTGTCCTCTGTGCAGTCCAAAATAACTCAGGTATTGTTCTTTGCTTTTATCTTTGAAATGTCCTCTGCTGAACTTAACAACCCACCCAATAAAGGCACAGAGTGGTCTTTGTTTCCATCATGCAAAAAAAGGATGCAAAGTGCTGTGCACTTACAGTCAGTTTTTATAGCTTTTGTCTTGGCGAGTGTTACATTAGTTCTTTTTATTTTCTATTTTATCGACATATCCTCGCCAAGCCTACTTTCAAGCCTGTGAAACTCACTGGTGTATTGTATCTTGTCTCTTTGGAACATCAAGTACAGTCAAGACCAAAAGAAGGTAGTTTGAAGGTTCAAACAGGAAGGAACAGTGAAGTGTAGAAAGGAAATACATGTTTCTGTTGCACTTTTAGGTGGAGCAAAGACTTTATTTAAAGCGGGCTTGAATTTAAAACAACATTTACCTTGTTGTTGAAGAATATAGCATCTTGGAGTGTCTAATGTAGCATTCCATAGTCTGTGCTGTCTCAGATCTGATTCCAATGCTAATTAGTAATATTGTAATGGCTGTTGAGAAACGTTTCGTTCTAAGAAAAGCTGCAATGACAAATTTGGAAAATAAATTAGATTAAAACATTTTCTCTTAACCTTCTAACATAGTATAGCTATAAATATATTGTTGAAATAAAAGAAAAGATTAAATAAATTAATAAAGTGGTTCTCTCGCATTTGTCTAAAAACCTCCAGTACAGTCAAGACCAAAAGGAGGTAGTTTGAAGGTTCAAACAGGAAGGAACAGTGAAGTGTAGAAAGGAAATACATGTTTCTGTTGCACTTTTAGGTGGAGCAAAGACTTTATTTAAAGCGGGCTTGAATTTAAAACAACATTTACCTTGTTGTTGAAGAATATAGCATCTTGGAGTGTCTAATGTAGCATTCCATAGTCTGTGCTGTCTCAGATCTGATTCCAATGCTAATTAGTAATATTGTAATGGCTGTTGAGAAACGTTTCGTTCTAAGAAAAGCTGCAATGACAAATTTGGAAAATAAATTAGATTAAAACATTTTCTCTTAACCTTCTAACATAGTATAGCTATAAATATATTGTTGAAATAAAAGAAAAGATTAAATAAATTAATAAAGTGGTTCTCTCGCATTTGTCTAAAAACCTCCACCAATAACACGTTTCGGAGCAAAAGCAACTATTGGACCATCCAGTTGTCAGTTTCGCTGAACCACCACACTTCCCTGGGTCCTCCACTCATTACACACTCACATATGAGTGAACACCACTGGTGTGAGAGGTTCTCTGTTCAGTAATATCAGAGAAGGAGAAACAGCCGGCTGCTACTACTTCAACTTTAGGACAAACTACCAGAGTCCCAAAAAGAAAAACACCATTTGAAGTCATGGACAACAAAAGACGTTTGGACCTAGAAAACGGTGACTGCTGTTTAGCGCTAGGCTGCACGATATTAGGAAAACCTGCGATATGCGATAACAGTACTTAATATCGCTATTACTTGCGATAAATAAACAAATACTTAAATCTGCATTTTTTGTATATATATATATATACTTCAGACACACCACTCCATCCTCTATCATTAGTATTAATACAGTAACAAAATGAAATTATGCAAGTTTACATTACAAAATTAGCACGATCTGTTTCAATATTTTTGTAAACAATAATCATTAAAATATGTTGGAGTGATTTAAAACAATAGGACAACGCTCTAGAACATTTACAGAGCATGCATGTCATTCATTTAATGTGTTATTTTTAAATTCCCTTAGTTAAAAATATTTGTTTGCTATTTAAAACTAATTTATGCCTATGAGTAAATTATTTATTTTACATTACTCTAATGTTATTGACAGCAGGGCTTCAAAGTGAATATTTTTATTTTGAGCAAAGCACTTTTATTAGGTTGAGTGTGTGACAATATGACCTCACCCACTGCAATGGGCGAGGTGCATTGTGGGTAGTCATGTTCTTAGTCATTTTGTTCTATTTTGGGGTGTTTATGCATGTTTATTGTATGTGTGTGTGTGTTAGTTATTACTTCGTTCACTGTTGCAAATGTGGTGTTACTTGTTGTGTCATGTTGGCACCATAAGTGAGGAGGCTGGTCACAGGAATGGGACCGCTGTGCCGTTCCACTGTCACAATAAAGAAGTGATGCATGGTTCACACTAAATGCTCAGGACTCTGCTCCTTGTATTTCGCTCTCACTGGCTGTCCACAGTCACGCGGTATATGAGGCACAAGTTAGTCGCATTTTACAGTGTTGCAGCTACCTGTTAGCTTCCTGCTCCACCCATCACCTGTCTGACAACTATAATTATTTATTTGAGACAACTTAAAAAAGTTAAATTTGCTCAAACATTCAAAAACATCAACTTAAAATTTTCAGGTTAAAAAAATCCAAATCAGTTTCTTTGATTTGGAGCAACCTGTAATAATTGAATTGCTTCAACTACAAACACTAGTTTACATGAAGTAAAGAAATTTAAATTACACTAAATATTTTTTTTACATCAAGTCAATGCTAAAATATTAGGTGTGACAGATTACTTAAATTTTTTTAAGTTGAGGCAGTGCTACATTTATTTCAGTGTATATAGATCTGGTGACGACAGAGATTTGTCGTGTTTCCCCACGTGGTTGCCACAAGTGTTTGGCATGTCTTGCAAAGTACTTGTGTTTGTTGAACACAAGTACTTTGAAATAATAGTCATGCTGTTTGAATTACGAGTTCTTTCTCGCTAACATTTTCCGCACACGTCTTACCCTCAGTCATTGTGATGCCCTCTAAGCTAACTCAGGTGTTTGCTAGCCATCCAAATGAAGTACCGTCCACCTAGGCACCAAGGCATCTAACCTATAAGAACCCAACCGATTGACCAAATGGGTCAAGGGCTCTATTTGATTTGTCAAAAACTTCATGCTTCCGTTTGACAAAATGCATTATGTGTAGCAAAAATCTGAGATGACCATTAATTGCAATATTTTTCTGTTCTTTGCGATATGCCTATTGCGCATTCTGATATTGCGATAACGATGTATTTGCGATATATTGTGCAGCCCTATTTAGCGCTATATCTCATTTCCTCTGGCAATGCAGGTTTCCCGTTCCGGTGAACTCAGAACTAGGGAAAATATCCGGGGAGGGGTGAGGGTTCCGTGACCATGTTTGCGTTCCAAACCTAGCTTGTTTGCAGATTTGCTATAGCAGCTTTAACACGTCATTAGCTTAGACACACACCCTTAAATCTGCATGTCCCAACCCACTTCAGCATCAGAAATGTGTCAACGTTGGTCTTAGTAATGCTCACCGTAGAACAATGCTAGCACGAGCTACTGCTAACATCCTTGTTGAACAAAAGTAAAACAAAGAAGAATGTTGGCACACACATGTAATGTTCCAGGATGTAATGGGAAAATCCAGAACGAGTGCCAGATAGATCCACAGCTTGCCTATTGAGTTATCCCGATATTGTACACAGCTGTACAGAGTTTCTAGTATCAGGCAGCATCATAGAGCCATAAGGGCAAATAGACCAATCAGCACACAGCTCATATAATAATCACGTCCTGCTGAGTGGGCGGAGTAAACCAGTCTTTCCTCTGTAGGCCCAACAATATTTTCATAAGGTTTATAGATGTTCAAAGGCTTTTCAGTTGTAAAAAAGAAGTTTTGTTATTGGACACCTTCCAAATATACTCATCTTTGTTGCTCCTGAAGCAGTGCTGCAAACACCCACAGACGACTCTTATTTTGTAACAGACAGTTGGTTTTAGATAAGGATGCTCATTTAAGAAAAGCAAGCTAACTTTAAAGATTGCACCAGAGTTAATGCCTCCTGCTGTAAGAGAATAATAATAATGTCATAGTGACAACAAAATGAGCCGGTTCGTTTTCACATTTTTTTTCTTTATTCAAACGATGACAGCCTACTCCCAGCATGCTCCTGAGAAACTTCAACCCAACTGTAGACAGCCGTCTAATTTAGGGAAAAGCAGCTCGCTGGTGATAAAAATAGACTGAAATCATGTCGAGAAAAGTTGTGTGATGAGTTGTAAAAAGTGGAATGTGAAACCGAACTGGAGTGGACCGGGTTTCGGTTAATTTTATATTTCTTTTATTATTTTATTAATATTTATTTTACTTTATGTTTTGTTTGTTTGGTGTTTTTGTTTTCATCTGACCTTGGCATTTATTTTCCTTTATTATAATCTAATAACCAGAGGTCAAATAGCTTTTTATTGTTTGTGCTCTCTCACCAACCCTCTGCATCTTTCTCATCACTACTCCATGCTGCAGTAATTTAACATCACCACTAACGCATTCATCACTCAGCCTTGAAACAGTTTCCTATGATTTTCTTCACACAGCAGGAGTTGTTAGAATTTCATAACGCTGAAAGCCTCGTAGTCCACTCATTCACTCTGCCTAAATGAAAGCTTCACACCCAGATATTTGTGGATTTGCAAACATCATGCTGATAAAATATTTGATCAACATTTCATACAAGAGCTGTTTGCACTGGCGTCTCAACTCATCCATAAATCTGTCAGGTTCTTAAAAGCTGGAAGAGGTTTTACTGTAGCAGAACTTAGAAACCCTCTCTGAGTTAAAGATGAAAACTCATGGAAACAGATAAAAGGCATTTTCGCGTCAGCACAGGCTGGTTTCAGATAAATATTATTGAAAGGTTCTTCTGTCTTTCAGATAAAGATGAGGGGAAACGAGCCAAAGATATAAGGAGTGTTTTAAGTGAAATATTTGTGACAATATTGTGCTTCATAAGGGAATGATGGACTTTTATGTTGTACACTTAAAGTACCCATGTGGACCTTTCCAGACAAGGAGAGATGTTTCTGAGCATCACACATTTTTTACTCACAATATATCCTGAACCAAACCTCGTCAATAAATTGTTACAGTGCAGCACATCCCAGCTGCTACACCCTCTTTAAACTTTTACTGTCCAGGTTATGGCTGATAGTACGGGGTTTCAGAAAGCATCCATGAAAAGTGAACGGTCTGTCTGATCAGTGAGAAAAATATGTTGGATACCAGGTAAAAACTGAGAAGAGATCACTGGCTTCTGTTTTAGTTTTAGTTTTAGAGCTGGGCAAGTAAACAATATAAATAATGTTTTTTAAAATAGATATGCGAGAATGGGTCTTTATAAGCCTTCAGTACAAAGAACAGATGAACAGCCAATCATATTAAGTGTTAGCCTTAAATTCTAGACAGACCATAGCAGAAGGCGAAAGGATTTTTTCTCTGCATGCCGGTCTAAATATACAGTGTATAGTGGACTGCCCCCTTGATTGACATCCTTAGCGGTGAGTATGTTACGTTGTTCATTGTTCAATAGCACGCAGAGACAGTTTGAAAGACAATCGTAGATCCCGCCCCACGACTGAGCTCTGTTTATGGATTGTGGCCAGACTATATATTCACATATATAGGATGACTTGCCAGTTTGACTAAGTGTTCTTCCACTTTGGACCAGTCAGTGGCTGGAATAGAGCTACACAGCGTGGGAGCAGCTGGACGTGCTAACGGCTAATGTGTGTTTATCTTGGACTTAATTTGTTTTTTATTGCGATCGAAGCTGTGAAGGTGTCTGCCCTCCACCATCCCTGTGAGCTGTCAGATGATCTGAGCTGCAGATCTAACGGAGAGAAGCTCCCGGAGCTCTGCATCGCTCCAGTTTATCATCTCAGCTGATTCTGTTTACAAAAGTGAAACTTAAGCGCGTGTTTACTTTCATTTTCAATATAGTTCCCGGCCGGAGCTCGGCATTAATTCATCACATGGTCATGACACCTCCCTCTGTTGCGCCAAGGCTTAATGTGCGTTTATAAGACCGGCAAAGCCGCAATATTACAGCAATATTGCTATCAAGCGTGGCGGCACGAATGCCGCAAAATTCCTGCAACGTGATTCCGCCATGGCGCGTTCATAAGAAACACGTTGCGGTAATATTACGCTGATTTGCCGGCATGGTGTGTCTTATAAAAAGGGCTTTTAACAGAAGAACAAGAGTATTTCCATTTTTGTTCTGTTCTCCTGTAATGCTTGAAGGTTTTAGTTTTAAATAAACCTCTTTTATTATTCCAAAACAATTATCTAATGTTTGATGACGTACTCACCTTTAGAAAATAAATCTTAAATCAAAACTAACTTTCTGATATCTTCAACTTTATCTCTGATAAAAGTATCAGAGAACAATATTGTGATGTGATATATATATATATATATATATATATATATATATATATATCGATATTGACTGATATGAAAAATAATATTGTGATAGAAATTATTTCCAAATGGTCCAGCCCTAGTTTTAGTGTGACACTAGAGATTCAGGTTTCAAAGGCCGATGCTGATTTTAGGTGCTGATTTATTTTAAAGAATTAAAATGAACATATTATGTTTTTTTTTTCCTGATTTAAATTAAAAAATGATGATTTCACATGAACTGTAAGAACGCTTTTATTATACATAATGGTGCTGTAGTTTTAATGCATCAATACTTTTATAGTTGCACAAATTTAACCAAGTGTTGAATATTGAGATTATAGAATTGTGCTGCAAATATTTAGTAACAGAATAAGAAAATACCAAACACGATACAGAACCAGTTCTGCCTATAAAAACAAGTGTTACGGGTGCGTGGGTCACAGTCCAGGAGGCTGTGACGCTCGATGTAATGAAGGTCAACTAGTGCTACTATATACCGAGTACTTGTTCTGTCCCGTGTGTATGTGTGCGTGTGTGCGTGTGTGAGTGAGTGAGTGAGTGAGTGACTAAATGTATCCCTGACTAAGCCTCTGGTCTTTGCATACCAGATAAGACATCCCACGTCTCCTGCCGTAATGTCTCTCATCAAAACAAGTAAAAAATAAACCACCTCACTCCTTTTTTCTGCTCATTATCTCTCACAGCCTCTTCTTTCGCTTCATCCCATCACAGCAACATTAACTTGTTCTTAAAACCATGTTGCTGCAACATGCTCTGATTTAAAACCACTAACTACTTCTACTCCCATCTGTGATGTTTTACAAACACATATTGAATAATTCAGCGTATCCTCATCTGTATAATGGCCTCAGCTTTCCAGAGGGTGCCTGGTTGCTGTTTGCCTCGTCGCATCTCTCATTTTCTGCTTGTTTGTCTTTGTTCCTCCTGCTTTTGTTCTCTCATTCTCCGTTTGTTTGATTACTAATTGGTGATCCTTTAGACTTTTTCACCATCTCAGAGTTTGGATTTTTAAACACGAAGCTCACATTTTCTGCATTTGCTTTTGACCCATGTGGTAAAAGAAATGTTCAACCAAAGGTTGCAGTTCTGGAGAATTTATCTCTGATAGGTCTGTTTTCAGGTTACAGATCTAGACTAGATTATGGGGTGGTTCTAGACCAGTGTGAATCAACCAGGAACTGGGTTTAGTGATTATCATTTTATGCACATGGTCTGTTTTAGGAAACTTAAAATGAAAACAGGTTTTATAGTGGAAATAATCTGGAAACACCAGACTTGTATTTTAGTGTAGATGTCCAGCATGCAACCCCTTAACAGCAGTTATGTCATCGCTCCACCTCTAACCTAAACTAACCTTTGACCCCAGGTCAAAGGAGGACAGGACAGGTAAAATGTAACTATTACAGTCCTGAATCAGCTGAAAATCTTGATGATTTTTGTATGCTCTAATGGACCTAAAGAGATCTTTTTGGCCATTTTTAAGAGCGTTTAAGTGCAAATGTTACTAATAATTATTACCTTTGTAGATTTGCTTTGTGACCTTCAGGACTGATTAGCTATAAGTCTATATATTTCTGCCACTTTCAAACATCTCCCATCTCCAGAAAAAGTGGTTTATGCAACATTTTTTTACACTGATTGTCCATTTCATTTACTAGCCTTTAGCCCATCAGTCCTGACGATGTATATATCCTTACGGAGGCTTTTTAGGAAGCTATAGGAAATATAATAATTATTTTATCATTTTTACACAGAAACACTCAAAATAGCAAAACTATTCCTTTTATTCTCAGTGCAAACTGCAGCAATTGTACATGTACTCAAAAAACCATATGAACCAAAACTAAACAAAATTGTTTGCTTTGAGGTTGTTTTTCTTTTTTTTTGCAATATCGCATAGGGTGTTTATTGGCAAGAATCTGGCGATATATTACATATCACAACAAAGGGAGACGATACGATATATTGTGATACTAATAGACTGAATTTAAGTGGAAAACAGGCCAGACGCTTCCAGGACACATCCAGTGTTATTCCAAGATCTCGTTCTGTCAGAATGAAGGCAGGAAAAACTGCTGCCACCTAGCAGCAGAAGTTGGAATTGCACCACACAAAAGAAATGCAGTAAATGTTTTACTTATCAATTCTCAAAAACAAATTGAAACATTGCCATGACGGCCTGCTCATTAAGTTTAAACATGTAACACTGCTTTTAATTAAAGATTCAGTATCATAACATGCAATATTGTGATTTTTCAGTTTATCGTTATTTTCCCCCATCCCTAGATCTCACCATGCCAACATACCTCCGTTAGACAGCTCTCAACCCATCTGTGCATGCCTGGTATTAACATGCATGTAGGTACATCCACATGCATCCTCAGTGCTGGTTTACAATTGGATGGCCTCTTTAAATGCAAATGAGCAGAACGACACAGAGTTTTACACAGTTCACAAACACTATGATTTTTTTGTAATACACATTGTGAGTCCTCACAATACCCAGCAGCTTTAGTGGCTGTAATACATTTATGGTTTGCATGTGGCTTGTAATGTGCAACAACACAGACCAGCAGCTCTCAGATACACAGCAATTGTCTCGTTGTTTCTTTTAAACAGCAGTTCTAAATACCAGTACACAGCTTGGATGCAAATAGTCAGAGAGGTGTGTGTAAAAGTGCACACACTGATCAAAGGGACAGATGTGATGGTTGTGTGGTACACACACAGCTGCTTTGTTTGTAATTGCTGCAGAAATGAATTTACTGAATTTTTGTTCTTGGAAAGACTCGAAGAAGAGTCGAGTGATAGTTCAAGCATTATTAACCAAAAAGAGTGTGTGTGCGTGCGTGCGTGCGTGCTGAGACACACCAGGGGTTTGAGGAAAAATGGCCTTTTGAGTGATTTGATGTGACAGCCCCTTCCCTCTGTGATTACAGCTGTTAATTTGTCTCATCTGTCAGGAGAGCTCGAGGTTCATTTTTGTCCACTCGTGTATGAATCACCCCTGGGATGCAATGCAAATTAACACCTCCTTTTCTGCAAAGCAAGCATTTGCCTTCTGGTCAGCAGAATTGAAAAAGTCTACCTGAGACGTGAGGGGGAAGGAAAGTGAAGATGCTTTTCGGCAGCTTCCTGCTCCACACTTTCTGTTTGCTTTTATCTGAGCTCCATTTTCACAGCTGGAACTTTCTGCAAATTATAACCATGATATTTTTTTTCCTGCACACACCTGTTGCCTTAGAGGGTAAAGCAGAGAGAGTAGAACATATAAATATGCAAAGAAAGGAAGTGAAAATATCTGCATATAGGAGCTTAGGGGACTTACTGACCTTTATTAGCTTTGAGAAAGATTTCCCCATGCAGCACAAAAGTTTAACATATTTCCTTTAAAAGAAAAAACTTTCCAAAAGCCTGTAGTGTTCCGTCAGAACCTTCTGGGTCACTCTGCTCTGATGGACACGTTCCGTTCAATTTAACGGCCGCGCTCGCTCATCCAAGCTGCTGGCAAAGACGCAAGTAAAACAAATCAGAGAGCTTACTGCAAGCTGCTTAGTTGATTCCCGGTGGGAGCAGCATTACTAGCAGCTCTTTCACGCCTCGGGGAGTAGTTTGATTAATTACAGCTGGAATAATTATTCATTGAAGAGCTGTAATGCACCACAAAGAGAACAGAAAAGTGTTACAACCTCAGCCCCGATCTGCTTCTCTTAGTTGCTTCAAGTGATGGTAATTAGTTTGTGTATCAGTGCAGAATGTTGCTCTCTGGCGCCGTCGCTGATTGAAGATCAATTGGACTCGTAGAGGAATTAGAGAGGATCCACTCGAGTCAGAACACACGGATGGGAAGATAATCATGGAGATTGTTTTATTTTAAACAGTCATGTGAGTTTTTCATGTAAGTTTGGACGTGTCCAAGCTTTAGGTTTCATCTCACCAAGACTGTTGGCAACAAGTTACCAACTCCTCCCAAAGTTGTCCCACGTTTCTTTAACTAATAGAAACATAAATGGCTTCCAGAAATCCTTTTAATATTTGCAACATCTTCAAATGTCCTGTATCAACATCAGCACGGGCCTGCAGCTCAAACTAGGAATAAAGAACCTCGGGAACTTTCCGAGACGTCTTTGAAACTCCCTCACAAATGCTGTTTGTAATTATTTGCCAGCAGCTGCAGCCCAGTGAGATGCAGCCTTTAGGCTCATTTTCACTAAAACTAAAAAAGTTATACGAAACTTATTTTGTTTGTTTTTTCTTCCTGTTTTCAGGATCTGATGGCCAAAGTGCGAGCCATGCTCGCCACCTCCAAAACCTTCCAGCCTCCCACTTCCTAAAGAGAGTGTCGCTTTTTTGTAGCCATGACAACCTCCGCTGGTCAAAGAGCACTGTTCTCCAATTTCCTGGAGATTTATCTGGCCCACATCCGTGTTTGTCAACTCCATCTATATCTGTGATTTATCGTTTCATTTTCCCACGAGCATCGGCGGACTCGGCTCTTCTACAGTACGCCTCCTGCAGTCTGGAGCGACCGGAGTGAGCCGGAGCGGCGCTGGAGCGTCGGGTTTCACGCCTGACTGGAGCAGACGGCTCATTTGCCGGAAGATTTAGTCACAGTTGAGGGTTTTTATTTTTTTTGGGTGCAGCGAGAATCAATTGAGAAAATAATCCTTGTTTGTTTTCTGTTTTGCATCCTGTTTTATGATAAACTCGTAAAAGATGTCAGTCATTTTTGCAGCCTTACCTGGAGCTGCGGTGAATTATCTCCTTCTATGAAGGTTTATGTTTGGATCATTCATTTCTCCCTCTCTTTTCTCCTCTCTGCTACTGTTACTCCCCCCACACTTTTCTTTCTCTCCATCATTTCATCGTTCTAATGGAAAGAGGATTTAGTTTTTATTCTGTGCCTCAGCTGTAGAGTGGCCTTCTCTTCCCGAAGATTCACGCAGAACAAATTTGTAAACAGTCAAAGTTCCAGTCATGGTTTATCTGTCATCTAACCATTTTCTTAAAAATGTAAACAAATAAACAATTTTTACTGTAAATACAATGAAAAGTGTGACTGTGTGATTATGTTTAGATGCTTTTTCTCTGTTTTGTGTCACCGCTCCACTGGATCAGAGACTGTTGATAAAACAACCCAATTAATGAAAAGTTGAGGCTTAAACTCACTTTTTATGACTATTTCCTCCTTTTCTTTACAAATAACAATCCCAGCATTGGTGAAAATGAGCAGTCGGTCAGAAGGAAGGTTTTTTTTTAACTTCAATAAAAAGAAAATGTGTTTTTAAAGCCATACTATGCACATTTTCATATTTTTAAATCATGTTCTTGAGCCAGTATGTGCTAAAATGACCCTTTACAGGGTTAATGAAATGTCACTCAGACCTCCACCGCCCTCTGTGGCCAGAATACCACACTTGCAACTTCAGAGTGGCGGTCTGGTCTCTGTTGGGCTTATAAAAAGGAGCTGACATACCTGGTGCTGCAGTCTGCTTCCAGCATGTTTCCTGCATGTTTTAGATCGTGAACACAGCTGATTTGTTTGATTTAGTGATGAACCGCTCCTGTAGACACTAATGAAGGCTGAGGAGACATTTCAGCAGTTAGATTAAGGTGTTAAAAAGACAAATGCACAGTGAGGAGATGAGTTTCACTTTTGGTTTCTTAACAGACACTAGGGGGTGCTAAAAACAAGCCAAAACTGCCAAGTGTTCCTTTAAATTAGTTGTAATTTTGCCAGTTATTAGCCATAAATGTCTCACACTGAAACAGAAAGTTAGAGAAAGCATTCAGCAGTTTTCTTATTGCTAAAAGTTTCTTGTTTTGCAGCATTTTGTAGTTCAGCTGCAGGAAGGCTGTTTAGCTCCAAGCTTTATCGTTTTTGAGGCAATGACAGCCAGCGGCTGGAAATGATGGTTTCATTTTGGGAAAATAATTTCCCCCTAATAGCTAATGAGCTGAGAGTTTAGAAGATGTCAGTTTTATCTAAAAACTGAAGAAATGTTTTGAGACATCCTGAGGTCGGTGTGCCAGAAATCTCTGCACAAGTTCAAACCTGAACTGAAGGGAACAAAAATGAGAAATTATTTAGATTGTCATTGCTGGTAAAAACTTAAAAATTAAACAGTGTAGGGTAAAAACAAACAAAACATTAATGGCTTAGTGACTCGGTCAGTTGTGTTGTCTTAAAAGTAATTTTAAGATTTTTGGCATTGATTTTAGCGATAAATCAGTGTAAAGAATTAAATGATCAGGTTAACTTTATATAAAACTTTATATAAAACATTGGACAGCATCTTTTTTAAAAACCTTAGCACCCATCTTCATCCTACCATCATCTGTTTATTTGCCATCCATTACTTTTTTAACTAATAAGACTGAGGAAATTCTGTTTACTTCCTCCCAGGTGTCGTTTTAACTGATGATATAAAGTTGATCGTTTTCACGGCAGCCTTGAAACCCTAAAGGTGGACAGGCTGCTTTTTCAGAGTGGTTAAATCCAGGTCCAGAGGCTGCGTGCCAGCTCATAAGAGATTGGATGTTCAGCCTGATAAGCTTTTGAAGGACGCACTGAGTCATAAATGTGATCAATAAAACTTTAAGACAATTCTGCTGCAGACAGGAAGGCAAATGGGAGAAACAAACATGGTTGTTTTACTCTTCTGTTGGTTACGGGAGACCACAGCAACGCAGAGGCGAGTTAAAGCACAAACAACACAAATAAATGTGAGCTTTAAGGTAAAGGTGACCCATGAGGACAGCCATGTTTTCAGATCTGACCAATCACACTGGTTTAAAGATAAATAATCCTATGGAACAACCCATGTCTCACCTAATTAACCTTTCTGCTTTACTGTTTGCAGGATTAAAAATGGCCTCTTTGCTTCACAAACCTTTGTTAGTGTAGGTTTGATTATTAAACCCCAGAGGGAAGCTGTGTAGCTCTTTAGATGAGGGGCAAAAGTGAAAGAAGAAAAACATATGTTTCACCAAAAAAAAGTATAAAAAAACTGAGTAAAATCAGATACTTGCAACATTAGAGCTAATAGTGCATCAGAGAACATGATGTACCAGAACTGAGTCAACGTTGATAGCATTCCCCCAGCATCATTGATACTGGTTTATACATTTTCCCTGGTTTTATTCTTTGGTTTTTAATAGTTTTTACCTGTGTTTTTCTATTTAAGTGGGTAGAAGGGGCTATATAAATAAATTTGATTGATTGATTGATTGATTGATTGATTGATTGATTGATTGATTGATTGATTGATTGATTGAAAATTACAAAATATCCACAATTTAAATGCACGTATCTATAGACGATGTCCAGAAAGCGAGTCGTTCAGCAGCCACACACAGATGACACGGTGAGATGGAAACCGTTAGGAATCGTTTCCTGAAATCTCAACACTAAATGGGTGAATCCTGGTCACATGACTGTAATGTGTTTTGTCCCATGGGATCGTTGGAATGCTAAAAGGTTAAAGGCAGCTCCTCTGTCTCTGGACGTCCTGAGATGAATGATGGACAGCAACCAGGAAGTCCCTTAGGGTAAAATCTTTTTTGAGGGAATCCAGTGTAATAGAAAGTTTTTTTGTTTGTTTTTTTAAGTTCAGGTCAGATTTTGGAACAACGAATAGAAGTTGATGTGATGAGCAGGTATTGTGTCTACTGACCAGAGACGTGAGATGAAGCTAAACTGAGGCCTTATAGATGAATAAGCCATTGTCGTGAGCTTTATGGCTTCTCACACGTTTCTGTTGATGTTCCATGTTTTCTGTCACCGCTGAGGAGTAACTAAGCTGTTACTGTTCATTCATTGCACTTAACGCTGCCTTCATGCATTTTCATAATTTTGCCTACCTATACTGTTTTTAACAAGTAAACAATTAAAAAGTTTTCCAACTAAAAGTCTAATTAGTCCGATAACAGCCTGAAAACTTATGCTGGCAAGCTTTCTGTCTGTTCAGGCTGACTCTAGCTCTGTGTTGTCCAAAGTGTGCCTGACAGGGTGTAAAATTGGGTTGGATGTGTTTCTGCTTTGTTGGCTCAGGTCTTATCAACACTTTGTTTTGGTTTTGTCTCGTAGTTCATATTAAACATTAAGCCAAGCTTGTATTTAATAAACTATTTTGTTTCCTTTTGTTCACCAGGATGTATAGCTACTGGCATGTTGGCACGATAAAAGAAAATGATAAACTATGGAGTAAATGGGATGGAGAGTAAAAAGTAAACATGTGATCAGAACATCCTGGAGCCCCAATGCCTGATGTTACGGTGTTACGGTGACATCAGAGACAGCAGACCATCCCCAGAGTACTGGGACATCCATCTTTATACACACATTCAGCTCTTCTTGAAAGGCTTCCTCCAACATTCAAGAGTGTTTCTGGCTACTTTTTGATATTTGTTTCCAGAAGTGCATGTGCAAGGCCAGCAACACTGAGCTAAGCCAAGTTCCTTCACACCAAACTCGCCGGTCCACGTCTTTATTAGAACGCCCAAATGCATTGAGTTGGTGGGTTGTCCCAATATCAAGTTAACTTGAGGTTCAACATGCAATCCTAGAGGGTACATAACTCCACATTTCTCCCTGTGAGAGCAAAACTAAGCTTTCCTACTCCTATTTTTGACAGGACTGTCATTGGGATTGTAAGGATTTTCAAGGAGTGGCAACAAAAACATACTATTTAAAACATCGTCTAACCACATTATAACTCATTTGTAATGGATGTAAAGATTCACATCCTTGTAAAAACCAGTTTCTCAGACATGCTGCTATATGTTAATTACATTTCACTCAAATAAACAATATATGTTGTTTATTTTAACCAGAAATGTGTGCCAGAGGAGGAAATAATTGACACAACGAAATCAAATTCACTGAAATTCCATCATCAGTTGGTCTTTTTTCCAGTTTAGCTCATCTGAAATAGTGAATCTAAATGATTTTAAAAAATGCATATACATAAATTGGCATTTATCCATCCATCCATTTTCTTCCGCTTATCCGAAGTCGGGTCGCGGGGGCAGCAGCTTAAGTAGGGAGGCCCAGACTTCCCTCTCCCCAGCAACTTGGGCCAGCTCCTCCGGGGGAATCCCAAGGCGTTCCCTGGCCAGCCGAGAGGTATAGTCCCTCCAGCGTGTCCTGGGTCTTCCTTTAGGTCTCCTCCCGGTTGGACGTGCCCGGAAAACCTCACCAGGGAGGCGTCTACTCCAAGCCCCTCCCGGATGGCCGAGCTTCTCACCCTATCTCTAAGGGAGAGTCCAGCCACCCTGCGAAGAAAACTCATTTCGGCAGCTTGTATCCGCGATCTCGTTCTTTCAGTCACTACCCAAAGCTCGTGACCATAGGTGAGGGTAGGAACGTAGATCGACCGGTAAATTGAGAGCTTCGCCTTTCGGTTCAGCTCTCTCTTCACCACGACAGACCGGTACAACGCCCCCATCACTGCAGACGCAGCACCAATCCGCCTATCGAACTCACGCTCCACCCTTCCCTCACTCGTGAACAAGACCCCAATATACTTGAACTCCTCCACTTGGGGCAGGACCTCGTCCCTGACCTGGAGAAGGCATTCTACCCTTTTCCGACTCAAGACCATGGTCTCGAATTTAGAGGAGCTGATTCTCATCCCAGCTGAAGTGGAATTTGTTAGCATGAAAATAAAAAAAGACTCACCTTTGAATCTAAAATTGAGGGGGTATGTCTTGTTTTCTGAAGTTATGTTTTTGCTAAAATGGTTCCCAACCTGGGGTCTGTGACACCCCCCCCAAGGGGGTCCCCACAAGATTGCCAGAGGGTCCCCACAATGTTTTCAGAGCTGCGGTTGTGAGGTTACCAAGGTTATATTTGTAAAAAATACATTTATAAAATTCAGATAACACACCCAATAGTACACTCAAATCTCTGTGTAAGAGCCACAACTCTGTATGTCTGTGTAAAGTTTGTAATTATTCACTTTTAATTGTGTGCATGTGGGTAGGAGTTTGGGTTGAGGGGCCCTGACTTGTCTTGGACACAGGAAAGGGGGTCCTCGTGACAAACGGTTGAGAACCACAGCTCTACTGTACATCATTGGTTCCTGATGTTGGGAAAATGCCTGAAAATTGTTTTCAAATAGCAGTTTATTGTTTAATTGATGGTGTCTTTCAGCAGCTGTATCTAACTACTTTTTCCATCTTTGTAATAATGAATTAATTGATGCCTCCTAATTTTCCCATTTGCTATTTATAAAATAGCATTCCTGAGACTGGATAGTGACTGTGCTTACCCCTGCAGCGTTGTCGCCCTTGGAGGCTGCAGATTATAATCACATCACATAATGGTTGCAGAAACAGTTTTCTACAAATTTCCAGCAATAAGATTTTGAAGAAATTTTAGGAAATCATGTGAAAATTAAGTGAAAGGCATTTTTCATCTACAAACTAGACATTTCAACAAGCCGAGAGCAAGTCAGTAATCAGGCAAACTGAATAAAAAAACTGAGTGTCTGTTTTAACGCAAACTGTTAGACATCAGATTTTCATGGAGCAAAATAAATTGGACAGAAATTGGTACAGAACCAATGTTTTCAGTTAAGCAGATTATTTTCTGCTGTCATGAAATGTAGATGGAACACCATCCTACTGATGGAGGCGATGGGAGGGAAGGGGTGGGTGACTGTTCATGCAGAAAATGTTTTATAAGCAACAAAAATCTGGAGAGAAAAACTTAACAAGCATTTCTTTAAACTTGTTTTCTGATGATGCTGATCAATGCTGCTTTATCAGCATCATCAGTCACATTTTCTACACTCCACTTCCACGACTCAGCTGTGGTGAGAAGTCTGCAGGGCGTGGAAGGAGGGATTTGTGCTTCTCACCAGGCGACAATGAGCTTCAACAGATGAGTTTGTTGTGTAGGCAGAAACACGTCAAAACGGTGAAGATTTCGTTCAAAATGAAGAAAATCTTTAGGAAATTTCAGAGAAGTACTTTGACTTTTCTTTTTGTGGTTCTGTGTTTTGAGCTTTTACAATTTAAAGTGGAGACTACTCTTTATGCTTTGCAGAGCCTCTTCATGCGAAAAAAACTTTTGAAGAAATCGATTTATTCGCCAAAGATATAGTTACATATTAATTTGTTTTATTCTATAAAATGGTGCACGATGATTGTGCACCACATCAATAAAATGAAATTGTACTAAATGTAGAATTTTTGCTAAATGGCAAAAACAGCTTTTATTTTTGCACCTGATGCATTTTTCTTTTTCTTTTGTGTCACATTTGACGAACATTGTTTAATCTCAAAGAAAATGAAATATGTGATAATAAACTTCATTTGATCAATCTTGAGTTTCTAAACATTTTTGACATTCTAAAAACATTGTGGGAATGTTACAAAGTGTAACCGGGGATTTTGTTTGCCACTTGTCTGAATATTTAAAAAATCTAAGATCAGTTCATAACCTTAAATATATATATTTAAGTATCTGAGAAGAACCCAAATATAAACAAATATTTTTTGCTTTAGGATTTTACTTCTGTTGGCAAAACTCACTTTTTGTACCTTTTGTGCTTCCATATGGGTCTCTGCCTCTATAAACACTCCAAATGTTGAAAACACCCATCCATCAGTTTTCTGTCCGTGTTTATGTCCCAGATTGTGACATCACAAATGGGGAAATTAGCATAGAACTACCTCTCACATGCAAGAGAGAGCTGCTGGAGGAGCAGCTGCTCTACTACAAGCCCCTCCCAGATATTGGAGCTTCTCAGTCTATAGCAGCCTGAGTGGGGGATGGGTGGGCGTGGCCACCTTCAGCTTTTTTCTTAAAGTGACAGAGCCCTGAAATGGCTCATTCTGGAAGGTACTGAAAATGTCAAGAATAAAACTGTTGAAATTGGTTTATGTGAGAGGGAATTAGAGCAAAGAACTTTCTAAACGTGTTTTTTATGGACCATAGAACTAAAATAACTTTATAAAAGTCATAATATATATCTGTTAACCCTCATCTTGAATTTTGTGTACAAGTCTGATCACCTTATTGTTGCAAAAGCAGCAACTGCTGGACAAAATCTAGAGAACAAAGCTGATGAAAAAGTATGCAAATAAAGCAATGTCTTAGAAAAATAAAGAATATTTGACTTAGTGGACATGAAAAGACTGTTAAGGTTAAGAGATTCAATGCTTTTATTTTATAAACATATTTATATTGTATGTACAATATATGCTTTAAAAATACTACTTTTCACACAACTACAGCATTATTAGTTGTTTTTGATAGTTAAAAAAATGTTTTATTGTAAGGTTTCTCTAATACTGTTTCTATCCTGCAGCAGGTGGAGGTGGCCTTCGCTGATTTGAGACACCTGAGCCTGGTGAGCCAACCCTGGCCTCTCTTCTGTCTGGTGGAACTCTTCTCCCAGCATGTTTTGGTTTTTGCCAAATGTCACGTTCTTCATTATTCTGACTTCCACATGCCGGCTTTATTTTTATCATGAAAAAAATAACTTTCAACACTGCATCTCTCCATGGCAGCTGAGTAAGGGCACATGACCTGCCTGCAGTGTGAAGACTCTGGCTCAAACACACAGCATGGCAGCACCTGTAAACGATCATAGCTTCACTTCCCAACAACAAAGACACATTTTGTGACAGGCTGGTGGATGGGTGAGTGACTCAGTATGTTTTGCGTGCGATAAAGCAAAAGTTTACAATGTTTGTGACCTAAGATAGACAGATTAGTAACTTCTGGTGTTACTTACTCCTATCAGCCTTGCTATTGTCCAACACGTAGGTCACAAAATCAGCCAGCACCTCATCCGGCCGATCCCGGGTGTGTGAAAGGACTCTTGCTTTATCATTTTTTTGCCCTTTATCTGTCCACACAGCTGCACTGGCTTTGATAAGAAGAGCGAATGATGCCTTATGCTGCATTTGTCAAGTGGTAATTGTGCTCTAACACTGTGGCATAGATAAGTACGAATCAAAAAGTCTTCATAGAGGCTGATCTTTTTTGAAGAATGAGGCCATATCCCTTTAATACCAAACCAGATAGTCTTATAATCCTGCTAAGCATGTTAACGTTTGTGTAGCATTCAGCTCTTTTGGGATGAGGAAAAAGAAGCTGATACTGGGAATTTTACTCATTTTGAATGTTTGGCAGTCTTTTGGCAAATGAAGCAGTTGTGGTTCTTGTATTTAGTTGATTTATGCAAGCAGCAGACTTTTAAAAAGGTCAGAGAACACCTCAACAAGGCCGCCAATCTTTTTTTTTTTTTTTTTTGCAGCCTAACAGAAGTACAAAATTTCACTTCTAAATTTGCTGAATCGTAAATTCTACATTGCAGTAAAGAACAACTTCTTACTTTTGTCCTTCTTTCTAAAGGCTGTGATTAGAATTCAGCTCTGGTCAAATGATTTAAGTCAGGGTTTTACTCTCAGCTTCAGCTCAAATAGGCCGTGATGGAAACGTGGGCGTTTCATTTAGAGTGGCTGCAACAAGGAAAATAAATGTATTTAATTTACTACACACTGGATTTTGTTCAGTTATTTTGCACATTTGGTTGTTTTGGTTCCAAACAGTGACTTTTGTATTTGAAATATGAAAAGAATCTGCTGCACAAAACAGTTTATAAGCTAGCTTGGCGGCAGATTAATTTCTATACATAGAAAATCCATTGTTTGGCGATGTTTCGTGCCAGGGAAAAATCCAAATTTAGCTGAAACTTGTACATTTTTCAAAAGTTCCAGCTGTACCTGATCATGTCCACCATTACATCAGCAAACCAGTGAGTGATTGCACATTTTCCATCTTTCCACTCAGCATTTTCTTGAAAACCATCAAATTTAGCACTATCAATCATTGTTATTTTTAAACAAGACAAATTCAAGCTGAAAGTTTGATTTTTTTAAATTCAGTTAAAAACTACAAAAAAATTGGTTAAACATTTTATAAAAGGCAAACTGAATATACCAACAGGAAACCAGCTATTAGACGTGAAACTGCACAAGGAAGAAGCTAAGATTGTCTCACAGAATTAACACGTGTAAAGGAAAAATAACAAATCTAGCTCATTCAAATGTTTTTAAAGCAGCATTCAGCAACTTTGCAGTTACATGGTCTATGTCGCCCTCTAGAGGCTTGCTGCGTAACGTCACTGTCGTAACATTAAATCTCTCTTTCGGGCATAAAAGGCATGTTTACATTCCTAATCTCAGGCAAAACAACGAAAACAAACTTTTCCACCTCCACACATTAAATAAAGAGTTTTATCAGGACTGTATAACAACTTTATGCCCGACCAAACACAATAACCCCGGTGAAATAATTTATTACTTACCTAGCCATTAGCAGCACGGCTAGGTTAGAGTCCGTAGTTCATGCCTTTCTTTCTAAAAGAGCTCTCCAGCGAGGAAAAGACGGCCCAATAATAACTCTGGTCTTTGCTCTTGCTCTATCACGTTCTTTTCTTTTCCTAGATTCCTCTGATAAGTGATTTCTAGCTTTCTTTGGTGAGTCTGCTAGCCTGGCAAGCCATCCTATATATGTGAATATATAGTCTGGCCACGAACCATTGACGGCTCTCAGTCGTGAGGCGGGATCTACGGTTGTCTTTCAAAATGTCAGCACGCAATTGGATAGCGCTAGGACCAATCAGAGTAACGAACAACATGATGTAATCACGGCGACGGAAAAGCGGGAGGCTTTAATAGCGTCTAACATCAATGATTTCTGTCGTTTTTGTATAAAAACACGCGAATATCAGGTGTACTGGGACATTGCACTACTTTGTTTGATAAAAATAAGAAGCCGCTAAGTATATCAGACAGACTTACGCACGTTGGAGTCTAAATAATCCAATGTTGATGACAAAGCCGTTTCAAACAAACGTGTTTTCCGAGTTGCCACCATGTTGCTTGGGTTCGCGGCCGCAGCGCTGACGTCATCGGCTACTCCCGCTCTGTGATTGGCCCATGATATAGAGCGCTGTGATTGGCCCAACCAAAACTATAGCGAGTTGTGATTGGATAGACACAGCAGTGGTTTGGGCTGCGAGGGTTCCTATGAAGCGTGCCTAGACCAAACTCTGCAAAGCAAGAATTGGTCTAGTTCACTAGGCTATGAGTCTGCCGCTACTACAGCAAGTCTACGTTATACAATTATGGCAAGCCAAAGGGATGAAAAAATGCACATTCTAAACTCGCACTATGTCCGCCAAAACGCTCGTTCAAGATGCGAGTTTTGGCAGACATAAGGCTCGCTTTTAGAGCACGTGAGTTTTTGCCCCCTTTGGCGTCAAAACGTGCGTTAGAGACGAGCATTTTGGCGGACATAACGCGTGTTTAGAACGCGCACTTTTTTTTATCCCTTTGGCTTGCCATATACTGCCATAAAACACCCAGTCAGTACTTCCGGTAACGACCCGAGCTCAAAAACTGTATAGTGCGGTAAACTGACATGGGACCCCCCAACACTATCACAGGTACGAAAATGAACATAATAGATGATAGTATGACGCCAAAACTTTACAAAAATGCATAACTTTAAGGTGTAAAAGTTGTGGAATGTTGCTTTAAATTAGGGGTGGGACTCAATTAAAAAATTTATCTAATTAATTAGAGACTTTGTAATTAATTAAGCTTGATTAATCAAATTTTAATCGTTCAAGAAAATTTGCCTCCAAAGCAATGTTTTTATTTAAAAATAATGAGGCAGAGGTTTAGAGTTAGGGTTAGGGTCATGACGAGGGATTTCCGATAACTCATTTGACTGTATTTTTAGTTTTGTTTGGCGCACGTAAAAAAATTAGCATGGTCTTGAAGCCAAGGTTCTGAAGTTTTATTAGAGGTGCAGCTTGACGATATTCATTAATATTTAGGGCATATATTTTGCTGCTAAACTTCAACTTCCCCCAACTGGGGGCCCCAAAGGGTTACATTTTTATTAACGCATTACTTTTTTTCTAATTAATTAACCATAATTAACGCGTTAAATTCCCACCCCTAATTTAAGTATAAAATATCCGTTGGGGCGCATGGTGGAGCATTTGGAAGCCCCGTTGCGTTGCAGTGAGAAGGTTGCAGGTTAGAATTCCGGCTGTGGCTTTTGCATATCCTCCTCATGCATGTGTGGGCTTTCTCCTGGTGCTTCGACTTTCTACTACAAACCAAAATCATGCATGTTGAGTAAATTGGAGAGTTGAAATTGCCTCTAGTTGAGAGTGAGTGAAATGTTGTCTGTCTAGTTTCTTAGTGGCCGTTCGATGGATCAGAAACCTGTCCAGGGTGTCCCCCACCTCTCACCCAATGGCTGCTGGAGACGAGCACCAGATCACCTCGACCCTACTGAGGAAAACGTGGTTCATGCAACGAATGAATGAATTTCGTTTGTTTTGTAATTGTTGCACAAACTCTAGTACAGAGGCCTTGCAGTTACAATGGTTGCCATAATAACCACAAGGCCCTACAAACCACTTCTCTATTATTTAAGTAACAGTATGTTCTGTCAAATAAAAGGTTTTTACTCCCTCTTCGTTTTTTTTCTCTTTAGATCAGAACATCTCATTGATGGTAAAGATGATAAAAAACCATAAAGTACTTCAAAGAACTGATCTGAACCAATTATTGCAATCCAGTCTTTTTTTGAGGCTCATGACAGCTGTAGAATAATCACAGAAATCTGACACTATATGCTCACAACTGTTGCTGTCGAGATGTGAAGAATTTCACCATCTGACTCATAGTTCTTAGACAAACACAAGACTTTAAAAGCCCGTAGACAAGCTGTAATAAAAGCGCTATTAGCACTGAAACACAGAAGCCAATTGCTCATCAAAACAACAAATAAGTATAATAAGTCAAGCGAATGGCCGCTCCATCACGCCGGTTCATACTCCTGTCAGTGGTGACCATTTTAACCACAAGGCCCCAGCCAAGCATTAAATCAGAATTTTATATGTAATCAAGTCAAGCTCATCACATCTGCACTGATTGATTCCAGGCTAAACCGTGGCCTGGCATTTGCAATTTCATTAACTCATACTGGCAGAGAGGGACGATGTGCGCGAGCAACACACTGAAGCAGAAAGGAAGAATGTGGCGAGTGAGAAGTGACTCAAGCAGGTAGAGAGAGAAACATGAGGGCAGGAGAATGATTTGTTTGTTCACCAGGATGTGAATGCGTCATAATTTGGTGAGACATGTGGCGATGGGCGTATTGGGAAATGGAAAAAAAAATGGATCCAAAAGCAATTTGTGTCAATATTCTTTATTTCATGTCCAGACATTTCAGTGATTCGGGTTTTTTTGGCAAACCGTGGTGGAATTTGACATGATGTCGATGTTTCGTATGGTTTTTCAACTCTAGAGCTATTTGATGTTTAATTTCAAGGAAATATTGCTGCACTTTTGCTCGATCACGGTGCACAGTTGCATTATAAATCTGAAACGGGTGGCTGAAATGGCTCTGGCAGATGAAGTGTGACTGCCAATTCTAGCTGCTGCAGCGAGCGCTCAGGACACGTCAGCCACAAACAAAGACACAGTGCTCGAACGCAGCCAAGTTTAAGACAAAAGAGCAGAAGTCCCTGTGGTGAGAGTCAAGGCTGAGACAGATGTAGACGTCCAGCTATCAGCACTTCCATCTATCTATCTAATCTATCTGAAATGAAACTGGGACTTCCTTTAGAATCCTCCTTCTGTTGCAACTGTTGCTGCTGGTTTTAATTAGACTGCTTTGTCTTTGTCTTGGACAAAAGTGCCCCCGGTCTTTTATTCACGTAGCTTCACTCTGAACAGAGCAGACAACTCTCTTCATGTGATTACAGTCCCTAATACTATTAGTAAGGTATTCTGGACCTCTTCCTGGATAGTGTGAGTTATAAAAAAAGCATAATTTCGTGCTGGCTTGCTGCAACATGTCAGCAATGAGCGTCAGGTTCATTAAATTTTTGCTTAACTGAAAGGTTAACTGCTGGAAATTAAAAACAGTGATGCTTTGAAGCCCTTTAATGATACATTTTCTAACATTTTGGAAGGATTTCCAGTCATTTTGAGCCTTAATAATTTGACTTTAGTGTTCTTTGAAGGCTAAAGTTGTCTTTTTTAAGCTGGAACTCACGGCTCAAGTGATGCATAGAACTGGAAAATTTGGTTTAACACTTAAAGGGCCTTTATCATGCTAGTACACCTTCCAGAGCAACAATAGGCACACAACATATGATAAAATATTACCGTTGGCATTATTGAGATATCAGTATTTTATTCATTTATTTTCATGAGCCATTCCTGCAACCTGGAAATAAGAAACTTGGATTCAATGAAATCCTGCCTCCACTCATGTGAATTCCACAATAGTACACAGCTGCAGACCCAGAGACTCACAGAGATTCACACCGACATGTTCCACTCAGCAATTGCTGAGTACCACCCCCACTACACACACACACACACCATCGGAAGTTTAAGCAGCACACACACACACACACACACACACACACACACACACACACACACACACACACACACTAAAATGCATAAACTTTATAACCGTTCAGCTAACAGTTAGCATTTTGGTTGTACTCACCACCCTGGCTCTCCATTGGGCGGTTTTAATGTTGTAGTGGCGCCAGTTTGAAGAAAGTAACCCATCTGAAAACCCATTTCGGTACTCTACGACGGGCTTGCAGAGGCTGACAGAGACATTCTCAACTTTTAACTATCCGTCGAAAGTGACGGTGATCGCATGCTTGTGATTGGTCAGGAAGCTGCTTCCTTTAAATTCATCAACAGTACTGCCATTGCCTCTAAAAAAAATAAAGATATTTAGCGGCAGAAACGGAACAGATTGAAGAACGCTTTGCGGAATGAGTCCAAAAATATGAACGTTTATTCACCCCTGACTAAAGGAGCACAAAATATGCAGCAAGTGTTTTAGTCGTAGATGGAATTGACGGGAAACGTGGGTTTACAGGTACCAATCACATGAAGAGGTGGAGGAGAATGAGGGACAAATTTGTCCGTGTTAAAAAGTCTCTGAAATACATAAATGCAATAAAAGAACACACATTATCTTGGACCGGCTACATGACTGTAATGGTAGCAGGATAACCCAGAAAAGTGCTACGCCCTCTGTTGTCCTGGCAGGGAATTGCTTTGCAACTCTCCCCAGGTGACGAGACGTCTAAAGGGAAAACATCTCCGTCAATGCGTGTGCATGACTCCACACTCGAGCTGATGGAGAAGATGGCTGCCTGTATGATTGTCCCTCTTGTTTAGTAAAGTTCAAGATGGATAAAGACTACTGCCTTCTACTTTCTACCAACTACAAAACATGACATTATCTCCCAGCTGTAATATCAAAACATTAGTGATAAATTGGGGTATGATTAGATGAAAAAGCGGTTTTGTGGTTATGATTGGCAGCATAGACTGACAGCTGTCTGAGCTGAAATAGTTTGTCTTTTTTGGACAATTTACAAGAAAAGACTTTAGGACAACCCCAGAACTCCCTGGACACGGCTTAGGGACGCCTCAGTCTATCCCCAAATGAACTGGAAGAGGTAACTAGAGAGATGGAGGTCTGAAAGTCTCTGCTCAAGCTTTTTCCTGCCAAAACCCGGTTCTGTATAAGCAGCAGACGATGCATGAATGGATGTGACATATAAATGGATATGATAAATGGATATGGCAGCCCATAAACGTGGGTTTAAGCCTCTAAATGTGGGAAATCTGTGTTCTTCAAGCCTCATATATTTAAGTTTTGCTTCTATTCTTGCATCTAAGTGCTTCTAAGTACTTTTTCTCTGTTTGCCTTAGCCAAAATACTTTATAATGGGTTTTGTGGACTAACCCTGTCAACTACCTAATTAGCCATCCTTCATTCCCTCGTTGGCTAGTGTTCAGCACCAGCTTGAGGGTCTGTGTTGTCTTTCTGCCTGGTCCTTTTGTTCAATAGTGTGTTCTACTGGTTGTCAGAAATAGTTATATACGTTCTGATTTGATGTCCAAGTCACTTCTTTTAAACTTGCATGACCTTAAACGATATAAACAACATTTTCTTCCTGTTTTAGCAAGTTTTTTTTGTACAAAAACCATTCAGATAAATATCTGTTCAAATGTAGGCCTCTTGTGTAAGATTTAGCACAATGGCAACTCGTTGTTGTATTTGCATTTTTGACAAACAGCACAGCAGTATAATCACCCTCTTCACTCCCACAATGAGATCCAAGCCAAGATAGTGAGATAAATGGGTTGAAATCGTCACATAGATGGCACCAATTCTGCACCTCTGTGGTTGCCATCAAAAGAGAAGTGCTCAGGAGTAAATGCAGGATTGTAGTGATGGATAGCGATTACATTCTGCTTTCCCCAGCCAGAATTTCAAGCTCGCTGCCACTGGCAGAGTTTAGCTTTGCTCTGGGACTCAAAAGAAAAACACCCATAACCCAACCTGCATCTTTAGTCTGAAACAGATCTGCGGCGCTGCAGTGCCCCTATTCATGTCAATGTCTTTGAAAAGTAAGACTATACCATTTTAGAAACTTTTCTTTCAAAGATCTTCAATAATGTTGATTGTTTTTGGTAGATTACATCAAATTGCTAGAAGTGATGTACATAAAACATCCCAGCCATAAATAACATCCCTATCTGCTGTCAACAACCAAAAGATGATGGTCTGTTCAATTTGAAAGACAACAGATAAAAAAAAACACTAAGCAGACATAAAACCGTAAAGAATAGGATCATTGGATCTTAATACATAAGACCATCATCACAGACATTTGATTGCAAATATTTCCCATAACTCGAGTCGTGTCTTGAATCCAGTGATCTAAGTTTAGCTCCTTTGTGTTGTACATTTGGCAGCCATTGCTCACAGTGACAGCTGTTATCATTACAGTTTAATTGTATGTTTTCTCAGCAGGCAGAAGGCAAACTAAAGGCATCAGAAGATGCATTTAACTCAACATAAAAAATAATTATGATTGCTGTTATTGCATACAGAGCTAGTGTTTTATTAAACATGTTGTGTTTGTAGAAATGCTTTTGATTTTGGTTCATGAAGGTCTTTAAGTGGTCTATAAAGGTTATGAGGTCTTTCCCAGATTGATAAGCAGCAGCATGTCTCTGCTGGTGTACACAGATGAGCTCACACTTGTTCACGATCAGCAAATCAAGTGCATTTAATTAGCAGCACCTACTTACCGTCTTAATTTTTATTGTTGCAACAAGAGGACACTTCATTTGTTTGCACAGGGCCTCTGCAGTTTGGTTTTATTGTTGTTGAATAAATAATAACTTGGTGTGGCATCTCCCTTGTTCTTCTATCGTCCTAGTTTATTACCATTAAAGGACATGATTTCGTTTTATGTTCAGATGTATACGCACTTGGAATCTAAAGAGGGTGGACTCACCGTTCACCATCACAGTTTGATGAGGGTTATTTATGTTCTGAGAAGGCCATATTTAAGCCTAGAGGTAAAAACTACTCACCATTGAAATTATTAAAAGGAAAGGGACAACAAAAGCAAAAAAATAAAATAAAAAATCACTCTTAGGGCAGAGCTGATGCCTCCTTGCTGAATGAATAGGGTGAAATAACCAAAGCAGAATGAAAGGTTGAAGCTGGTCTTGGAGCTGAAAGGTGAGAATGCATGACGCTGGGAGAGGCAGAAGTTCTCTCAAACCAACTTTGGCAGCAGCTTAATGGTTGGAAACACTTATTGGTGCAAGACTTGGCCAATGGGGGTGTTGTCTTTGTAAACCGTGGTACAACATCTTATTGTACTTTACACAGATTCAATTCTAGATGCAGCAAAGCAGCCTCAGAACAGAACCAAGACTCTCCCATGTTCCGTAGTAGGGGTGAGCTTCTTTTGTTTGACAATAGAACTGATGAGATTATCCATAAAGATCCAGTTGTATCTAATCTGTCTCTCTCAGAAGCTTTGTGGATTGTCGGTGTGCATTTTAGCAAATTTCCATTCCAAGATTTGTTTTAGCCAGTGGTGTCTTCCTTGGTCATCTTCCATTAGGTCCACTTTAGCTCAAAGAGTAACTGATGGTGAAATCTGACTGATACAGCTTGACCTTGGAGTTCATCTCTAATTTCTCTGGAATTTGTTTTACGGTTTTTGATTACTATTCATATTATCCGTCTCTTCGATTTGTCATCAACCTTCATCTCATAGCCACATTCACGACCCCATGGACCCTGAACTCCTCAATAGTATATCCAGCTGTAGTCGAAGGTCTTTGTAATGGAGAAATTAGATTCTCCTATTTATTTGTTCATTACAATCCTACAGGGAGACCATTTGTGGTGACTGAAAGTTGGGTTTTATGACTGGTCTCACTGTAGGATTGTAATGCACAAATAAATAGGAGAATCTTCTAGCCTCTTCATTTAACATGATTGTCAATAATTGTCCCTTTCACCTGAAACAACCTTAGCTTTCTGTGGACCATGTTCAGTGTGGTACACACCATGATATCAGTCAGCACTGTGACTACCATTTACTTTTTAAACAGTGAAACTGACTGTGATTACAGGACATCCTTTAATGTCCCCATGGTCCACATGTTTTCATCTTTTCTAGAGGCTCCACCATTTCACCCAGGCTAGTTTCAATGGTTTTGGGTTTTTATAGCCATGTCTTTGTTTACTCATTGGTTGCAACATTGAAGTATGGATAGCGGTAAGGCTGTGTATTGGTTTACTGTGTTTCACAAATATGTATTTATGTGAGGAGAAAAATTCATGACTAATAAAAAAACATTAGTCAGCCAAAATCAAAAGTTTAAAAAGTCTACACTGAGCATCGGTGTGGAAATCTCTCTCCTGTGACAGTTTTATCTAACCCTCTGGAAATCTCATGATAATTCTGATAATAATGATAATTCTCTGTTCAAATAAAAACACTTTACCATCTTATATCATTGGGTTACTGTTAAAATAAACGTCCATCTAAAACTGACCTTTCTGTGAACTCAATGTTGGAATGAGCCTTGTCAGTCAGACACTTTGTTCCCTAAACCAAATTTACATTTCAATTGGTTTGGCGAGTGCCCAAGTTTCCAAAAGGTGAGGCGGCGCTCATGGTCGATGTGAAACATCGGAGCATTTGCTGCTGCTTTTCTTTAAACACATTTTATTGACAGAAAGCTAGAAACCCAGCACACGACTAATTTTGTTCAATCAGCGTTTGACCTTTTTCTTAATTTAAGTCTACAAAGTAGTTTCCTTTCAGACACACTCTCCCGATGAACCATCCAGACTTCCATATGTGAGACATTTCCCAGAAACAAGGCAGACAATTTATCTGTGCTGGCCAACACACAGTCCCCATCTACCATAGAAATTGAAACTAGCAGTGAGATATCAAAGAGAATTTGAGTCCTAGTCACTGCTCTGTGTGTGCGTGCGTGTGCGTGCACATGTGTGTTTGTAAAGTTTAAATGAGATAATTATATGACAGACTCTAGAGAGAACTAGATTAACATTTAGGAATGTGATCTAATATTTTATCAAATCAAATAGTCTTATTGTCATTCCACAAGATGTTGAAGATGTACAAGTGAACAAAAATTCTGTTTCTCTCCTTTAGTACAGGTAAGTCATGTAAGGTAAATGTATGCATAAGATAATAAAGGTATAAAAATGTAAAATATACACAAAAGTATGAGAATAAACATAAAAGTCAGGCTTCATTCAGGTAATGACATATCACATAAAGTGTTGAGGTGCATCAAAAGCAGCTGTAAAATGTGCAAAATGCTGTTTGTTTTTATTGAGGAGCATTTCCTTTAAAAATATTAATTTTCTGTCTTTTGTATTGTAATAATTTGCTGACTTGGGTTTTCTATGGGCAGCAGTATTTCAGATCAGCTCACAAGGAAACCCTACTAACAAAGGTGGAATTTACCCTTTGTAGCTGTTTCCCTTGAGAAACTTGCATCCTGCACTGTTATACTCGTCTTGTGAACACATTTTATTTTGGACTTACTTAATGATCACCAACCAAAAAGATTGTTTCAAATTAAACTGTGATGCATCCTGAAGCCTTAAAGCCATACTATGCAAATTTTTCATATTTTTAAATCATTTTCTTGAGCCAGTATGTGCTAAAATGACCCTTTACAGGGTTAATGAAAGCCCCACCGCCCTCTGTGGCCAGAATACCGCAATTGCAACTTCAGAGTTTCTGGTCTGGTCCATGCTGGTGGAGGGAGCTGTGGAGTGGAGCTGACATTCCTGGCGCTGCAGTCTGCTTCCAGCATGTTTCCTGCATGTTTTAGATCGTGAACACAGCTGATTTGTTTGATTTAGTGATGAACCGCTCCTGTAGACACTAATGAAGGCTGAGGAGACATTTCAGCAGTTAGATTAAGGTGTTAAATAGATGAACGCACAGCGAGGAGATAAGTTTCGTTTTCGGTTTGACCACATAGAAACACTAGGGGGTGCTAAAAGCAAGCAAAACTGCCAAGTGTGCCTTTAAATGCAGCATTGTCAACGTACAATCAATTATTTAGCTTGTGAAATGTTCATCTGACACCCCCCCCCACACACACACACACACAAATCCTTTCATTCTCATGATTTTGATTGGTTCTGTGATGAAAACTCCTCTAGTTTAACACCGTCACGTTTGAGCCTTGTGTTACCAGAGTATGCTCTTCATTATTTTGGTTAGTGGAACTGGGTCTGTTATTAAAAACCCTGAAAAGTGAACCTGCTGGTTTATTAACGGCTTCTGTGCTTATAGTTCCAGGTTTTCAGTTGTCCTTTCCAAACTTTATCTCACTTCCTTGTTTTGTCGATAGTTTCATAACAAGTTCATACGTTAGTATGTGCTCTAGATTTATGGGTGGTCTTCATGTCTAAAATGTTTTGTTTTTGCTTGGCTAGGCTTTTAATTGCCTTCACCTGCCTACTTTGCAAGGCAGCATTTGTCTTTTCCACGTACCTGTGGCATAATGAGTCCATATGGCTCCGCTGCACGTTGATTTAATGTGTGCTTCATGTGCAATTAAAAAAGGAAAGAATTACAGAGAGATTTCACTTCCCAGCATCCCTGGGAAAAGTTTACTCTAGGGTTTTGGAAAGAAGGCCACGACTGATCATCAAACCTTAGATGTTTATGGATGGGTTCTCAAGGCGTACTTACGCTGCTTTTGCAAACAATGTGGCTCTGTTGGTGGTTTGTAGCTGAGAGTGAAGCAACATGGATGAGCTCCCCCAAGTCTAAAGCCTGTTTCACACTGAATGCGGTACAGAGGCGGTCCAGTTCCCGTACGGCTTCCAGACAGACAGTCATTCACACCGACTGCAGTTCATGTGCTGAACGTCTCCAGATATCTGCTCCTACAAGAGCACAAAACACACAATAAGTTTATAGAAATACCTAAGAATAACAGGGAATATCATACACTGAACTGATAAACAAAACAAAACAAAACAAAAATAATATGACTCAGGGTTGTTTTTTAAAACCAGATGCACCTCACTGAGACACGTCTCACTTCCTGTCTGGTTCATGTAATTCCTTTAACATCATGATGATCCGCATGTGGCGTCCGGAAGAAATATCATTTGGAAACTTTCCGGAGCTTTGCATCCGGTTCTGAACCAAGCCATAGCTGGTGTGAACACTCTGATTGGACCAAACGATTTTTCATTTATGCGGAAGCCGTACCGAAACCGGACCACATCCGTTCTGTCCTCAGTGTGAACGAGGAAGAAGGTGGAAAACTCCCCCTGAGTTATTAAAAAGGCTCTGCGTCAGATGAATGTGTGCTTCTTGGTGTCTTCTTTATGCGTGATGGTAGGACGTAGCAAGAGATGGACCAGTGGACTGGGCACCAGTATAAGAGCTTTACTCCAGTCAGTTACAAAGGATCTGAACAGAAATGCAGAACTCTCAGCCTACTGGTTTTTCGAGATTCCAACTCTCATCTATGGTCAAAAGATTTGAAATGAGAACAAAAGAACAACATGCAGGGCTCAGACTTAGATGAGGCGAGGAGAGATTTTGCTCCTCTATACAAAACAAGTCAGCTGAGGTGGTTTCAGCACCTGACTAGAATACTGTTTTCTGGGACCACTCCACTAAGAGACCCTTGAGGCAGACCTAAAACTCCCTAGAGGGATTATATACATCCTGTCAGGTTTGGGGATCCCTTGGGATCCCCCAGGAGGACCAGAATAGAGGCATTTCTGGACTTCTTAAAGAAGTTGTGGTACAGAATGAAAAAATAAAACGGGAATGAAGTCTGCAAAGACAACCAAAATAAACAGCCTCTTCAGTTGTATTAAATCACTGAGGATAAATGTTTAGACACAAATCACTTTCAGTTCTGGTACCAGAGACACAACAAAGAGTCTCGACTGGCTCTGATTTGATTAAAAATAGAAGCAAAACAAAGATGGTGCAAGTTTCACCTGAGAAAGCAAAACACAAGATAGTGTCATAACTTCTGAAGACAAAGGTGAAAACTAGGAGGAAATCGAGGAAGAACAACAAAAGCAGGACCATTTCATGCATATATACAATTGTGAAAATACAATCTAAGCAATTAACCAAATAATCTCTCCTACATGCTGCAGAATTTCATTAAACATTCCTGAAGAACCTGTTGAACGAGGGAGCTGGTGCAATGAGACTGTCCTTGCTGGGGTCAGACCGCTTAGTTGTGCTTTCACACTCTCTCTATTGGAATAGAGCAACATTTGGGGAGATTTTCATGTGCATAGTTAGAAATACAGGTTCCACAAGGCTAAAGCCAGGCAGTTTATACAAAAATATAAAACGCTGAGTGTCGACGCCAATTTGTTCCTTTTCATTTTGGTTAAACACGATTAATCCTACTGAAATAAGTGAAACGAGAGAGAGACTTCTTTATGTTGCCTTAAGTGCTGAAGGCACTGAATGTGAAATTGTGTGCAGGTACGTCAGAAAGCAGCACGATTCTCCTCCACCAAGGCTTTCAAAATAGATTGAGACTGTGCTAAACCCCGTGACCTGGTGTCTCATATCAAAGTGAGACAAATTTGAAAAACCACCGTCGGTGTGAATGCGGGGATGACGCTACCGTGCTTTGTTTTCAGGATCTTTGAGATGCTCAACGCCACCTTCACCGGGTTGTGTTTACCAGCATCACATTCCTACAATACTATTATCTCACCACAGCATGGCTTCACCTTGGCCCTACTCCATTGAATCTTGTCAGGATGTAGCCATGTGCTGGAAGCTCTTATAACGTTAGCAAAATGAATGCGAAACACAAATATGGCACATTTTCAAGTGCACACAGAAGCTATTGACTTATTCAATACAAACCTGTTGAGCAATACACATGTACATATAATGTCCTACAAGGAGCAACGTGGGTGGCGTTGGTGAATACCAGTGGTGTGATGTTGTGTCAAGTGGACACAATTTTACTGATTTCTCATTTAGTAATTAAACAGGATCACATTTTAAAGCCCTCTTTATTTGAAAGAAGTTTGTGTCTTACCAAAAAAATTCTCTTTTTTATGTCACCATACAATTCATCTAGCAATGTCACTGGGGAGACTTTATGCATTCAGTATGCTGAAAATGAAAAGTGCACACTATTTGTAAGTGCTTGTATTTCTTGTAAAAAGTCGTTTCACACCTTCATGATGCAACGGAAGCTCAGGAGGTAGAGCGGGTTGCCCAGTGATTGGATGATAGCAGGATAGATCCCAGCTCCTGCAAGGGTATCCTGCTGTTGTGTCCTTGGACAAGACACTTCACCCAACTTGTTTGTTGGTGGTGGTCGGAGGGGCCGATGGTGCAAAATGGCAGCCTCACCTCTGTCAGAACTCTTTTATCATTTAAGAAATATCACCAAACTGTGAAGATTGGTGTCAAAACATGAAAAATGGTTATCCACACCTTTATCTCCTCCCGTCTAGATTACTGTAACACACTTTTCACACGTTTTAACAAAAAAGCCCTTGCCTGTGTTCAGTTGGTCCAGAACTCTGCAGCGAGGCTCCTAAAGCCGGGCGTACACTGTGCGACTTTTTCACTCGTAGCGTTCAGCTTCAGCTCAAACTGTACGACTTCCTCGCAGAGCAAATCTCACGAGTCATGTGCTCACACTGTATGACCCACTTCTCGGATGCGACCTGACTGCTCACACTGTACGTCTGGCATGAACTCGTTGCAGCTAAAAAAAGTATATATGACGCAACACGTTGGTCTGAGTACGGGAGGACGAGGACTGCATTTGGAATAGAAGCGTACTCTGTTGCTTCATGGCAAGCGCTGCTTGTTGCTACGGTTAAAAAATCAATCTGACATAAAAATAAAAGTCTGGTTTGTTCCTTAAATAACAAAATAACAATGAAAACATATTATTTGTATTATATTTGATCCACTTTTGATCAAAATTGATAAATTACCAGCATTTCCCGCTATTAAATGAAGAAAAAAGTTTCTTTTTCATCAAAACAAAGCAACGCTGCTTTTATTTTGATAGTGGGTTAGCTAATTGGTTTGTTTTCGCTTCCACTTCCTTCATTTACGCTACTGCTTCTGTGTTTGCGCATGCGCCGTGTGTGGTTCTGATACTTTTTGGTTCACAGACACTCGCAGCGCCGCTTCAACAGTGCGACACCCTCACGAGGGACGAGCAAAATATCAAACACGCCAAAAATCCGTGCGAGCTTAAGATTGCTGATCGGTAGCTGGTCATGTAGTGTTAATCGCCTCTCGTAACCCCCTATATACTACACGACGCTCAGCGCAAAACTCGCCCCGATCTCGTACATTCTCGCACGAGGAGAAAATCGGCTTAAAAAAGTGAAAAAGTCGCACAGTGTACGCCCGGCTTAACTGGAGCAAACAGAAGAGCTCACATCACTCCTATTCAGAGTCTTCCCTCGTGCTTTTAAAACCACTTACTGTGTACACACAAATGTAGAACTCAGGGAAAACCATTAGTTTTGGTCCACCATTGGAATGTTCCTTTAGCTCTCATTATGAGATTTCCTCTGCGTTTACATGCAAATACCTTCTCACAATGTCTTTTTTTTCATAAGACGTGTTCTTAGTCACTATTTACGTCTGTTACCCTCCCCTTTTCATTTCTTTGCCTCGTCACTTACTGAATTTGCACATTCCTAGTTTTTTTTTATAATACAAAGGAGTTCAGGTCATCGAAATATTGTTTTCTGTGTGTTCTTTCCAAATGGTTTCTGTGCTTTTCAGCCAAGCAAGAAGGAAAATTGAGTGTGGTTGGATGAACAGAGAACTGTGGGTTTTTGCTGTAGTGTTCCTTTCTTGGCCTGTTTCTTTTCTCTCCGTGTGTGTGTGTGTGTGTGTGTGTGTGTGTGTGTGTGTGTGTGTGTGTGTGTGTGTGTGTGTGTGTGTGTGTGTGTGTGTGTGTGTGTGTGTTGACTCTTGGTCTTTTCTCAAACAGCCTTGTTCACCTGGACCCCACTGTGTGTTAAGCAGCCATTGTTCTCATGAAACATTAAATCCTTCACAGCCATTCCTTCAGGCTTCACCCTCTGAACAATAGCTCCTGAATAACCGTGTGTCTGGATGTGAGGAGAGAAACACTGTAATTGGAAAAGGCCCCCAATAAGAGGCTGGATGCCTGACCGTGAGCCACCAGGCCCGGGAATTGGCATTTTTCTTCTCTGAACGCGTTGGATGTGAGCACTTTGGCATTGTGTGTGTGTGTGTGTGTGTGTGTGTGTGTGTGTGTGTGTGTGTTTACTCTGACAATATCCTTTTGGGGAAGCGGTCCACTCCCACACTGCACATCTTATCTCTTGGCCTCACCTAATTTGCATTCACTCAAAAGGCTAAACTCCTATTCACTGATCCACTCAGCGGTCTTGCTGTGCATCCTAACTACCTGGAATAAACATGCAAATCTTTTTTTTTTCTTCTTTTAAATCTTATCAAAGACTTTTTATATCCTTTTCTGGTTTCTTTCCACCATTCTTGAATAGATGCATCGAGGACAGCTTGCGGAGGTAGAGAAGGTTTTATTTTGCTAATGAGCTTCAGATCTGTAGAACTGGTGATAACTCATATTTTCTAAGGGAAAAGTGGTCCCTCAAACTTATTGACCCTTTACACGTAACGTCACACTGCTAATGGGACTGCCCCCTTAGCCATGACAGATAAATTGTTTACGCACATTCAAACTCCTGTGAATCTAGTCATAACAAGCCAGTTTGTAGCTTTATTTTGCTTTTATTTTGTTGATTTTGCAGTAAAATGGTAATAGTTGGCTGTGCGGTTGGCTGCACTAACAGACAAGGGTGTAAAGTCAACTTGTCTTGTTTTGATGGAGACCGATGTCTGAGATGAGCTGCAGTGATAAAGGACTAGCAGCCCTCAAAGTATAGGGCTTTGGAACCGACGTCATCGCGCAATGCATTGTGGGTTTGCTGCGCCATCTTTGTTGTCCACAAACCAAAACAAAAGAGAGGAGAAGGTTAACGTGCTTAAAAGCAGCTCCAAAGACAAAGGAATATATCGAGACAAATTGTGTCTGGATGCCAAAAAAAAAGATACTTAAAATGGAGTGTCTTGGGAATGCGGATCCGTATGAAGTACGGCAATGGAGAAGAGACCCAGAGAATCTTCCCCTTTGTTCTTCCCAGAAATATTTTCATATCTTGTCTGTGGAATCAGTGCGTACACCGCAAACAAATTCAGGAATTACAAGTCTTTGGAGGCGCACATTCAGTTCACCAAGGGTTGTGTGCATTTTTAAGCCTCCACATTGTGAATACGTGATCATTCATGCAAAGGTAAGTCACTTTTACTACCGAGTAAAACTCAATCAAAATTCTGATAACTTTGAGAATCCCACTCACTCTGAAAAGAATTGCTATTTGCTCACTTCGTAGCTGATTTGTGTTCTGTGATAATAAAAACATAAATCTGATTTTAGTTTAATACACTTACTGTATTAATGAACTGCAGAAACTCCTAACCGTGTTATATGTTCATAACTCACTCACAGCTGAAATTTAAACAGAACTTGATGCTTATTCTCTATTGAAAGTGATTCTTACATTACATCAGTCCAGTATTGCTCCCAGTATAAATGCCAATTTTCTGAACAGGTCCATTGTTATATTATAACCCTATCACCCACCTGCCAGGGTCTGACTCAAACCACTATTCCTGTTCATGAATTGTGCAATCAAGAGTTTTGTATATTTGCACCAAGCTATCTTTGCACTACAATGCACAAAAATGTTTTTTTTTTTTTTGCTTTAATGTATATAACTGTTTATCAAGGATAAAGGGATACAGTTCTTGATTAGCATTCAGTGAATACATTTAGAAGTTGAATAAATAAAAATAAAGGATGAAGAAATTCTTTAAATGTTTTGCTTTATTCAATTTACTTCACAAACGCAGATTAGTTAATGTATAGAAATGACATCATTAAGGTTTAATGTCAAATTGTTAACATAAAACATCGATTGTGTCAGTAAAGGTAGAAGACAGAGTTTTGTGGGAAAAGATGGCAAAGATGCTGGACAGGTAGATCAAGTCTCAGACGCAGGAGTGTGAGTCAAAGCATTTGGAAACACGACAGTTTCTTTGATGCTGGCAGGAAACCTTTACCATTGCAGAACAAGGACATTAAAATAGCAACACACGGTAGTCCGGTGTAATAACAATAATTCATAATTTTAAAAAGAATTCATTCAACTCCCTCTTTGTCAACTCTCACCAGAGCCTTCTGTTCTCCTTCAACAACCGGTTTATTTCTGCCCGGTTCTGTTCACATTCCATCTTGTGGCATTTTTATTCGGTTTCTCCTTCAGTCTGATCTCCATTCTCTACATGTGCTGTCCCAGCTTCCACTTTTCCAGCATGCCCCTGGACCACTGCCTCCATCGTGAGGTGATTATGGTGTTGTTCGTCTGTCAGGTGCATCTCTGGCAGCTCCACATCTAAAACTTCTGAGGGGGTCACGCCTTCACATTCTGCTGCTCCATTCTGAACACGTCAGATACAATGAGTGCATAAGTGTGAGCAAAATGATCACCTTAAATACAATTAAAATTTTATTTACATATATTAGAGCTATTAAAAATTCTGTGCAAATGATGTGACAGTAAGAGCATGTGGGGTGTTGTTTACCTGCTTCATTTTTCATTTGTCATTCGTGACGGCCTGAGTTTGAAGCAGACTTCTGAGTGAGCCATGTGGAACGTTGGAACCCAGTCAGGATTTATTTCACCCATTTCATTGGCAGGTTTACCTGCAATATTGCAAAAAAATATATATATAAATATCGTTTTTTAAATCAATCTTCTGGTTATTTGTTCTAATTTTCTATGAGCTCACACCATTATTAATTGTGTTTTCTAGAGCTTTTCTTTAGTGTTTCAGTAAAACAAAAACTATTTAGACCCAAAGAAGTGTAGCAACCGTGACTGCAGAAGCTAACGGGGGTCTGAAAACTAAAACTCTGAGTGCATCAAAAATAGCAAAGGTAAAAGGAGGAATATGTGTGGGTATTTAGAACTTATGAATAATGTCTGGAACACACGAGAAGATATTTGGTGATGGTAGAGAACTGGAGATCGGCTCGTCTCACAGCTGCTATCCAGGTTAGTCTTCTTTTGGCTATGTCAGACACACGGGCTCCCTCACGTTGCTTCCAGGCAGGGAAGGAATAAAAAGATAGCCCATTTTCAAGCTTATTACTTTCCGGTCGCGCAACCTAACATGACGGCCTACTAGGAAGCAAGTCCTAATCATTGCTGTTATTCGTAAAAGTGCTAACCATTTGTTCTCCAGTCCTTTGTTTGGCCACCAAAGATGGCGCGGGCCAGGCCGCGCCCCCTCGCGCAACGCCACGCTCCAAAGCCCTATTTTTGGATTTGCAGCGAACACGTTTTACTGGGTAAGATTAACGTTCATGAGGAAGACGAGGACTGACTGTGATGGACCTGAATGTTTTTGAATAACTTAATGAACTTAATCTTTAACGAATGCTTTTTAATTTGAATATTTTTAAAAGTTAACCAACAGATTTAGGAGAAACAATGAACCTACATTACTACATAGCTTTATTTATTCAAGTATAAAGACCGTGCTCTCTTTTTTGCAGCAGTTTTTACATCAGTTAAGGTTTATTATTAACGTATTACACTACAGTACTGATTATAGGCCAAAAATATCAATTAGGAAGTATAATTTTTTTTAAACTTTGCCATTTTTATGGTCTTTTGAATTGTTTGTTGAGTGAAATAATTTTTTCCAAAGTGAAAAACATTGGTTTAGAAGTGTTTACTTAAAACTTAAATTAGGAGGTTTTTTTCTGCAAAATAAACCTAAACCTAATAAACCACATATCAATGTATTTTTTTACTCCTGAAAAGCAAATATAAAGGTTAGTATGTCTTGGTTTAATATTTCTTCTCATTTTTATGGACCCTTCCTCGCCAACACCTTCAGAATCAGAAGGAAGTGTGACCACAGCCTGTCCGTGCTTCGCTGTGACTGACAGCCTCTCTGGGCATCATCATAATAGTTGTAGCATAGATTTGATCCTCTGTTGATCGTCCTGGTGGGCGTGAGTCTATGGTGGCGTAACCTCCAGCACATACGTTGCAGCAAAGCAATAACAGAGCTGTGACACTGAGCCGCTCTTTGTTTTCCTCAGAGAGATGGGATTTCTTGTTTTTTTTTTTTTTCTTTAGTCTCATAAAACTTTAAGGCTCTTCGTCCCCAGCTGAACTTCCTTTATATCACCACTATAGTTTAAACAGAACTCTCATTAAAATATTATGGCTTTAATTCCCTTCCCTACAGAATCCTTAATACAACAGTATGTGCATGAAAGAGTTTAGAGCTAAACACACCTTTGGTTGAACCTCAGAGGTTTAAATAACCATGAGGATGTCTAATTAGAGCAGCAGACCAGAGGAAACGACTCAGATTTCTAGTGGAACATGCTGGAAGCTGTGAGCTCACTGCACAGACAGTCTGGAGGTCATCAGGTCAGACTGAGATGATGAAGTGAACATATTTGCCACTAAGAAGCTCATGTTGGCTGACATTCCCGTTTAAACCGAGTGATAAACATAATGTGAGGTTAAACTTTAACTCATTGCGTTATGAATTAAGTATTTGGTTCAAAGTCGCCGCCTTTGAAGTCATCATACCTGTAAAGCGTGGGAGGGTGACCTGAATTTGTTGTGCTGAAATGTTTGAAACTTTCCAAAAGATGTGCTCTTTTTCCCTAATCAGCTGTTTAAAATGACTCAGTCTCTAGAAAGTCACACTCACCACTGGTGTTTCTCTTTTGATTTTTATTTGTTTGATTTTGAGTGCAGAAAAGTTCATTTCATTGTTAGAATTTACTTTCTTTTTTTATGTAATTTAATTAATTAGCTGTTTGCCTCTGTGTGTCCCTATGGACTGGTGACCTGTCGAGTGTGTACCCGACCTCTCGCCTGGTGCCTTCTGGAGAGAGACATCACCTCCCACGACCCTACGGAGAATAAAACGGTTCAGAAATTAGTTTAAAGTAACTCCCCAAGTCATTTAGTCACTGTTTCCCTCAGCTTCCCGGTTCACTCAGTCCACCATCACACCTGCATTTCATAGATAGTTGCTCCTCATTCCACTAATCACCTCCCCTGCATAAGATACTTTTGTTTTCTCAGACCTTTGTTTTAAATGTTTCTGCTTGTTGTTTTAATACAGGTATTTTCTCCTTTTGGGTTTCTTCCACCTCTTCACCTGCATTCACTGTGGTCATAAAGGGATGGTCATGGTCAGCAACAAAACCTAAGTAGGCTGTTGGGTTTAAATGATGCTCTGTTAACCCCTTGAACCCATTTTACAGAGATTTTCTCAAAAAGACGTGCCCAAAATGAATTGAGTATATCTCAAGAACTACAAGGTTTATTTGAGCTGTTTTGGTATCAAAATAAAGGTAGGACTCTAGAGATTACTCTAAATTCCAAAAACGCAACACTTGTGTCACTGAGAGTAACAGGATTGTGGGCATGTCATGACACCCCCAGCGGCAGCCTGAACTGTTGATGCAAGACAGGATGTTCTTTTATGATCTTCTGAGGGAATTCTAACATCATTTTTCTGTTCTTAGCTGACAGGGCGTTTCTGGCGGCCACGGTGGCAGAGGAGTTAAGTGCTCGCCCGTAACCAGAGGGTTGCAGGTTTGAGCCCCGTCTGGTGCAGTTGCTGTGTCCTTGGGTAAGGGCCCACCTTGCCTGGTGGTGGTGGTCAGAGGGACCAGTGGCACCAGTGTACGGCAGCCTCGCCTCCGTGGGTGCGCCCCAGGGCAGCTGTGGCTACATTGTAGCTCATCACCACCAGCATGTGAATGTATGCATGTGTGAATGACTGTGTTGTAAAGCCCCTTGGGGGGTTGTAGAACCATAGAAGGTTCTATATCAAATACAGGCCATTTACCATTTTCTTCATTAATGTAAGTCAGCTGCTTCAAGGTTTTTCAAATTTTCCATTCAGAGTTTGTGTTCTGTTGGCCTTACGAGTGGCTATTTGAGCTGCTGATGCCTCTATCATCTAGAACCAGTCTGACCATTCTCCTCCAACATCAGTAAGCTCACTGGGTATTTTCTATTTTTCAGCCCTTTCTCTGTAAACCCCAATGGTAGTGAATGAAAATCCTACTAAATCAGCAGTTTTGGTAAAGCTCAGACCAGCCTGTCTGACACAAATGCAGCATTAAAAGTCACAAATTCCCTTTCTGCTCCATTCTGATGCTCGGTTTGAATTTCTGGACGTCGTTTTCATCACATCTAGATACCTAAAGGCTTTGAGTTGCTGCCATGTCATTGGCCTTGTCACATCCTGATTGGTTACTTTGGTGACAGGTGTACCTAATAAAGTGGTTGGTTTGTGTTCAATTTTTATTGGTCTGTTTGCTGTGACCAAAGCAATGTTTAAAGAAGCCTTATTAACAAAGGCATCACGTCAGCCAACCCCCCCACCCCAATGTAAAACTGATAGAATTAACATTTAAATGACTTTTAGGGCAAGAAATGATCTCAAAATAAGATGATACCAGACTTTGAAAGAAACAGATGGTCAGCAAATACTGAATAAATTTATACTGAAAGGAAAAAAATCCACGTATACTCGCTGAAAACAGCAGGTGTATTTAAAACAATCACATTAACCAGATCAGATGGGGTTTCTGAAGCAGAACATCTGCTCTGTTCAGGGGGAAAGACTTCAAGCCACAAGCTGCATGAATGAATGACTGATGATAACATTTCTGTCCCAGACAAAGTGGTCCAATTAGAATCAACAGCAACAGCACAGGAAGAATCTTAAAAAGTCCAATTTTACCTGTGAAATTGACAGACAGCATTCACTTGAATGGTATATTGCAAAACTCTGTTAGAAAAATCAAACCAAGATGACGGTTCACTCCAGGATTAAAGTTTTATGTTTCTTTGTCTGACTTTCTCTGGCGACTGCACAGGCTCGAAAAACTAAAACTCCCCGAGGATTTCTGGAAAGGGATCAGCCAAGAGTAACAGGACAGTGGGTCATTACACACTACAGTTGTGTTGCAGGCTCTGGAGTAACAACGAAGCCCTACTGCTAAGGTAAATGTGTGAGAAAAAGAGCTGCATGGTCACTCTTGAGCAAAAAAATATGTGCATTCCATTGCAGATTATTTACATATGTTTAGCTCACACCTCCTGAACCTTACGTAGTCTTCATGTGTTTGTCTGAAACTCCCCCAAACTACATGTATACTTCATGAACTGCAGCCTATTTGTCTGCTAACAGAAACTCAATGCATAGAGAATGAGATCAGGATGATGTGGATGGGATGTTTTACAGAAGCGATGTGGAGCACCCTTCAGGGAGAAAACGGTGACGGAGGGGAAATACATTTTTGTGGACAGTGAAGACACCCTTGAGAGTAAAAAGCCAGTAAACCGAGGGGCTGATAATAGAAAATATAGTCCTTGCTGTGTTTTGGTCAAATTTGACCAGTTTAGAAGTCATTTCTTTTATCTGATTCATTGACTGAGACTCAATTAGTCCACACAAGGAATCTGAACAGACAAGAAGAAAATGTAATCGTGGGGTTTTTTTTAGAATTGGAAGCTGTTGTTTGAGCCTCTAGCATACAAAACTTTGTCGGGGCTCACAATGACCCAGGAGCCCTGATAAATGGCCAAACTCAACCCCATAATAAAGGCCTACCATGGAAAGGCTGTTTAACCCCGCCCACTTAGCCAGAACATGACTAATGAACTGGCGGCATGCAGGTTGGCCGGTTTACACCGACATGTGTCAGACATGCATTTTGTTTTTGAGTGGACATGCAAACACATGCACTTCAGTTCCCTTTGTGGTTTCCATGGCAGTTTTCAATCTTTTCCAAAACTGAATAGTACCCCTACAACAGTGGCGTCCGATCCTGGTGTTAGAGTGCCACCATCATGCATATTATAGAGGTTTCTTTTGCTTTAACACACCTGATTCTAATCAGTGGGTGACTAAAGACTTGTGCAGAGTTCGATGACTTGCAGAACAGGTCATTCAACCATTGAATCAGGTGTGCTGGCACAGAGAAACAACTGAAACATGCATGATTGTCGCCCCCGAGGACCAGGATTGAACATCTCTTCCTTATGTGAACCACAACTGGTATTCTCACAAACAATCTCAAAATTGTTCCAATCATATACCAAGCTTTTTTCACACCTTCTTTGAACACTATTATTTACTGGATTGGTGGAAAATCTCCAGAAGCACCATCAGCACTCATCCGAGACAGAAAAGATAAAAAGAAAAGCTGCAGTTTGTGCTTTAAAATATGTCAAATGGTGCATACTGTGTTCTGAATGTGATGGCTTTATTTACAAAATTCGATTGTTCTTTCATTTGTTATTTTTAGTGTTCACACCGTATTTTTATCATAATGTTCTCATCAAATCACACTGGTCAGTCTGGAATATTTAATTTGTTTTGGATACATTAGGGTGGTCATTTTGACAGGAGACACAAAAGCTTGTTAATGAACACGAGAGGGTTAACTTCACTCAATGAACTGTAGATTTGGGTGGGTTGGAGGGTCTGACCTTGAAAACAGCAGCCAGTAGAGAACAGAGGGCTTTAGTAAGGAGTTGAAACGCTCAGTGTTCTTGGCTAATGCCAAGGGACTGAGTGAGTACCAAGAGGTGAGCTCAGGGAAAGTTTCAAAACCAGAGAGAGATAACGAGTGAAGAAAAAGCCAAGCAGCTTTTGATCTCATTTCATGTATGATAAAAATGTACAAACACACAGTAACAGTTGATTAAACAGTGTTAAAGGTCACGGATGTCAGTGTCAACTAGAAAACTTCACTTGTGTCATTGGTCCATCTCATGATGCTTTTTATATTATGCTGACATATTCATCTGAAAATTATTTTTCTGTCAAGATTAATGGCACACGTTTTTGTAATGGTGTTTTTAAAGACTTTAGATTTCTATTTATTATATAAACATCAAAAGAAAAATGTGACTGCCATTAGAGGACAAAATATTCACTTTCAAAAAACGTTGATCAAAAGTTTTGATCCAAAAATGCAGGAAAAATGCTATTCTGTAATATTTTATAGCAGTGTTTGAAAGTGGGCATTTTTTTCTTTAACAACTCGATATTACAGTGAAATGTAAGTTCGGGCTAATCTTTAAAAAAATCCAAGGCTGACTTTTCAGAAAAAACATGTCCATCCACCTAATGTCTATTTTTTATGGAAAAATATATTTCAGTAATAAAAGTGACATATTTAACAGTTTAAATAGCAGGACCAATCTTTTATTTTTACTTTCTTTGTTCATTTAGCCCGCTGAAGCCTATGTGAGGTGAGCAGAGTAGACATTGGGACTTCTGTGTCCTGACCAGAGCATTGCAACTAAATACTGTTTGGAAATGACCAAATTCAAAGATCTTTAGAGACACAAAATATTTTGTAGAAAATTATCAATAAAATTAAAATATATGTATAAAAAAATCAAAGCTGCTTCATGTGGCTAAATGAATGAAGTACAAAAAAAAGATTAGTCCTGATATTTTAAACAGTTAACCAATAAAACATATTTCTGGCAAGAAGTGTAGCTAAGAAAGAAGAAAACAAATTACTGCTGACACTGGGACTCGAACCGGCGTCAGGACACGGCAAAACAGAGTAAAAGGCAGATGTTTTATCCACTAGACCACCAAGCTTTACATGTTGGTCTAAATGCCCAAGACGCAGGTGTTATATGTGCATCTTGTGCTGGCCATAATGTGTGTTTGGTCAATGGACTGTCATGGAGGGGGGGCTAGCAGATTCGCTCCGTGACGGCTGGGGGGGAGAGCATCTCACAGAAGTCTTGTTTTATATAAGCAAGGTTGGTTGGTGCCCTCCTGGCCACTTGGTGCCCTACGCACCGTGCGTGATGCGCGTGGGCCGAGCGCTGGTCCTTGGAAAAGTTGTGGCTCTAAACAATTTTAACTTAGGTGGACTGAGGGGGACAAGTCTCTTTGGATTATAATGGTAACAGACTTGTGTCTAGAGCAACTTGATAATGGACCAAAGCAGTTATCATTGAGGCTAACGATTCATAGAGGGAAGAAGACTGTCTCTGTCAGAGGTGTCGGGTTACCATAGAAATAGCGTGCAAGCATAGAAGGAAGCACACAAAGCTGCAGTGGAGTAGGGGAAGGGACGTACAGGGTAGATGTTGAAGACCCCAAAAAATATTTTGATTCTGATTATGCAAACGAGGTTAAAAATATGAAATAATTAATTTCCAGCTAATCTAATTCTAACAATCCAAGCAGTAGCCTTTCTAGAGTAAGCACGTTTTCCTCATGCAGGTGTGGATTTTCTCCAGGTTCCTCCCACAGACCAAAAACATGCATGTTAAGCTAAACAGAGACTAAAATTTGTCCCTGCATGAGAGCAAGTGTGCCTGTTTTTTTGTCTCAATGTGGCCCTGGGAATGACTGGAGACCTGTCCCTGCCTCTCACTCAATGACTGCTGGAGTTTGGCACCAGCTCCCCATGATCATAAGAAGGTTGGAGGATGGATGGATAGATCTTGATTATTTTAGTTGTCATGGATCTTCAACCTCCTGCAAAGAACTTCTCACCTCAAATTTTGCCGTTTTGTGCATCACACAACTGAGGCTGAAGTCAAAATGTATATCAGACAAGAAATCAGGAAAAAGCAGGACTTTAAACCGTGGGAGCAAAAAAGTGGTTGGTTTCAAAATACGATCCATTATTTATAGCAACTACAGAGGGAGTCCGGTTCAGAATTTCATTGTTCAGAATCAGGACTGATTATTCACTCAATGATGTGAAAAGAATAAAGGGAAGCTCTCCATTTACTATGAGAAAAGAAAAAACTACTATTACTATTATGCAAAAGAAATAGGAGTATTCCCCTCAGTATTTCCTTGCAATAGCATAAGCTCAGAGAACAGAATTAGTGCAATGGCTCTTATCTGCGTCGGCGGCGGCAGCAGCACCACCAACTCAGAAGAACTGAGGAGTCAACGCTGCAGTCAAATCCTTTACCCTCATTCTGTCGATGTCTAAGCTTAACTTTAATTGAGGAGGTGCTCACTTGACAGAGCATGAGCCACCCCATAATACTCACTCAGAGCAGCTCTCCTTGAGCTGGAAAAGATGTCCTTTACTCCCAGGTGTCCTGCAGTCAACTTTTAAACGATCAATTGTAATTTGAGCTAAATAACCTCATTGACTTCTGATGGATTGCTCACTCAAGCTCACAGGGATCAAGAGATCAATGTGCAATAGAAAATGAAATGGATGCATGAGTGCTTTATGTTTACATCAGTTCAAATGAATTGTATTCCAGCTAGGTCTCTGAGCGGTGACATTAGTTCATGTGTGTTATGTCTGTATTCTTCAGGAGGGGGTGTGGGAGTTTATGCAGCAATGTGTTGATTCTAAGGAAGCACCTGTTTGAATCCATGTTGATTGAGTTATGGGTGGGTGCAGCTTTGGACGGGTTTTATTACTGTCTGTGGTGTATTGATGCTCAAGGTAAAGATTTAAGATGGATTTATACCTTACTGAACTCAGACAGAGCTGCTTTTTTCTGCGTTGGCTTTAGAAAGCTGAAATGATTTCTCTTCAGCAGACGGGCTCTATAGATAACAAGAACACATCTCACCAAGGCTATAGAACAGGAATTGGAAATTGGATTTCGATGTGAAAAGGCTGATTTTAGAGACTAGAGTAAGAAAGTCTTTGAGTAATTAATCCCAATACAAAACTTCGTTCTTTTGCAAATGCTCTTTACTATTTTTGTCGTCTCCAACAAACAGATCTATTGTAGCGATGCACTTAGGAAACAGATCTTCAACAAATGGATCTTGCCTGTGACAGTCGACGCTTGTGTTAATCTCTGCTGGTAAAGCTAGTGCTCCAGTCCACACACAGAGTGTAGTGGCCAGTATGACGGACCGTCAAATCCTCCAATTCTGAAGTTCTCAAAAGGAGGGAAATGGAATGCTCTCCTGAATTCTGGAATGAGTCTTGACCTCAACTTGAGGAGTTCTTGTGTCTTGGTTTCTTGTTTATGAGTGATGGTAGGATGGAAAAAGAGATGGACCAGTAGACCTAAACCTCCCAGGTTTTTGATCGTGACCAATCCCTGCTAAGAGCTTCCTCTGTCCTCAAGAACAGGTAAGAATCTCTGTCATTCTAATGGATCATCAAAAGGAGTCAGCTGAGAGGGTTCAAGCATCATGGTTACTTCCCTGGACGTTTCCAGCTACGTCCCACTGGGACAGACCTAGAATTCAAAGTAGTTCTATATCCTCTTCTGGACTAGGGTCAGCGTGGAATCACTAGAGGTAGACGGAGAGTGTTGCTAGGGAGAGAGATGCCTGGATATGTTGCTTTCCAAACCTGTTCTTAGATAAGCAAAAATAAATAAATGGAGGTAAACAATGTTGACTATATAAATGAGTCAAGTTTGTTTTAGCATAGCAGGGGCATCAGCAGACCTCTGAAACACAACATGATGTCTGATTGAATCACAAACGTTGTTTATAATGGTTTCAATCAACTCCAGCAGCCATGTGGGAGCTGAAACGTGACAAAATCACGTCTTGTGGAATCAGTAGTTGGTGTCTCATCGTGGAGTGGTTTTAATATACAGTACTGCATGTGTCTCATTGTGAGTGAAATGGATTGCTGTTAGCTGGTGAGAGGCACTTTGAACTCAATTATTTAAACAAATTGTGCTGAAAATTTGTCAAATCTTGCAGTTGATAAAAAAGTGTCTTCTGAACTTGAATTAAACCCACGTAGAAGTAACACATCATGTTGGGTTCAACAAACAACTCATCTTGGTCCAATTATTGCACCAAAACATGGTCAAATATTATTCCAGCTTGGTTGTATTTTTTTAACCGTTGGTGAGATATAATCAAAGTTCCCCTTATTTTGTAAGACTAAATGTTGCAGCCTTGGCCTTTTGAGAGAGAAAACCTGGAATGTGTTTGGATAAAAAAAGGGAGCTGGTACTGTAAGTGATTGTTGTATCTAATTTGATAAAAATTTGTTTATTTTGGGTTTGATGAATTTTAATCCTTGAGTTTTCAGACCAAGTCAAAACCAATGAAAAAAAGTTTAGCATTTTTTTATTTATTTGAAACCATTAGTGTTATAATAAAATTTTAATTGAAAACTAAACCAAGCAATTAATTTTAATCTAAGGTTTGTCAGCTTTTTCATCCAGGTTAGCGCTCTGCCCTCTCAGCAAAATCAACACCTTCTGTGGTCACAATCCAAGTTAGGCGAGTTTATGAATTCACATTTTTCAGTGTGACACAGAAGAGACTGACTTTCTCTGACCCAAACATTTTCCCGTCTATTTGGTTTCTGCGGTTAATGCATACAGTGAGGGTTGAAGAAAGATTTCACATTCAGCATGCATGTGCAACTCAGGGTGACCAATCATATTTCAAAAGGAACACATTATATGGTTCCTTAGTGAACACGCTCTTTAAGAGGATTTATTAGCATCAGACATGCTTTAGCCCATCACCTAGTGGCCATCTGTTGTATTGTTCTTTTAAATGTCTTCAACGGCCTTAAAGTGAGAGTGTGTATTTTTCCTGCCGATAGGGGGCAGTACATAGCTAAATCATTGCAAGCAAGCTGTATTTTTGTGTTCAAGTAAGACCTTAGACCTGTGGCAATTAATTTTAGACCATATTTTTATGGCTTTATGTTATGAATCTGACAATATTTTTTAACAACTGGGCATCATTTGATTCATTTTCAACAACATTTCGATGGATATTTCCAGATATTAATGGTAAAAACTACATGCTCACTTTAAGCATCCATTTTCACTCATTTCAATATATTTTTTAATGTGCAGGACTGTTCAAACCAAAACATGTGAAACGTGGCCATTAGGTTTATCCAGATCCCATATGTGAAAATTTTCTGCACATAAAATATTTTTATGGGAGAATTTTGGTTCAAGAACTTTTCATTTTTCATCTCTGTTGCTGAAAACAATAATTTTGCGTGTGATTAATACAAATTAAGACAAATAAAATGGTAATGTTTAAGACATTTACCATGACATTATTTGACTTTAAGCTGATGCATACTCAAAATGTTTGAAATATTTAGGCTGCAAATTTAATATAAATTCTTTAAATGCCACTTCATTTCTGCAAAAGATGTCTCTAAATGCACTTAATGAGAAATGTTGATTTCATATATTTTTTTATTGATTAGAAATTTCCTGAGTTCTAAAGAAGATTTTCTGTGCACAGCCCACAAAAGACAGTTAATCACAGAGACTTGATCAGCGGAAAGTGGAGAGATGTGCTGCCAGCAGACTCGGTACCAGGGAATTGGATTAAAGATGATGCATTCCTTAAAGAGCTTGCAAGCAAGTGATTCCCCCAAGAAGAAAGCATATATGCAGTCATTAGCTTACTTATTTCCAGATATTTTCCAGTGATTAAAACACATTTATCTTGGGATTTAGAATCTAGGAGATCAAAAATTACATGTACAAGCAAACTGGTCCAGCTTCTATGTGTGTTCTTGTGTTGATGGCAACATTTCACTCATTGAAACAATCGTTTTGCTTCAGCTCACAGCAGACGTACCTTGTAGCTGCTGTTTTATCTGATCTATTCCACTCATGGCCAGTGATGGCAGACTCGTAGAGGAGTCGTCAGCCCATCACATCTATTATTTAAAAACAAACATGTGTTAGCAGCTGTTCCCAGGCTCATTAGATGGAGATCACAGCGGGACTGATGATACATGTTTAGCTGTGATCTGGCGTGTTCTTTTAGGAAAATCTGTACGGTTTCCTCACAGCTGATCAACGTCGCCGTATAATGGAGATGAAGAGAGGAGGATTGAAAAGCGTGTCATGATTTGCTGAGACCATCTTGTTTAGTGATATGCCAAAGCGATTTTCCAGTCTGTACTGTTACATTTAAGTCTGGCTGCAGTTGCTAAAAATAGACTACTTAACTTTTCTTGATAAGATGTTTTAAATTGAAAGTATCCTTAATTTATTCATTATGCAATCATATTCTTTAATAAAGAAAATCTCAAAATTTGGGGCAAGGACCTCGCGATGGGTCATGAAACACAACGTTTAGGGTCTTAAGATGATCTCTAGGAAAAAGAAAAACAGAAAAGCAATTACAAATAGACAGTTTTTACTTTATTTGGTGGAAAAGCTACAAATAATTTCCATAAATGAATAAAGGTTGTTCAATACAAAGTGAAGCTGTTTTTCTTTTCAGTATCATTTTTCTGTTTATGCAGGTACAGATTGCAGCAGACCTGGCAGGGAAACGGTAAATGGACTGTATTTGATGTAGTGCCTTCTGGAGTCCTAGAACCCCCCAAGGTGCTTTACAACACAGTCACACACACACATTCACATCCTGGTGGTGATGAGCTACAATGCAGCCACAGCTGCCCTGGGGCACACTGATGGATGTAAAGCTGCCGCACACAGGCGCCACCAGTCCCTTCGACCACCACCAGCAGACAATGTAGATTAAGTGTCTTGCCCAATAGCACTACAACAGTGACAGACTGAGCAAGGATCGAACCTGCAACTCTCTGATTACGAGAGAGGACACTTAGCTTCTCTGCCACTGTCTCCTCAGACTGCTCTCTTCCTAGCCACATTCACCACATGCCTAAACCACCTCAGCTGGCTCTACTCGTCTTGAAGGAGCAGTGGCTCTACTCTGAGTCACTCCCAGATGTTTGAGCTCCTCATCCTATCCCTAGCCCTGCCACCTATCAGAGACAAGTCATTTTGGCTGCCTATATACATAACTTCATTGTGTGGAGTTGCAAATCTTTGCATTCATAATTTTGTAGTTAGGAAGCCTAAACGTTTGGGAACCACTGTATGTTTCTACCACTATCCTGTGAATTTGAGGGTTCTTTGTAGTATGATAGTTTATCACAGAATTGCACCTTCACAACAGAGATCTCCAAAGCTGCAATTCCAGTAGTACCTATGCAGATGTACTCAATGATATGCTACTCAAATCGATTCGGTCCGGTTGGATGGCAATTCCAAAAGTAACGGATACCAGGTTGCCACCAACTTTTCAGAACCTGGTTCCAAGCATCTCAAGGCTGAAAACACAATGTCAGCGACCATTTGTCATTGATTGGCTAGGGGATGGAGTCACTGGTTGCTCCAGAGTTTTCTGCCTGATGCTTTGCTGTTTGGCTATTTCCGGGTTCAGAGTCTGACAAAAGCCAGGACTTAGCAGAATGTTCGACATCACCACCACATCTGCCATTGCAATGATGTGTTTTTGTGTCAGACACAGATCAGCTGGAGCTCACAGGTCCCCACCCACTAGAGTTGTAACGTAACACCACTCAAACCATGTAGAGTTGAGTTGGATCAAGTCAAACTGTGCTCAGTCTGTACTCTGGGAGGCACTACTGTACTGCTGGAATTGAGGCTTTAGACTGTTCCTGGGATCTGTTGCTACCACTCTCGCAGTTCGAGGGTCACGGCCTCAATTCCTCCATCAACCCTTGGTATTTCTCAAACTTCCCAAGTTCATTTTTCTTAATGTTTAAGTTGCTTGGGATCTCCACATATATCATTGTTCTGTAGTTGGTCAAACACCATAATGCTCGGGTGGTTAACCATCACCTGTTTGCCAGTCTGGATCTGCAAATACCTTGTATTTGAGCCCAATCATTCTCCATCACTTTGACCTCCAGTCTGTAATGGACATCTGTATGCTTTTACAGCCGTTTAGTTCTGGCGTTTCATGTGTGCTTTGCCTTCCTGCATCATACAACCTGCTTTTTTAGTGCTGGACTGTCCTGGGGAATGTTTGCTTCTTGGTTTCGGTCTGGTACGGTATATCTACCACCATCAATTACTCATTCACGATTAGTGCCTCACTGTCCAACCTTCTCTAGCCACTGGTAGGATGTTTGCCAAATCTTTCATATGCCGGGGGACATGTCATGCAGTGGCCTCATATTACATGGCAGTTACTCTTCTGCTTTGGGTCTCTGCTGGCTGACACATTCACTTAGCTGTTCATCATCAGTTTGGGCTGTTCTATATTTTCTTTATTGCAGGTCCATTTACTCAAAGGAATATCAGTAAGCTACAAGATGTGTGATACAGTAATTATCATGTTTATGTGGGACATGACACATAAAAGTACATGTTTGCGGTCAGTCTCACATGCTGAAAGCTGATAATATACCATGATTTGCTGAAAGTGGTATGATTTGCAGCATAATGCTGGAGAAATATGGATTGTTGGGTTTAAACGTACCCAGTGACAAACAGAAGCACAGCTAGTAGTATGACCTCTGGTGTTTGTGGGATATCAGTCCAGCATTGTGCTAATCCTGGAGATGGAACCTGTCTGAAGCTCCACAATACAAGGCAGCCTTTGAAAAGATTTTTTATAAAAAAAAATCTTCTTCAGGCAGTCAAATAATATTAACCTGACGGTAAAGCATGCAATTAAGTTCTTCCATGTTTGTTTGATTTTCTCTCCTTTATGGTCAGGTTTCCTGAGGGTGTCTGAGCGCGTTTCTTCTATTGATCTGAAGGAACAGAAACAACATTCATGGATTTTGAAGCCTGTGGCTGAGTTAGATGTCTGTTTACATAATTAATGTTTCAATAACTAATTATTATGAATTGCCTTGATGGAGCATAAAACTAACTCCATCAAAGATTTATGTTTAAAGTATATTATCGGCCAGCGTGATTTTCAAATAGCCTTAGGCCAAGAGGAGGCAATAAATACTGGGACCAGTCTGAGTGTGGGCAAGATTTTACTATCGATCGTCACCTAAAGGAGAAGAAGAGGGTGATGGTGTTTTTGCCTTCATCTGTGTGTTTGTTAGGGTCAGGGCTAAATAATCCTTTTACCAATAAATGGATTTTAATGAAGCAGTACAGTACAATCAAGAAGCTCACAGCAGCATATCAACATCAGTAAACACAAAAATGTAGTTAACTTTACAGCCACTGAGCTAGAATTGGATCTGGAAGTAGCTGAGCGTTAATCACAACACATACTTCAATCGCTACATGATTGCACAAGATCTTTGTGTAAAACATGCCCCTTTGACATAAACACACACACACTTGTTAATGCAGACGCAATGATCAAACTCGTTAATTAACAGCCTATCGAGCCCAAGAAGAAAACACCGGGCAATGAGGCTGAGATGTCTGCCTTATGGGAACGTTTGCAAGATTCTCATGTTCTATTTGGGACTTCCACAGGTGAGGTTTGTGCTGGAAAGCTGTGATCATGTCGGACAGCTGCATGATCGCTTGCATCCCTTCAATCGTAGATTCGTGTGAGTGAGATGATCGGTTATGTCACACATTTTAAAATCACATCAAATTGGATCGGACAGTTCAAGAAAGGGTTTTCCTGTACCTTAATTTATCCCTTCTTGGACATTTTGTGAGTGTTGGCTGATATTTCTCATTAGAAAAAAAAAACCTAAAAAATGCATCCGATGGATGCTGAGAGACTGCCGGGCCAGAATGCTGTTACTTTAGCGGGCTCAAAATTGAAACGCATCATGGGGGTTGTAGTGTATGGCCAGTATATTTGTGTATTTCTTAAGGCAATACATGCCTTTTATGCAATTACAGGCCACTTAAAATGACTTGAAGGACCGGATTTGGCCCACAGGCCTTGAGACTGACACGTGCTCTAAAAGTTAACAGCCTGCATAATGTTATTTTCAAGAGTTGAAGAAAAGGACTGTAATTCTGTCATTTCTTAGCATAAAATGTTGGTCAGACAGTCTCAGACCAGGTTATTTATTTATTTTGCTGTAAACGGATCAGCTTACTTGGATGGAGTGTGTTGTTTGGGTAGATGTGAACATTTGAACTCTTCAGATAAAACAAGCAAACCCTGCTTAAAAGAAACAAACTATCCATCAGATGGAAGAGTGGTGGTGTCATAGATTGATACATTTTAGGCAAAACATAATCTTCCCCTGTAATCAATGTCACTTGTTGCTGTCATTCTTTGTTGTTGGTGCAAACAGGCCAACTGAAAGGAATTGAGGAATTGATTTGTCTTCCTTGTGTTTTTTCCTTTCATGGTCGGGGCTTGTTTCGGGCAGCACCCGTGAGGTTTGGTTGGATCCAAGTTAACCAAGTCAAATTCAGGTGTGAAATTTGATCCATTTCCAGTGAAAGCACTCTTAGTTTAGAAGCAAGGCAGCTTTATTTATATAGGCCATTTCATACACACAGAGGCAATTCTATGTAGGTGCAAGAAAGCAGCGAAAACATAAAACAGTTCACTTTAGAATCAATGTGACAACATAAAACAGTAGATTTTAAAATGAACAAATCCAATTAGATTTTTTTAAAAAGACAAAGTTAAACGTCTGAGCAGTTAGAGGGCAGAAAGCTCATCATAAATAAAAAAAAACACTCGGGCAGATGAATACATGAAAGTAAAATCTGCTTTTTAAGTTACTACAGTTAGGGGGGTACATACATCTTTAAGTAATGCCTGGCCTTTGGTTAAGCCTGTAGCACATTCGTTTCACTTACCTGTAACTTTGGATAGAAATCTGAATAAATCTTTTATTTAACAGATGTGGATAAATGAACCGGCCACTTTGCACGATCAAACATCCTGTGCCTGCAGCTTGTGTGGTACCAGTTATGGACGTTATTAGACATGCTCTTTTAACCCCCTTGTGTCTTCTCAGATGCTCTGATTACCAAAGTAATTAAGGGAAAAGCCAGAATGCCCAGCTAGTCCTTTCTGGTCCACTCCACCCCCACCATTTACTCGAATCCAGCTGCTAATTAATGAAGTGCCATGAAAGGGTCACCCAGTGAAAATCGCTGTATGAATAAATCAAAGCCTTCTATTCTCAAGGGACTCTGTTTGGGTTGTCAGAAAAACACACAACTCAGAAAAGGGAGAGACTATTTTTGAATGAGTGTATTTCATTTAGGGTGTTTCTGAGCAGCTTCTATGTGTGTGCTTTTGCATGGAGGTAGTGACCGTGATGTGGACTTATTTGTCTCTGCCGGGTGGTTAAAATATATTTTTGAATATGAGATTCTTGCTGTGCTAAGTCACACAAAGGCCAGGGCCATTAACCAGATTAATTTGGAAGATTGAATGGATGTGAAAGGGCAGATGAAGGTAGATGGGACAGAAACCATCACAGGAACAAGAGGATGAGATGAGATGGAGTGACAGGTGGCTGTGTGGGATAGTAAAGAGACTTGAGTGGATGACGGAGAGAAAAGGAAAAAATGTGATATGGAGAAATAACACAATGGGAGGACAAGATCATGCGGGGAGGAGATAGAAACACAGATAGAAAACAAGTTGGAGATGATAAAACATTAAGAAATGAGACAGCGGGGAGAAAGGAGATCCTCTTGTGGAGGATAACACCCCCCCTATTCTCTCCTCTACTGCTCACTGAAGGGCACAAGTGTCTGTGGGCAAATACTATGTATTAGACTCTGGGCAGCTAGTGAAGTTGATGATAATCCTGTTAAATAGAAAAATGAGAACGACTGTGGATCTTCCTTCATCCTGTAATGAATCCACTCTTACATTCAGATGGCGGGTGAGATTGGAGCTGAATGAGAATACTTCCTTCAGCGTGACTCTGCTGAAAAACCGACGGCTGCTCTGTGATGTAAAAACGAGCATGTAGGTTCAACTAAATCAGTCTGCATTTAAGTAGCAGGTTTTGAAGTGCACTTCAGCGAAGCTTGGCCATAAATAAGTTAGTGCATTTTGTAGCCCCTGAACACTTATATTGAGTTTTTGCTCTTTTATTAGTTTCGCTTTTCAGCTAAAAAGAGGTTTTAGTTCAAGTGAGGAAAAAATGAGTATTTGTGTTGAATTTAAATATGAAATGTCTCTAAAACTGTAAAATGCTGTGGTTGTAGGAGAGTTGTTCGTCACACAGATCGAGTGAGATCTTGTAATAAAGCCTGAATATGAGATAAGGTCATCTTAAATAGAGATATAAATGGACCCCAAAGAACTTTATTCTAAATTTTTTGGAATGAGTTTATTTCTATGATCTAGTCATGTGAGACCTCCATTGAGAATCTTTGGGATGTGCTGGAGAAGGCTTTGTGCAGCGGTCAGACTCTACCATCATCAATGCAAGATCTTGGTGAAACATTAATGCAACACTGGATGGAGCTCTCCAGATCCACAACTGCATCATGCATGGGGTGGGAGACATTGTCTGTTATTTTTGCTAGAGTCCTTCTGTCTCCCACCTCCTTCTCTGGATTAAGGCAACATCCAAGGAGCTTATCTAATCTTCTCCTCTCAACTGTAGATAAGCTGCTGCTCCATCAGACCACAGCAAAGATGGCTGATGCCACCACAGTAAAAAAAAGGTCCTTAGGAGCAACCCCTGCACTCCAAAGGACCTCGGTCTAAAGATGAGAGATACTGTGGCAAAAGTGGCAACAATTCATCAATTGTCAAACTGATTATGTAGAACCAGGTATGTATCTCATTTAAATTTCTGAACATTATTTGATTACATTGTTTTATAAACATAAACTTTTATTCACAAACCATAAAGAAACTTCCTATTTGTTTCTTCAGCAAATTGAATTAAAAAAAAGATGTGAAAATAAGTTTATTTATTGTAAAGGAGAATTTCTGCATGTCTGGTAACTTCGTAGCCAAGAACTCTAGACAAACTATAGCAGTGGCAAAAGATTTCTGCTCTACAGGTTGTCTAGCAATGCTCCATCTTAGTCTCAGGGGTCTACCATTGACCTGAACAGTTTTAGGCCAGGCCAATCACAGCATTCTACATTCTGCAATAAGGCATTGGGCGGGCTTAGCACCAGAGCTGTGGTAGAGAAAAAACTGCAAAGATGGCGTCGACTCAGGAACGGCGCTCATTTAAAAAGACTTTGGAATCAACTTTGGACGATTTAGACTTGGGCTTTTCTTTGCGACATGAGTAGATAGAGATATTTACTGTGTATCATTTATTTTGAAAAAGGATGTATTCGTTTCTTTTTCTTCTTCTTTGGTGGTGTATGGTAGACTGCCATGTTAATTGATTTCCATAGTGATGAATACATCACGTTGTTCGTTCCTCTGACTGGTCCTAGCGCTGTCCAATTGCGTCCAGGAAACAGCAGAGAACGTCTCGACTAGTAGAAGCTAACCGTTAGCATTAGCAACTCCACCACACAGCAGAACTCCTCCAGGCTTGTGTTATTTGTGGAGATAAAACATCAACGTTGCAGAGCAAACAGAGTCAGTGGTAGAGTCGTGTTGCTGTTAGCCAATCAGAGGAGAGATGTCCAAATATCAGGAAGTTAGACTCCAAAACCTGTCTATCTTATCTATCCAGAAATACAAAATGTCTTAACTTATTCTATGTCCTAAAATACTTATTTCCAGGTGAAATTATTATTATCATAAGGAAATGCAGTTCAGCACAAACACTGTAATTTAAAATATTAATACCTTTTCACTCTATGGTGTCTGCACTATAATACCTTTAGAGATCTTGAAAACCCTAAAATTGTGACTGAACTTCTAAAAGATTGAAGAGATGCTGTTTGTTTTTGAACTAGCCCCTTTAAATGGAGGAACACCTGCTGATTAAATAAAATAGAGAAAAAAGAAAATCCTGTACTGCAACTTTCCCAAAGAAAAAAGAATGGCGTTTTAAAAACAGATAGATGTGCAGCTGGCATACACAGGAGCATTCTGATACCTGAGGGATTTTATTTGATTGTTTTGGCATCAGGACACGAGAAAACATGGCAAGAAAAAGGCAAAAACAAAAGCTTTTACTTTGACGCAGAAAGCTGCCACTTAAATTGGACTAAAACTGTTTTTCTTCTTTGCTGGTTCTACTTTTGTACCTTAGTCTTTGTTAATAATTTTCACCTTTAAATGAAAACAAAATACACACACACACACACACACACACACACACACACACACACACACATATATATATATATATATATGTATGTGTGTGTGTGTGTGTACAGAGAGAGAGAGAGAGAAATCACAACCTTTTTACTCATTTGCGTCCAACTACACACAGATTATAAAATTTACGAGGGACAGCTTCTCAAAGAAGATGCTTGAAGACTGCCGGTGAGTTATGCCTCACTAAATCTAAGGAATGACATTTTGAAGTTCTGACCCTTCTAAAGGGCACATTTATCTTCTCGAAAGCGCCGCATGACAGAGTGGGGCCACCGTGCTCTTCATTTCAGGGTAGGTAATAAAAGGAGCTTGTTGAGAAGGCAACTAAAAATATGTTTCCTCCAAGATCACTTCTCAGTTGACTTTCTGCAACCAATTTTTCTTTAACTCTTTGCCTCAAAAACCTTTATTGAGTTGATTATTATAACTAGTACATGGTTTATGTTTTGTGTGTGTGTGTGTGTGTGTGTGTGTGTGTGTGTGTGTGTGTGTGTGTGTGTGTGTGTGTGTGTGTGTGTGTGTGTGTGTGTTGGAGAACAGAGTAAACAAAAATCAGATCAGTTTCAGTTCAAAGACTAAAGTCTACTTAGAAAATGGCAAATTTCCAACTTCCAGTGTCTTGCATCAGACCATTACAGCAATGATAATTTCCACTACAAGCCAGTGTCAAATGACACAAAGAGATGGATACAACAGGCATTTTATGTTGAAATGATTATTGTGTGAAAGTGGATTTTATGAGGTTTTGATTGGTTGCTTATTCTCTGGTAATAAAACTACCATTGGAGCTGTTTTTCCTAGCTGCTAAAACCAACCTAGTACCAAGAGCCAGAATCACAAGAGATCTGCTGTTAATGGGTGTGGCTGGAGTGTGAGGCCCACTGTGTGGCTACTCAGTGAGGTCACACCAGAGGAAGCAGGGTAAGATCAGACAAAGGCAGGTAGAGGCTAGGTGAGTCTCCTCACCACCAGCTTAAACAAACCCATAGAAGTTCATGCTCAGGCCTACAGATTTGGACCCTTTGCGGTTTACCCCACCGCATCCAGACGGATAATGAATCACACATGCGGGAAAACGCTGCTGGCTGATTCTAAAACATTCAGAGGATGAATACATATCATTAATCATCTTAAAATGAACTTATTTCACTTGAAAATACATGTTTTCACTTGAGTCATTGCTCCGCCTTCTTCTCAAAATTCCCACGCAGCAATGGATTGTGGGTAATACGAAGTGCAGATTAAGGGTGCAAAATGGGCGTAGTCAACTTCCTCACTTGGGAATTGGGACACCCTATGCACTCGCAGACCATTCAAGAAGTTTCTGCTTCATTTTTATCAGTAAAATAATATTTCTGTATTTTATTTCCCTGGTTGAACAGGGGGAAATGCTGTGTGTTTGGCATGATTCTGCTTGGTCAAAATGGGCTAAAATATGACGTGTTGGTAGGGTTGGGTACCGAGACTCACGGTGGCAGCCCTGCAGATCTCTGACCACTGAGGAGGAGAGGAGAGTGGGCTCACGCGGCCCAGGCACCCGGCTTTGATCGCTGTGGTCTGACGCTGTGTTTGTTGCCTGTGGAGCTCTCTGAAGGAGACCAAACTCAGCAGTTTGGTGAGTTGATGCATGCTTCACGTTTGAGTCGCTCAACCTTGTTTTTCTGGCTAAAAGCACGCACAAAAGTTCATTAGCTTCAGTTAGCTAAGTTAGCTTGTAGCTGGGACCAATGGCAGACTCAGATCCTCATAGTTCCACTCTCAGCTCCACCTCTTTGCCCATTTTTGGATTGTGTGGAAGTGACAAGACCTGTGACACAGCCAAGATGGTGTCAATTGGAACCACCCATTGGGCTTCAAATAAGACCTTCAGAAAGCTATGGGTGACATCACGGAGGGTTTGTACAGTATTTTAACCGTCAATGTCCAAGGCAGAGGCTTTCCCTTCCAGTTTTTTTTTTCTCCAAAAATGATCTGTTTTGAGGTTCAATTAAATTTTAAACTTCCTGTTTCCAAGGAATATGAGGTTGCAATCAGATAAACAAAAATAAAAATCCTTTATTAACATGATATTGGTGTGGGGGGTTGTTTATTCTTCCTTTTTCCTGGGTAAATTTTTGGGATTATATTGACTTCTGACAAATAAATAAATGCCATCAAGCACAAAAGATCAGTAAAGGTTTATACATTATATTCCCTTCAAGGGCAAGGCATTATTACCCTTGACAGAAGTGCTGTGGTGGCAAAAATACTTTAAAAGCTGTGGAATCTACAAAACTCTTCCTGGCTGACTGACTCAGACAAGACTTTTCATAGGAAGAAACCAACACCCCAGTGACCACTCTAACACAGCAACTACCTTCCTCTCAAGCACTGTAACAAAAGACACAATGTGGGAAAGTGGCAATATTTTTAACACTTGATGGCACATGGCAGGACAATTGGGATTGTGGGACACTTAAGGGCTTACAAACTAAGAGAGATGGTCCTGAGTGCTGTATGCTACATCGAGGTAAAGTCAGGAATTGTCAGTCTATGAATGGTGCAATCTGAATGCATGAATCCACTCAAGAACACAGAGGAACACATACTGAAGTTTGTTTTTTGCACTCATGGCTAGAAATGCATAAAATAAAGGACAGGTTTTTGAATGTCTTTGAGTAAAAGTGCCAAAGCCATGAACTTACACGACTGCTCACAAAGATCAAGGAAAAACAACCGCACGTGCACATCAGAGAAGTTTTAAAAGAGTTGCACACAAAGGAATCTAGCGATTTTGTGCTTGTTACAGTTGGCTGGAAAAGTACACTTTTCTCTTCATGTATCCCCCTAAGTCACACAAAACATGTTGTTAAAAGAAAAGAAAATCAAAGTAAAGGTTGTTAAACTTATAAGAACCAAGCTGATGGATAAACGTGCGAAGATGCAGAGCTGCAGGCCCACAATGTGCTTTGTTTACTTATTCCCTTAATGTTCACCCAAAGAGGGAAATCAAAAGAGAAAATGAAGCATTTTTTAAAAGCAAAGTGCAGAGTGAATTTCTTTGAAAATGTGTTTACATGAATATGTAATCAGGGAAAGGTCAGGACATTTCTTTTTCACAGATGCACTCTGCAACCAAAGTGCTTGAGTTCTAAACACGCAGTGTTTTCTCCCAAATGTACCTGTATATGTTTATAACTATGATCTGTAGGATCCTTTTCTCCTGTTTGATTTCCTCTTCCGGTTCAGTGATGAGTATCTGGATGCACAACAGCAGATTGAAGGTGCTAAGAGTAAAACGTCCAAACAAATGTGACCCTGAAAATCTTGACACCAAGACCAACAAAACAGTAGAAATCTCACTCAAAGTAGCACCAACAATAATCACATTCATGTACCAGCTGACAGCCAACACAGCAGCATGGCTGCTCTCTAGTACGGCTACTCATGCAGTATCTAAATAACACATATGCCGACGACTGTAATCGGGAGGTGCAATGTTTGCTTGAATGTTTTCAATTTTGCAGGTTCGGAGAAAATCACGAGCACCAGGAATCCATGCAACCTCGAGCTGTTGAGGGAATGTTTCTTGGCAACATGGACTCTTAACACCTGGTGAGGATTATTTAAATGCCACAGCTTTGTAGATGAGCTTCATCAGTGTTAAACTTGCACTGTTTTAGGAAGAAGCAATATAATCTGAATGGTTGGAATTTCCCATTTAGACCAAAGCAAATCTTAATCTGCTAGTATGATGGAGTGAAGCTTCTCAAAACCAAGGCTCATCTATTGCACAAGAGCTGAGTGTCCAGGCTATCATAAGTTCAGCTCAGCTCAGAAGCAGCAGAGCATCAGATGAACTCACTGATGACTTTTCATCCAGAAAAAAGAAATGTGTGCAGCTGCAAAAGGCTTCTTCCAATGTTGAACGAGGCTGTTCATTTAATCTGTGCCTACTAAATTGTGAACCTAAATTACACTGATAGTCATTTTGCAATGGGGGGGACACCCCCCCCCACACACACACACACACTTTTGTATGCCTCTGCTTGTGGTGTTATTCTGTTGACCCAGTAGTGACACGTGTAACTATATTTACACATCACTAGTCTGGTACCTGTTAGTCTCAAGTTCAGGTGGATGATGGTGTCTATTCTATTTCATCTACTACAATGGTAAATGTGCAGGAGGCACGTTTAACAGAATTTCAGTTTATGTAATATAAGTGCAAGTTATAGCAGCAGAACACAAATATTTATATTGTAGAGGAAAGAAACAGGGCACATTTGAAGCCTTAATTTTGTTGTTTTACACTCTTAAATCAGTAGGCACCCAACCCGACTTACCTTTAGTGTTTTGTTTTATGTTGTATCAGGTGGTGGCCTGGGATGGTTTCAAATTCCCAGCCTGAATTATTGTCCCAGTCCGCCCCTGCCGCACAGTCCTCCATGTGCTCGCCAGAGGTAGCCTGACTGCCATGAGATCCTCAGACCCCTTGTGAGACCAAATGCTGGTGCGGTTGGCCCTGGGTTCCTCCTAATGTAAGACAATGCTAGACCTCATGTGGCTGGAGTGTGTCAGCAGTTCCTGCAAGATGAAGGCATTGATGCTATGGACTGGTCCGCCCGTTCCCCAAACCTGAATCCAATTGAGCACATCTGGGACATCATGTCTCGCTCCATCCACCAACGCCACGTTGCACCACAGACTGTCCAGGAGTTGGTGGATGCTTTAGTCCAGGTCTGGGAGGAGATCCCTCAGGAGACCATCCACCACCTCATCAGGAGCATGCCCAGGCGTTGTAGGGAGGTCATACAGACACGTGGAGGCCACACACACTACTGAGCCTCATTATGACTTGTTTTAATGTTAAGGACATTACATCAAAGCTGGATCAGCCTGTAGTGTGTTTTTCCACTTTAGTTTTGAGTGTGACTCCAAATCCAGACCTCCATGGGTTGGTAAATCTGATTTCCACTGATAATTATTGTGTGATTTTGTTGTAGCACATTCAACTGTGTAAAGAAAAAAGTATTTAATAAAAATATTTCATTCATTCAGATGTAGGATGTCTTATTTTTGTGTTCCCTTTATTTTTTGAGCAGTGTACATATGCCGTGTCCCCCTTTCATAAACAAAGAGAAACGAAAACATTTTAGGTTACTAATATCACATAGCTCCTGTCATACATGCTTACATTTTAAAGAGATATTCCACCCCTCAGTGAAATTTGGTCTTTTTCCGTATTCCCCACAGTTAGATAAGTGAGAATAAAGCATTTTGTAACCAGCGCAGTAATTCTCCTGATCTGGCAGCAGTCCGTTTGCATTAGCTTAGCATAAACAATGTGAGCGCATGGCAGATACTAGCATGTGATCAAAATTACTCAATGATGACACCAATCATTCCTGGTGAGCTCAATAATCATGTCGACTGCAAATATAAAGTAAGAAGTAACACAAAGGATTTGCAGGAACCAATTTAGACTTGGGCCTACATTATGACAAAGCACCGCTGTAACCCGCCGCTGCATGGCACATGTATATAACACAGTTTTAGTTGTTTGTTAGCTGGCTATCTACACGTAGCTACGTGCTGTGAGGACAGTGTATGCTCTCTACACAGGGCACATTTCTACTTTACAAGTTGTGCCAAATAAACTAAAGTATCTGAAAAAAATGATCTCAGATCTGTTATATTTTGACATTTTGAGAGAGAGGAGAAGTAGCTGAAGAGTTTGATGTATTATATGTGTATGGTATGTAAAAGCTGTGTCAAGACTGAAAACCGATATTTTCCGATATTAAATTTTAATGCAGATATCGGCCGATATTAATGATAGACCGATAACAAACATCCCTACTTTTTCTTGGTTCGAAAGTTAAATAGCTAATGCCTAAAATTAGAAATCAAAGTGTTGAGGAGAGCTTAAAGGTCAGAGTTCACGAACCTCACAGCCTCCAAGAAGAAACTGTTCCTCAGTCTTGCTGTCTGGGCTTTGATGCGGCTCAACCTTCTAGGATAAGGAGCTTGAATAGTTAATGAGCTGTGCACAATCACCTCTCCCAGCCAGCACACCTAGGTGGGCCCCATATGCAATATATATGGGCAAGGCATATGGGTCCCACCAGGGTTTGTCCGCGGTTTCCATGGTGGCCCCACAGGGATTTGCCCAGAAAGATTTTTGCCCACATAGATTTTAACGGGCCCTACATGGGTTTTCAGAGGGTTTGACTCAAACACTGGTAAACCCATGTGGGGCCACCATGGAAACTGCGGACAAACCCTGGTGAGACCCATATGGTTTGCCTATATATATTCCATATGGGGCCCACCTATGTGTGCTGGCTGGGTAAAATGGGAATTTCTATTTTATTGTAGGTAAAATAACCCTTTTCCTCATTCAGTATTGGTACTTGGCTTTGAAGACTCTTCAGAAAACAAGAAAAGACAAGTTTAATAGATTAAGAGTATCTGTCTTTTTCAAACAAAACACAAAAAACCAGATGGATGTTGAAGATTATTTTTGTAGCATGAGACATGTAGAAAAGACCAATTCAGCACTTTTGAGTGTATTATTACACTTAATTACAACTAAATGTCAGAGATTATTAAATGCTGGTATGACTTCATTTACAATGACAGGTGATGTAGTTGAGTCCAAACCTACTGTTGGTGTCAACATGAGTAAATCTTCATGTTCAAGCTAGAAATAAAAAAAACATTTCACGCCATAAACTCTCTTAGGTTTCATTTCTTTCTGTTTATGTTGTTTCCCATTCTCTGCTTGTATAAAATAATTACTTCAAGGATTTCAATCAAACTGTAACGTTTCATTAAATGTTTGCCTCTCCCTTCCTGGATGTATTATGTAAGAGAGGCACCGGATAGGGCCTCGGGTATTTCAGCACAAAAGCCTAGTCTCTGTACAGGAATAATCCCAGAAAGCTGCAGGCTGGTAATTAGGCCAGATAACTAAATAGCTATTAACCTCATTGTTTTACTGTTACGTGCTAATATTAGACTGTTTAATTAGACTTCCTAGGGCAATTTCATAGCCTATTTCTGTCTGTTCCACATAAATGAGACAGCATTTTGCTGCAGAGATGCATGCTTTTGCAAATCATTTCAGGAATTTTGTGATTTTTCTCAAAAAATAAAGTGTTTTTTAATTTTTTACCTAAACTTATGTTTGTGGCAGTAATGGTAAATTTGGGTCTATTCTTCTCCATTCAAGAATCTAAACATGAGTTTCACTTCAGTTTTAGAAAGACAGGTACTCTTTTGGAGCCAAGGCACTACCTCATAAACAGCACCTCGCAAATGAGGTAGAACTGATCTTTTCTTAGAGCTGCTCTGCTTGCTAAACACTTGTTGCCAGTGCCTTTTATATTGTTTTGCAGGCGAGACACATCAGGCCTTCAAAGGCACGCAGCAAGCACTGACAAATACAAATTATGAGAATGGCATGAATGATGGAACAGCGAGATGTCAGAAGAATAGATGAAAGGGGAATATAGAGAAGGAGAAGGAGGGAGCAGACTATTGCTTCCATGATGTATTGGTTTGCCGCATCCCCTATGGTGCAGCTGTTTGTTATCTGTCAGAGCCACAGCAGTGAGGAAGGGTAGGGGGCATGCAACGCTAACTAGTCTTCGTAGTGTTGACATTTATTAGCACTGAATCAATGATGCTTAATAGACCACCTGAGATCTAAACGTATACGCGGAGAAACAAGACATAATATTTGCCTGAAATGAAGTTAATTTATTGGGTTGCAATACTCTGTTTACTAGTTGTGCTAAATGCACAGGGATCATATGCAGTTTAGAAAGGGAACTGATTAACTAGCTCTAAAGCACAAGCAGCTTGTGGGATATGAATTCATAGCCTGGCCAGCGCTTCCTTACGGGAAGCAAAGGTCCTGGTAACGCTCCCATTCAAATAACCCCACCCCCTGAGAATTTTAACCGAGCCAATCAGCGCTGAGCAGCGTACGTCACACACCGCGACACTCGGTTTGCCATAAACAACAAAGATGGCGTCAGAAGCAGAGTTCGCTGCAGCTCTTTCCTCTTTTCTAAATGACTTGGGCATGTCTTTAAAACCACAACAAGAAGAATCGCTAAAAGCCTTTCTTCTAAAAAAGACATTAATCTGTTGACATAATTTGAAAAAAGAACCATCAATGTGATTTTCTGAAAAATTCAGAAAATGAGGATTAGACAGTCCCTCTGCGTAGAAAATAAACCAACAGAATTTATCAGGAAATTGTTATTGTGTTAAAAGAGAGTATACAGTAAGTTAATAATTATAACGGAATAAAAATAAAAACTATTGGCAACGTTTGCGTAGATGTGGTTGATTGTTCTTTTGACATGAAAAATTGATAATATATTTATTTGAAAACATCCTAGATGCAAAACTGAATGATATGGTAGGTCAGTCTTTCCCACTGCTGTAAGACTACAATTTTACAGCTTAACTGGTACCAGCCTTCAATTACGGCAACATATAAAGGCCAATTTATTTGTACAATATATCGTACAAACTTAAACATCACATTCTTCTAGTAGGCTGCATCCTACTAGAAGAATGTGATATTTTATTGTTCAACAATGAAAATTAGGCCTATATAGTATAAACCTGATGGTAAAATTAGGATATTGTTAGAATAACATTCTATTTTTATTTTGCGTGAGCAGCAGCTCTACATTTCAGTCACTTGTTACACTAAGTAGCTACATTTTTTGCAGGCCTGGTTTCCTTTTGAGAATTTGCTTCCTAATTTTTATTCTTACAAACTGATTGTCCAAACAATTCTGTACATTAAGAACATGACAAGAGTTCAAATATTAGCAAAATATATATTTTTATTACGTCACTAAACCCCATAAAAATAAACAAACGGAAAACTCGGAGAATAACAATAACGAAACTGATCATAGAAAAGGCAAAGTGAAAAAAGAACAATGAATAAACTGGGGATCAGCAGGCTTTTCAAAAGTGTGGGAGATGTTGAGACTATGCATATAGAACACACACACACACACACAGAGAGAGCCTGATTTCTCCAGCATCAAGGCTCATGACTATAACACACTGTGAATGTAAAGAATTTAAAATTATTTTCTTCCCGAGCAGACCATGTCTAATTTTGTTTAGAAATTTTTTATTTGAAAACTGCTTAAAATTTCTTTTTTTTTGTCTTTGTGTTTCTTTTGTATTGCTTAAAGAAACTAGGGATGCACTGATACTATTTTCACAAGTATGAGTACAAATATTTAATTTTGAGTACTTGCTGACACAAAGTACCGATTTGAGTACTAATAAATGCTATTACACTTCTTGCAAATAATTTGAAATTGTTCTAATTTCATAGTAAAATTTTCTGGAAAAAATGCTCACTTTTTTAGTATTTTATGCTTTTAGAGAATTATCCTATTCTAGAGCTAACAGAATCCCTCAGAAGAATATCTTATACAAGACAGCAGTACAGGTGTCACAGTTTTAAGACACCCACACAAACAAAGCCCATCTGGCTGTTTACCAATTAACTTTGGGAACTCTGGCTCTTTGAAGAGAACCGGTTCTTACGGCTCGGCTCTCAAACGGCTCCTCACATTTTTTTGTTTCTTAAATTAAAGCCATACTATGCAACTTTTTTAAAAATAATTTTCTTGAGCCAGTATGTGCTAAAATGACCCTTTACAGGGTTAATGAAATGTCACTCATGACCCCCACCACCCTCTGTGGCCAGAATACCGCACTTGCAACTTCAGAGTGGCGGGCCGTCACCTGTTGGCGCTGCAGTCTGCTTCCAGCATGTTTCCTGCATGTTTTACATCATGAACACAGCTGATTTGTTTGATTTAGTGATGAACCGCTCCTGTAGACACTAATGAAGGCTGAGGAGACATTTCAGCAGTTAGATTAAGGTGTTAAAAGGACGAACGCACAGCGAGGTGATATGGTTCATTTTTTCTTTCACCAACAGAACACTAGGGGGTGCTAAACACAAGCCAAAATTGCCAAGTGTGCCTCTATTTTATCACCAGAAATTATGTAAATGTGTGTGTAAACTGAATTACTAATCTACAAACATAAATTATATCAAATTTGTATTATTTAAGGTTTAATATTTACTAAATTCACCTTGAGGCAGCCTTAAATCTTAGTGAAAAATGTCTTCTCATGAAGTTTCCTCAATTGTTCAACATAAAGAGTCTGACCAAAAGCCATTTCCACATATTTCCAGAGATGTTCACAGAGTTCAGATTCAAACTAGCGGGTCACAAAGTTTTCCTGGAGCTGCTTATGCATTTTCCTGACATTTAGCTCGAGGCTGTTGTTGAAATTTAAACCTTCACCCTTTCCATCAATCTTCCCAACAACCATCCCAGACCATGACACAGTTGAAAATCCCAACTAAAAGGTGCAGCCCCCAATCATTTTGGTACCCTATCTATGTCATGCGCAGTAGCTGGTTTCTCTGCAAACATCCTTTAGGGAGTTGTGGCCAAACGATCGAATTGGATTGGATAACTTTGCTTTAATCAAAGACTGAGTCACACGAGGGCTTTGAGTGGACAGGAGTACCAGCAACTGGCATGGTGACTTTGGGTTTGTTCTGTATGAAGAGTTCCCAACACATAAAAATTGCTAATTGTAAATTTTTCCTTTTCCCCCTTTTCACTCATTTTTATTATAAAATTTTTTAATAATTTTTTTTATTATAATTTTTATTGTTCTTTCCAAGCACTTTGTGCTTCTTATCTTGAGAGGCGTTATATATAAATAAGTCGATTCTTCTATTAAATGCAGGTTTTACCTTTTGCACATAGATATTTAGATCAGTCTGAATACACACTCCCATGGTTGCTGAGCAACATGTATGGAGCACAATGCATAAATTTATACATCCCTAATAACAGTTTTGTTTTCCAACCCTCCACAGAAGCAACCTGCCCGTTGGTATTTGTCAGTCAGGTAATGACCTAACCCGAAGGTTTATTATCAGGAAGGACTCCTTTTTAATTGCAGCTCATTAATCACACTTTTATTAGGAATAACATTAGCCAGGCAGCGAACGTGATTGATAAAACAGATGTTCCACATTGTTAGGGAAGCAGAGAGGAACCGAAGGGCCGCTGCTCGCGGTTCCACCAGAGGAATCTGGAGGAGAATTGATAATATTTTAGTGATGAATGATGGTGCCAGCACACCTGCGGATTTTGTTAAGGAGGGAGGAGAGGGCTGTTGATCTAAATCATTGATGGCTCTCACTGATGGCTCACGCTGAGGTCCTACCAATGAGAAGAGCCGGTTCTTAACACAGAGCACGTTTTCTATTAGAGCAGTCACTGTAACAAGATAGGAGCATGTGAGGGTCTCTTTCTGCAGCTTCCACTGCTGTGAGCCTGACAGCAGATGCAGTGTTAAGCACACAGTGGCGGGGGGGGGGGGGGGGACTAGTGCTCTCAGCAGATAATCCTGCTAACATGCTAAATTGGTTTTCATTTTCAATAGATTTTTTTTCTTTAAACTTGGATTTATTTTGACTGAATGTCAGCAATGTGACTTTTCAAAGCCACGGGATGAATTCAAACTTCCTTTGGTTATTGGACATTTAGCTTTTAGCTTCTGTTTCCAGAAATACCAGCACTGGATTCTAAAGCTCTGTACTGTTTGTAAGTCAGAAAATCCACTCTTCACTGGTTTTTAAAGGTGTGGTCATTTTGAAGTATGTTTTTTTTTGCTAAAGTTTTAAATGATCACAATCTTACCTACTTTTGTTTCAACAGCCTCTTATCAAACATGTAGAGCTAATGTCTGATGTCTTAAATGCACCCAAAAACTGCTCAAATCAGACCTTCAAAAATGTATAGAGCTTAGAAAAGAGAGAGAAGGGTGGTATTTTTCAGAAATTTGATTAAATCTGCAATGTAACAACAGTTGGTTGTTCTTCTCACTATGTCCCTACACCTCAGACAACAAGGAGTCCAACAAAGGCTTTTACGCTTCAGATCTGAGGACCAGTGTCAAGGGTATCAGTGCTACAGTCCAGTTAGCAGCTGGCAACCAGCCTGACACCGCAAATCATGTGATTCAAAAATTTCAACATGCAGTAACTCAAACATTTCAAAAATGTTCTCTCTTGAACCTTTTCTCCAGCTTGGCTGGATGCCTCCTCTTATCCAACAGCTTCAGGCAATCTACCATACTTCCTGATTGATCTTAACTTCTGGGATCCTATTAAAATGTGTTTCTCATGATAAAATATTGGAGCAACCCACAGGATGACATAATTTTACCATATTTGCATCATAGTATAATTCATTTAAGTATCATTTAGAATAGAATAGAATAGAATAGAATAGAATAGAATAGAATAGAATAGGGAGTGCCACTCCCTTTGGTGCAATGTAAAAGAATACAAAAAATAATACAGAAATAATATACATGTAAAAACAACAGTAATATGTACAAAAATGCACACAGAGTAGCAGCATTTATATTGTAGCAGCATCAGTTAGCAGAATTTTAGCATATTGAGTGAACTGAAAGAGCACAATATAATTGCTATTGCACATTATCAATATTGAACAGTAAATATGTGGTTCGGGTTAATAGGTTCATCTGGTTTTGTGGTTGTTTACTACGGTGATAGCTCTGGGAAAGAAGCTATCCCTTAATCTATTTGTCCTGGTTTTATGTGACCTGTACCGTCGGCCTGACGGTGACAGGTCAAACAGATGGTTACTGGGGTGAGAGTGGTCCTTGATGATATTGCTTGCTCTACTGAGGTAGCGGGAGTTGGCAATGTCCTCCAGGCTGGGCAGAGAGCAGCCAGTGATCTTCTGGGCTGTTCTGATGAGCCTCTGCAATACTTTCCTATCTGCAGCTGAGCACTCTGCACAGCATGTTGTGATGCCGTACGCTAGGATGCTTTCTATGGTGGCTCTGTAAAATGTCACCAGCAGCAGCTCCAGGTCGTTCCTCCTGAGCACTCTCAGGAAGTGAAGACGCTGCTGGGCCTTTTTTGCAGTATTTGGTATTTGCAGTCCATGAGAGATCATCAGAGATCTGCACGCCCAGAAACCTCGTGGAGTATACCCTCTCCACACAGTCCCCATGGATGTAAAGTGTAAAGTTAAAGTTGGAATATGGAACATTTTGATAAAAAGCTATAGTTTTAGAAATTAATACCTCCACCGGGCATTTAGAGGTGTGCAGAGTAAATGTACAATTTTTCCTTTAAAAGCTATAATTAAAGAAAAATAATCAAAATTTTATTTCGACGGGCATGACACTGGGTTTATGTTTAAATCTACCAGCCACTAGAGGGCACTGTTGTGGTAAAAAAAAAGTCCGCTCGGCAAGGCGAGGCTGGGACTGTGTAAAATGGCGGACTTGACAAGTCAAGCAGCTGATTCTGAGCCCAGAAGAAGTTCTAACAGTAAATACTGTTGTAAAATAAACTTATTAGTAGAAATTAGTCCTTACCCTGTACGATTCATCACTGGACATGGTTCTGGCTGGTCACTTCACGTATCAGCAGTGAACCAACACCCCAAACGGTGTAAATTTTGTTCTGTTGTTGCACTATCACCTCTAAACACTAGATGCTGCTATAGTGTCTGTGTTCCATATTCAACCTTTAATCCTCTCCTCACATCTTAACAACCATGGTGTCATTGTTACCTTTCGATAAACACGTCAACTACAACTCTAAAACTGCCTTCTTCTGTCTCAAAATCACTGCTCAGCTCTGCTGTTCACTCTCCTTTTTCACAGCTGACACTTTAATCCGTGCATTTACCACATTTTGACTGGATTATTTCAACAGCATCCTCTGTAGTTTACCCTCCAAACTCCTCATTAAACTCTAGTACAGTCAGAGCTCAGCTGCACATCTTCTAACCTCACCAGAGAACATGTCACCTCTGTCCTTAACAACCCCCACTGACTTTCCTTTCCACAACACATTCAATTTAAAGTTCTCCTGCTAACTTTCAAAGCTCCCATCTAAACCGAACTCTTCCACATTACACTCCACCCCACCACCTCTGGCCCTCAGATTCAAACCTCTTATATCTGCCACATTTAGGACCAAGCTCAGAACCTGGGTTGATGCATTATTCACTTGTGTTGCTGGCCTCCCATTTTTTAAACTGAGGTCCCTCATGAGGCACCGTGTGTAAAAAACAAAGTGTCTTTTTAAAGGTTTTTACATTTGACAATATAAATCTGAATGGTAACGGCTGGAGTCTACACTTGATGAATAACAACTTCATGAGATTTCCTTTAAATAAGTTTGAACTAGTAAGAGAAGATGTGATAATTATAAAACTCTGGATACTGATACCTCTAAAAGGAGCTGATTCATCTTCTCCTTTTTGTTCCCTTGTTTTATTCTGAGCTGAACCATCTGTCCCCTGGTTCTGTCTGTTTTATGAGACGGCAGAAACGTTTGAGATTGATTTCCTCACCCTTCGCGCGGCAACAAAGCAGAAAAAGGGTACGTCTAAATATTGAACAAGTCCTTTAATTTAATTTGGAGCAAGAATTGGTGAAAGTGTCTTTGTCTGAGGACAGAGAGAAAATTTGATCGGCCTTGGCCCTTATAAAATAAAAGTTATTGATCCCACAAGAAAAGGGCCTTGGAGCCTTGGTGTTTGCAGGGGAAAAGGATATAAAGTAAGTGGAGAAACCAAGAATTTGAGCCCGTGTGATTTTAGCTTTTCTGTCTAAGCAAATCATTTTGTCAGACTATAAACAACAAGCTCTGACTGCTAGAAGAAATTCATACCAAATTCTCAGCACATGGAGTCTTGCTGGTGGTTACTAATTTACTCCCTGGCCTTTCATCATCTCATCATTCTTTGCTTATCTTCCACCATTTCCCCCACAGATATGCATTTGAAGAATGGAAGATTTAAATACGCTTTTTCAATACTCCCCCGAGGTGACAGTTTTTGGATTTGCATTAATCAAACTCTATTGCTCTCAACAGTCCAGCGACCTTTGTGAGTGTTTTTCTGCATTCTGGCAGATGCATGCAGGTGTGACTAAAGCTGTAACACTATCAGGTAAAATACATGTCTTTTCCTAAATAAAGCCACTATTTTCTTCTTTGGTCTTACTTTTGTGATGCATAAAAGTTAGTCAACAAAAATAAGTCAACAAACGCATAAATGTGACCAAGATGTTTGTGTATCTTCAGTGCTGTGAAACATTTTTGCCACACTCAGACCAATATAAGACAAAGATTAACTGAGAAAATACAAAATGCAATTTTTAACCAAGGGGCAAACTCCAAAAAAAAAACAAAAAGTGAAGCCAACATGGAAGTGACAAAAGGAGCACGTTCCCATTGGCTCCCATGTTAAAAATATCACAGCAGAAATGAACATATTTACAGCCTGGTTAAAAAAAACATTTTAGGTTTAATGCGTGTGTCTCACGTTCAATGCGTGCGAGTTAGAATGGCAGCCGTGGCTGTCTGTGCTAGCACTAGCAGCCTGCCCCCGCTTGCTCCAGGGAAGGCTTCAGCCATGGCCTCACGTTTAAAGTGTTACAGCCCAGAAGGCAGAGGGTAGCAGAGTCGCTTAACCATGGTTTTCTGGCTAAAAACGCCCGCCAACCTCAGTTGGCTTTTGTTAACTCAGTTACCTCATAGCTACATCAGCTCACAGTTTGATGGGTGTCAATCATCTGCCCCTACCCTCACAGCCCCACTCTCATCTCCATTTTTGTATTTTCCAGGAATGACAAGACATGTGACGCTGCCAAGATGGCGGTGGTGGGTATCGTCCACTGGGATTCAGCTCTTCAGAAACCTACGGGTGACGGCACGGAGGGTTTGTCCATTATTTCTACAGTCATTTTGATGGTTTCATTTATTAAGAGTCAGTTGAATAACTGGTAATGATCACAACTGTGGAGGAATTTTTCCCTCTTTTTTCTATGCAGGATTGCTTTAATTCAACCACATTGAAGGATATTCCAGCATGAGCAACCTGTTTACGGTCAAAGGTCAAATATTTTCCTTCTGAATTTTCTGCTTGAGAGCATAATTCAGGGTTTCATTAATTACAGCAAGTGGTCCAAATCCTGAAGCAACAAAGCAGGCCCAGACCATCACACTACCACCACCATGTTTTACTGCTGGTATGATGCTATGTTTCTGAAAGGTGTTGTTACTTTTTTCACCAGACACCAACAGGACACGCAATTTCAAAAATGTTCGCTTTTGTCTTGTCTGCCCACAAAATATTTTGTGTGTGATTCTAAATACTATTTATGTCAATATGAAAAAATAATTAAAAATAAAAGGCTCTGTAATTTTTAACTATTCTTGCAGACAATCCCTTTTTTAATTTATATTTAAAGTTTGCATTTGGCATTGGAATTTCTATATCTCACAGTATTAAAAACACAAATATTTTAATACATTAAAGGGATACGTTGCAACTTTTTCATATTTTTAAATCATTTTCTTGAGCCAGTATGTGCTAAAATGACCCGTTACAGGGTGAATGAAATGTCACTCAGACCCCCACCGCCCTCTGTGGCCAGAATAACGCATTTGCAACTTCAGAGTGGCGGTCTTCCTGCATGTTTTAGATCATGAATACAGCTGATTTGTTTGATTTAGTGATGAACCGCTCCTGTAGACACTAATGAAGGCTGAGGAGGCATTTCAGCAGTTAGATTACAGTGTTAAAAAGACAAAAGTGCAGCGAGGAGAGATAAGTTTTACTTTCGGTTTCGCCAACGAACACTAGGGGGTGCTAAAAACAAGCCAAAACTGACTAGTGTCCCTTTAAACTCACACAGTGGAAAAGAGACAGAGATTAATGAGGGTGATGTTAATTTTTAACATCCCAATGTTAACATGACTGATGGGGCAGCCAATTAAGTAGAGTGAGACGTATGAATATAAAATAATAAAAAAGTTTGAATGATCGTGTTAACATTTCATCTATCATTGTCCATCTCATTAAGCCACAAATAAACTGGCTCATCACTCCTGCATGAAACTATTTGACTTGGATTGATGCGGTGGGCTATTTTACTCTTGTGTTACAATAGCAGACAATAAATTGCACTCTGGGAATTATTTCCATATCATTTCAGCACAGCCATATTTTTTCTGCAACTGACAACTTGAAAATGTGAAAATTTACACCAATCAACAAAATTTTCTTAATTATTAAATAGAATTTTTTCCAAAGGAAGCATAACTTGGAATATATGTGCTATGTGAGATCATTTCCATCTGATGGTTATAGAATGTTTGTTAATGATTTCTTGCATGTTTTTCAAAGCCAAAATGGTATCAATTATCCAAAATGCAAAACAATAAATATCTTTGAAAATAAAATAAAATGGTGACAGTAACAGAAAAACTGGATGAAGGTATTGAGGACGTGAAAGTGGGTGCCTGAGTGCTTATTATGGAACTTCTTTGCAGTCCAGCCGCAAGGCTGTGGTACAATAAAAGAGAGCTGTAAATCATTAGTGACAGCGTGGTTGGGTTAAGGAGGCTGTCTATCAAAGCAGACACAGAGTAGTTAGGATGCTGGCATGTGGCTGCCTGCTTTAGGTGGGCGGGGAGGAGTGGGTGCATTAATCTCTGCTGTAATTCAAGGCTTAAATGGATTAGCCACATTTATGCTAGCATTGATTTTACAAACAAAACAAAAACATATTCAACTTTTTTGTTTGTTTTTTAAAGCAACTTCATGGGTCTGAGTGCTGCAATATGCAAGATCATAATTAAGTCTGTATGACGGGAACCTATGAGGATCATTGACACGAGGACACTGTCTGTGGGTGGACATCGGCCATATTGGGGTCTTGAACTTGGGTTTTGGAGATAAAAGGTCTCTCTCCCTTTAGGATCTGTCAGAAAGCTTTCAATGTCAAAACGTTTTCTAGCTCACTCTCCCACTAAAAGGCCATTTTTGAGCTTTTGGTGTTTGCCTCTTACTCTCGGTGAGTCACAAAGCCTTTTGTGCATGTGAAAATTCTGCCATTACAAAGCCCAGAGTCCACATCGGCAGCAGGTATTATTCTTTTCCCACAGAGGACACAAATTCAAAATTTTCTGAAACAGCTTGTTTTGTGGGTTCACTTCACAAACTTGAAAATATCCCCCATCAAACCAAAATCATAACCAAATGCCACACTAGATGTCATTTTCAATCAAGCTGCTGCCAAATCAAAGCGTAATGGCCTTTTACTTGGCCTTAGAAAGACATTTGGCCATTCTCAAGTGGGTTTCTGTGCAAAAGTTACAAAAAACACCCAGCTGGATTCCTGAAAGCCTTCTGTTCAGAATCGTAGAGTGGCAACTGCGAGTCCAAATGTAGCCAAGACTAAATTGCACCACTTCCATTTAAAAACAGCCTCAGTCTTCTAAATGTCATAGTGGTTCATGTTGTGTTATTTTCTAAACCTTTACACTCCAATTAAATGTGCTTTTCATGGGTATTTGAAAATTTGTGGTTATTTACAACTTGCATAAATTTCAAAACCAGCAGCAAAATGTAAACCTAGAAATTTAATCAGACAGTTGCCGATGCAAAATGATTTTGCTCTGCATGTCGTATGTACATATTAACATTTATAGGATGGCTTGCCATGCTAGAAAAATGTAGTACTTCCAGAGCCTCCTGGGGATTCGGGGGTCCAGGAGCAATTTCTCTGATTTTTTTCTCAAAGTTTAGTTCAGTGTAGTAGTAGTTCAATGCTAACATCACCACCCTAGCATTACAATCAACGTTTACCAAAACATTAGCAAACTAAAATAACGGACAGATAAAGGATTCTGACAGTGTCTGATATGTATGGGGTGCCATTTGTAAAGTCAAACAGTCTTAACAGTAAAACTTTGGGTTATTTAGCCAATCATAAGAGAAAAAAATGGGAGTTCATTTTTAAAGTCATATTTTCACCATGCTATTCATACATTTATAAAAGTTTAAGAACTCAACTAAATATTTAGTTAGGAAGTAAATATTTAATTTAGAGTTAAATAGTTATTTTACAAATTAAATATTAACCTAAATATTTAGTTTGTAAAATAAACATTTAATTTACTAACTAAATATTTAATTTGGAGCTAAATATTTAGTTTACAAACTAAATATTTAGCTCCAAAATAAATATAAAATTTCCAAAATAAATATTTAGATTCCAGCTAAATATTTATTTTGAGACTAAACCTAACTATTGATTTTGCAAACTAAATGTTTAGCTCCAAAATAAATATTTGGCTGGGATCTAAATATTTCGTTTGTAAAATAAATATTTAGTTTGTAAACAAAATACTTAGTTTGTAAATTAAATATTCAGCTGCAAATTAAATATTTAGGTCTGACCTAAATATTTAGTTTGGAACTTTAACATTTATAAATGTTTGAATAACATGGTGAAAACATGACTTTGAAAAATTAACTCCCAATTTTTTCTCTTATGATAGGCTAAATAACCCAAAATACAGCTGTTAAATCATAACAGTTTGACTTTACAAATGCCACCCCATTGTAGTGTAATGTACAAAAACGTCTTTGGTTACTGGAAGATATAATTAAACTGTTTAGGTGTGGTGGTGGCAGTTAGCTGCTCTCCAAGCATCAGCCTGACCCGGGTTCAGTTCCCAGCCAATGCACATTTTTTTTATCTGAGAAAAGCTGTTTTTGTGTCAGTACTGTTTTATGTTTAGATAATATAAATGAGAGATACATGATCTTTTAAACAGAGGTGTGTAATCAGATTTAATACAAGACTAAAGCAGTGAATATTCAGTTTGAAAATAATCTGATTCTATCATAATATTCTACAAGCTATAATCAGTTCTTAGTGTTGACCAACATTCTGAAAGATCAGTTTGCTTTTGACAGAATAAAGTAAAAATAACAAATCAGATCAGAGGAGATAAATTCAATAAAAGCAAGTTGTTGAAAAAATATTCTGTCATTTTCAATTTATTTTTTTTAGAAATGAAAGGGAGTGAAAAATCGAATAAAACTGAAAATAGGGTTTTAGAACGAAAAAAAAATCAGATTTTTTTTTTATTTGAGGCATAATTGACAGACTATGCCTATTCCTCAGTTATCATCTTTAAAATTCTAACTTCTTTCCTCCTTTTACTCAGAAGAATCATGACTGAAGTCCAAAGAGGTAAAACAATAAGTTCCTCAAAAAGAATTTAAATCCTCTCACATCTGTTTGAATAAAGTCAGAAAAATAGTCGACAGTAACCCAAAGGAAGCTAAGAAATCAAAATTCAAAATAAAAGCACAGAATAGGACCTGAAGATTTGAGCTGAGGGAGGATTTCTTTTTGGAACATGGATATTTTACAGGATATTGAAAGTAACTATTTGTTAAAAAATAATATTAGGTTAAATAAAAGTAGATCATTTCTTAATTAGAAAGGAATTTAAAAACAAACATAACTACCTCTGATGGTGCTTTTCAGTATTGTTATAGCTTTCATTTAATTTTTCTAATTTCATTTTTTTAACAGCCACTTCAAACTTTCTTATTAGACCCATCAAGGGATTTTTTTCCACTGGGTTAATTGAATTTAACATTTATACTTATTTTAATTATTGTGTTTTCAGAGTTATTTTTATGGAGAGTCTGAAGTGAGGTTCAACTCCATCCATCCATCCATCCATCCATCCATCCATCCATCCATCCATCCATCCATCCATCCATCCATCCATCCATCCATCCATCCATCCATCCATCCATCCATCCATCCATCCATCCATCTTCTTCCTCTTATCCAAGGTCGGGTCATTGGATGTCATGTCCAGAAAGGAGATGCAGACATCTCTTTCCACAGCTGCCTCTGGATTCCAAGACATTCCCAGGCCAAAGAGGATTTATATGCCATCTGCAATTCTGAGTCTCACAGTGGGTCTCACTGCAGTGGGACTTACCTGGAAAACGACCAGAGGGAGGTGACCAGGAGAAATCCTAATCAGATGCTTGGAACCACCTCAGCTGACTCCTTTTGATGTGGAGGACCAAGGACTCTACTCCTAACACCAACACCCCTTTCCCCATGTGTCATCTTATATTGCAATATGTGAACGCAAGCTCATTTCTGTCAAGCATATAAACTTTTGATTACAGAAATAAACTACTTGTCAAAACGTCCATTTATTGATTAATTTTTTATTAATTTTCAAATGTATTTGTTGATTTTTAGTGTTTATCATAAATTGGTAAAAAAGGGAACCATTAAACGTTCACAATGCATTCACTTTATTGCATTTTTTAACATGTGAAGCTTCATCTGATAAGAGAAGATTGGGCACGTGCGTTTCACTTTGGTTTTATTTTGGGATTTCCTTCCGGAAATTGGATGCGCAATTGTGCCTGACTTTGAGTCTGTGGCGCGCGACACCACGCGCGCGCAGCTGGCAGCTGCTGCTTTCATTTGCTCCTCGTGCTCGAGACCACGGAGCAGCCTCCTCCTCCTCTTCCTCCACACACACGGGGACCCTACCGCTGATGGACCTGAGATAAAGCTCGTTATGTCGCCCCTCCAGGGGAACCTTTAGCTGTTCCTACGCAAGTTTTGCGCGGAACAAAGTGCTGCCTGTTTTTAAGAGCTAATTTTGCGCCGGTTTTAATGTGTTTCATGTGTTTGCGCTCAACAGTGAGGTAGACTTGTTTTGCGTGATTTTTTTATACCAGCGCGGCGTGCGGTTTAATCCCGTGGATGCGACTGCAGCCGGGGGTCGATGTCTGAGCCCCGCAGGATCCACCTGTCGTAGGGCATCATGGTTTCTGTCATTCTTGGTAACTGGAGGAGGATTATTTCCTCTCAGATGCTGCTGTTGGTGCCCTTTTTCTGTCTTTTCTCCCTAACTGGAGCGGCTCCTTCTGTGACTACCGAGCAGCTGGACATGGGGGTGGTAAGTTTTGGATGCTTTATTTCTTCTCACAAACACCGGCTTTGAAACTTTCCTTTCATCATAGCAGTTTTTATAAATCCTCCAACACCCCAGCACCATTTCCTCTCCTGAACGTCCAGTCCAAGAGGAAAGTGCTGTCTTCTTCTAATACTTGCTCTGAATTTTAACAGCGCTCTGCAGTCCAATTCACGAGGCAGAGAGGCGGTATGGCATATATACAGCATCATTAAAGATTAAACATATGATTGGGTCCTCTTTTTCCTGAACACAATCAGCTCATTAGAAATAATCTTCATCAAGTTGACTTTAGAAAGCAAATAGGAGAAGATTTGGTTTTTGCCTTAGGGGATATTATCCTGAAATTCTACAGAAATCAGACCAAATGCTGTTTTTTTCTGAGAGCATCCAGATGATTTCTACTCAGATGGAGGATCCAGCTCTAGTTTTTTTTTTTTTTACAAAACTGAATAGATTCTTATAAAAGGACAGCAGAACTGTTTGAGCTTTCATTATGTGAAGACGTTTGTGTGATGCAAATGTTTGTGATTCATCATCAGACTAACAGTGTTTCTACTTCATATGCAAGGTTTTTTTTTGCAGGAATTTAATGGAGAAAACGGTGAGAAAGCGTTCCTTTATGGCTTCCAAATGCAGATTGTTTTCATAAAATCCTCCCAACTAGATCCATTTCTCTTCAGTTGCACTTCTCAGGGCAATATTGATTTCTATAGCCGCTTATCCCAATATCAGTTTCTCTTTCTTGCTTTCTGTTTCATCTGAAACTTTTCTCTTTGATGCCTACACCTTGGGATCAAATGTTGTGAGTTTCTGTATCTATACTTGAGATTTCCTTCAGGTTATCTTTGCTTTTAAGTGTTTTTTTCCTTCTGTTTTTAGTCGCCACCTCAGATCTTATGCTCCACCGTCTTGTGAATTTATTTACGTCACCAATTTAATCATGGGTGAATAAGACCCAGCCAATTACAAATGAGGTAGGCTGTATACAGTAAAGAAGGTTATGTAATGTATGGACGCACACAGTACATCATACAAGCTCAATGTATCCTCACAGAGGAAGATCCTCGCTCTCACAGCTGAGCCAGAAGACAAGAGAGAAATAGTTTCTTGTTTTTTCTAAAAGTGAGTTTGATCACATCTGATACAATTATTTTAATGCAGCTTTGATCACAAACACTCAAAGCTTTGAAGTGGGTTATTATACCCAAGCAGACCATCTCTTCTCGCTTCTTTACTTTGGCCAAAATCTAAAGATGTTTCTCCACCTCTCAGGATAAAGTCCCGATCTCAGCTGTAGTTGGTAAACGAGCACCAATTCTAGTTTTGAGAGTCAACACCGATTTAAGAGTCCTACGCATCTCTGACCTCTTGATACAGATTCCAGTTAATCTAAAATAATTCACATTAGGATTTAAATTCTGAGGGTAAAAACATCCACTCAGGGAAAGTTTTGTATTTCGTTATTGCTGCTTGTAGAGATTGACCCAAAAATGGTCTAAAAAAATTGGCTAATTTTCATAATAATCACTGATCAGCCAATCTGTCACTTATAAAAACCATCTTTATAGTTCCCATCTGCTATAAATTTTCAAGCAGCAATAAAAGAAAAAAAATCTGACATTTTTCCTGGTTTTTAATCTCAACATCACTAATCTCACCAGCACCAATTGATGCTAGCAATAACAGATCTTCCCTAGTGAAATGTTTGTTTCCAGAATCACAGTTGGCAACTTTTCTGCCACAATTCTCAATATAATGCACCTACATAACCGTACAACAATTCAGTGTGCTAGATAATATAGTGTAGTGTTTTTATGGTTTTTAGTTTTCTTGGTTAATTCTTAACTTCAGAATCATAGCGGCTCAGTGACACCAAAGCCACTTTCACATCTGGGTGAGACCGGACCGGGTTGGGTCGGCCCGCCCCCGCGCGGCCAGGTTTTGTTCACACAGCCTTCTCAGGAACGCAGATGTCTCGGAGCATGTGGGCGGGCCAAAAGACGCGGAGAAGTCTGTGGTGTCCTCCGTAAATTAGTAAACAAAGGTGGCCGTGAACAGTGTTGCTTTTGGAGACTCTGATATGAAGCACACTGCTTCCTACTTTCTCTCTGAGACTGCTGCATGCTACTTACAGCAGTCTGTCCTTAAGCTGCCGCAGCTGGAGCAGCAGGTCCAAGCTGCAGTCAGAGAAGATGTTTACTCCACCGCATCCAGACTGATAATGAATCACGTATTAGGGATGCAACGGTACGCGGTAAAATCCCGGACCGTTCGGTCCTCCCTGCACGGGACAATCTACCCTCGTGTACCGCGGGACTTCGGTTTTGCCATTATTTTCGCGCTGGTCCTTTTATTTCATGCTTTACACGGCACCAGGGTGCGTTTGTCTGTCCAGGCAGATGAATTTCATTCCGTGTGCCCGCTCTAGTCTCGTCTGAAGCTGCTCACAGCAGACCCCCTCCCTACCCGCGAATAAATATCCAGTCACAGGTTTGACCCGCCCCACTGAGCTGAAAGTTTGAGCAAAACAAGCGCTACAGAGAGAAACTTGGCTACGGTGACATGCGACACGCCGTCGTCAAACAAACCTTCCGTGTGGGAACATTTCTGGTTTGCAGTTGAATATAAAGACGAGGAGAGAAAACGGTGAACTCAGAGGCTCACTTTATTTGACGCCACAACCACAACCCCTCACACAACACACTCCCGAGTCGGGACCTTCCTTGGACATCCTACAATTCCAAATTACGCGTCCCTACCGGTCCCGCTTCGGTCACCCAGCCTCTCACTGACACCACATTGAAAAGGCATTTTAAAAGTGACATTTCTGTTGATCTCTGAACATTTTGTTATACACTGGACTACAAGTAATACATCTGAAAAGTTATATTATTGCATGAATAAAATAAAATTTGGAAATTCCAGATTTTCTTAAGCTTTTCTACAATTCAAAGTGGACCGAAACCGTGACCCAAAAACCGAGGTACGGACCGGACAGTGGGGAAAGTGGACCGTTGCATCCCTATCACGTATGCTGGAAGCTGATTCTAGCCACCAATCAGAGGCTCCCTCTAGTAGGTAGGCGTGAACTTCAGCCAGCCAATCAGTCGGTGTGTTGGGTCAGCTCTACACCAAGCTAACCGCCAGAGAGCAGGTCCAAAAAAACCGGTTGGCTGAGCATGGAAAAAGCACAGATTACCCAGATGTGAACACAATTAACCCACCCGGACTAGACTGGGCCAACCCAGATGTGAAAGCCCCACAAGATTCTGGGAACACCCAACAAACAACAGCTCAAAACTTGATACCTTGACTCAAACCACTCTCCCACTAGCTTTGCTTTTTCCTCTCAGACCTCGCCCCCACACACACACATACACACACAGACACGATGCGTTAGGTAACAAACCGATGGCTCTGCCAGCCCACAGAGAACAAGCTGCGTTCACAGACAACAGCTCCATCACCTAAAAGTTTCCCAATAAAAAGACATTTGCAAACAGAACATAACATTCAGTCTGTTACACTAGACCACTTTGGCTTTAAACCGGGGAAGGCTGTCAGCCAATCAGAGGCAAGATGTTATAAATATTATGAAAATTAATGAGTAAGACTCAAAATCCTGCTGTTTTTCGACTAAATTATACTTTCCAAAACAATTGTGCGGGAACTTGCAAGGCATTCATTCACACTAGAGACCCCAGCGGGTTTATTTAAACAACAAGTGTAGGTATGCCCTCTTCAAAAAAATCAAAGCTCATATAAAGCTTAGAGAAAAAGTGCATATCTTCTAAAATGGCAGCAGGTTACAGGTTTCTGTAACAGGAAACACAACAATAAACCTCTGTAGGTTTGTGGACGGAGCTATTTTTACAAATGAAATCCAGCTGAAATGGAATTACAGAATATCTTCCTTTAAAGCCAGATTATACCTCTTTAATCTTTTCATCCCTTTTTACACGACTCAAAACATAAGTGCTCTAGATAAGAGGAGTTTCTCTACAAACACTCAGTCTAAAATAATGAGAGGCCGTCTCCAAAAGAACATGTAGTCAAACATCTCAGGTGTTAAATCATTCATCCTGTTTATTGCAGCTGCACAAATAATAACTCGATGAAACTATCTGTGTTAAATACTTACAAATTCTGATCCATCAAATACAAATATTTGTGTTCTCATCAGCAGATCCTCTGAATAGCGTATTGGAAATAAAATTTTTGCAGTGTGTGTTTGAGAATGGCTAAGGATTATAACACGACTTTGCAATTATTACTATCTTTTAATTGCTGTTGACTTTCAGGGCAACAGCAGTTTTATTTGGGATCTTTTGCACAAGGTTCTTTGCAGAATTAGACAAACAGTGGCAGATAAACACAGCAGTGTCTCCAGATGAAAAGCTGTTACCATAGCAGAGAAAATAATAGTTAAAGTAGACGCTTTCATGCACTTATACAGCGAGATGTGTGATGCACTCAGCCCCTGTGCAGCCTTACATCTGAGGGGCTTTAGCCTTGTTGTGAAACTGGATCTGGTGCTTTGCCCCGCTCCATTTGCCTGTAGACACACAGCAACACAAGTCCAGTGAAAATGACCACATTTGTTTTATGGATCTGCAGTATTTCTGCCTCCAGGTGGAGGTCATCCAGTTCATGAAACAGAAATGACATTTTTTATGTGGAACCACACTACCTGCTTTCTTTTGTGAGGAAACCCTATTTGGGATCTGTTTATAAATGGTGTTTGCATCATCTACCGAAGCTCATGAGGTTTGATTGCAATCAGCTTTTGATCTACCTAAAAAAAAAACAGCTCCAGACACGTTTTTATTTTTTATTTGACTGCTACATTTGGAATGTCTGTTTTTTTTCTTTTTAAAAGATGCACTGATTTCTGATTCTTGCACAACTCGTTATAGATTCACCTTGAAGAACTGTAATTAACAGAATTCCTGTAAAATAAACATATATGAGCTCATCACCAGTTAGGTCGATCGTGCTGAAAATAGTCCGATTCCCATCTCTTTCCTCTTTTATGGGTTTTATGTTTATATCTTTTAAATTTTACTTTTAAATTGACCTGATTTGATATAAATAAACTTCATTAGTAATTGTCAATAGATTTTTGGTTAAACATGTCAGACAGGTATATGAAAACACATATAAAAGACAAGGGAAATAAAATAATATAAAAGATATAAATTGATGCACTCTGCTGGGTTCTTTATATAGGAAACCTTTTACTGATTGGCTTAATGAACTATACTGTACTGGAACGTTTACTTTGTGAAGTGCCTTGAGACGACTCATGATTTGGCGCTATATAAATAAACTGAATTGAATAAATTGACAATGTGAATAAAGTACAAAAACTCAACATTAAACCCATACTATGCAACTTTTTCATATTTTAAATCATTTTCTTGAGCCAGTATGTGCTAAAATGACCCTTTACAGGGTTAATGAAATGTCACTCAGACCCCCACCGCCCTCTGTGGCCAGAATAACGCATTTGCAACTTCAGAGTGCCGGTCTGGTCTGTTGGACTTAGAAAAACTGGAGCTGACATGCCTGGCACTGCAGTCTGCTTCCAGCATGTTTCCTGCATGTTTTAGATCATGAACACAGCTGATTTGTTTGATTTAGTGATGAACCGCTCCTGTAGACACTAATGAAGGCTGAGGAGACTTTTCAGCTGTTAGATTAAGGTGTTAAAAAGACGAACGCACAGCGAGGAGAGTATTACTTTTGTATTTTACTAACTGGACACTAGGGGGTGCTAAAAGCAAGCCAAAACTGCCAAGTGTGTCTTTAAAGCTTATGGAAATATAAAAGTGTAAATAAGTTTTACAAGTAAAACCAATTAAAAAACAAATATAAAATCTTGCTTGGTCTTGATACTTGGAATCAAATTTATCTGTCCAGAATGAAATCTATAATTAACAAAGTGATGTTTCTGTTGATAGAATTTATTTCTTTGGCTTTTTCTGTCTGGACTTTGTTCAGCTTCTTCTTTAGTTTCACTAAGCCTAATTTTAGTTTTGATTAAAGTGGCAGTTTTTCCCTCAGTAGTGGCTAAAACCTTTTAATTTCTTTTACCTAAAGGAAGTCGATTCATCCACTCGCTTGTTATTGTCCTGATCAAAGTTGTAGCTGGTGTAAAAACCAAGCTGGAGACATTAATGATTCATCAAACTGAGAAAAACTTGTCGCGATTTATTATATATGATTTGTTTGTTAAACTTGACCAAATTCCCTACTTTCTTGTTTGTGTGTCATTTTATCTCCCGTGTGCAGCCTGATGCAGCTTCTGTCAGAAACGGAATAGGTGTGTATTTTCTAGAAGCTGCTTCTGGATGCATCTCTAACAGATTGTTTTGAGCAGCCACTGTCAGCCATTTTGCCGGCTCAATGCAACACATCCATCTCTGATGGGACCCACGGCTGCTGCATGGACCGCTGGCTCTATTGAGACTGAGGTTGTCTAGTTTGAAGAAAACATGAATTCCCCTGAAACGCAGCCTGGTGTGTTTCTCACTGGACCATACGCTTTGTAAAGAAAAGAAAAGGGTGGGTGCAGTTGAAAAGTAGCTTCTCTTCTTTGGTTCATCCTCAAAAAAGCCAAATGTAGAAATCTCCTGAGCCCAGAAACTACAAAGATATAAAAGTCCCTTTCAAGTTTATTGTTTTGAAGCTAGCTTGGGCGTTTTTATACGAGTAACCTTGTGGAAAAGTCTTTGGCTGCAAGTCCAAAATGGGTCTCTCGTATTTCTGGTTTCTTTGGGTGCTGAGAAATGGTTTGAAATAGAGGCTCTATCGTTCATTCTCAAGAGAAGTTAGAGGAAACGAAGTCCCTTTGTGGAAGTTTCAGGAAGAGTTCTGCTACTTTAGTCTCGATGTGACTCAGTCCAGGAGATCTGGGGGTGGTGAAAGTAAACTTTATAGCTGGGAGCTTTTCAGTAGCAACTGTCCTCTAGGAATTGTGTGTGTGTGTGTGTGTGTGTGTGTGTGTGTGTGTGTGTGTGTGTGTGTGTGTGACAGTTTAAGCTATCAATAAAGCCCTCTTCTAGGAAAGATGAATAGAGTGAAGAGAAAAAACATTTTAATTAGGAGGATTAGTCTGATAAGATTTCTAGATACCTAGAAGATTAAATCTATTAGATTATTATTGGGGGTGCACGGAGGCTCAGTTGGTGGCACTGGTGCTTCACAGCGAGAAGGTCACAGGTTCAAATCCCAGCCACAGCCTGTATCTGTCTGGAGCTAGCATGTTCTCCCCAGACACTCTGGTTTCCTGCCACAGACCAAAAACATGCATGTTAGCTTAACTGGTGAGTGTGTGACTGGTTGTTTGTGTCTGTGTGTTCCTGTGATGGACAGGCGACCTGTCCAGGGTGTCTCCCCTGCCTCTCACCTGATAACTGCTGGATAAAGACATCAGCTCACCCCGATCCTAGTGAGGAAAAGCACTTCAGAAAATGAGATATAGAAACTATTTTTATTATATGATCACATGCAGCAAAGGATCTAAGATACTTGACCATTTAAATACATACATATATATATATAATAGAAATGTAATAAAAAAAATAAAAAAACAAAGTTATTTCATTTCATTTTTGCCCTGTAACCATCCAGCTTCGACTTTCTCTGACTAGATCTGATTTGCAGTTTGAAGCTCTTGGGGGAATTGAGTCATAGCGACTAAAATTTAATGTGCTCTGTGTTTTCTGCTTATCATATTATGTTCCTCTTGAGGAGTGTTTTTCTGCACTGAAATGTAACAGCAAGATTCCCAGAGGAGCGATTCATCACAGGGCTCTCCTGTAGAGAGGAAGGTCTGAGACGGCCAGATCAGCAGCTGATACTCAAACACCTGTGGAGTCAAAAGAAGGAGAGAAGAATGAAACGTGGCTATTATTTAACATTTTAACACCGACAATTCTGTGTTCAATCATTTATTAAAAGTAGTTTTATTTTCTGCTGCTCTGTTATGCTGCCATCTAAAATAACATCAATCTGATAGGATTTTTGACCTAATACATATTTGTTTTTATTTTATTTTAACGCTTTGCGAGCTTTGAAGGTCAGGGTGGCATTTTATGTATCAGAAAACTTTGCAAAGCCTTAAGGATGTTGTTTAGAGGAATGAGAAATGTTGTCTGTTTCCCATCATCTGGTCGTGGTTTTTGTGCTTAAACTTTGGTTGACCGTAAACTAAGCAGCAAAGGTATTTTTACAATTGCAGGCAACTATTTCACATTATTGGGGGATTGAAGTAAAGACATTAATTAAAAATGCACTGTTATGATTTACGTCTTAGGTTCTTTGCTATGTTTCTAGTAATTGTTAAATTAGCTTCTACTTGTTTTACGATAGCCTCGTTTTTTTTACCTTTGAGATCTCTTAAACCAATTTTAGAATGTGCGATTGTCCGCCGTCATACAAAAAATATTTTCTTGAGACTGAATATTAAGGAACTCTTTGGTCCAGAGCTTTAATCAGTTGTTTCTTGGTTTTTTAATCAAAGACGTCCTTCAAAATTTTTCCGGACAAATCATACAGTGGTTACTGCAATGGTTGTTTTTATTGTCGGCCATAACAGCATCCACAGCTTTTCCTCGTCCACCATCCTTCAGTTTACAATTTCCAATAAAAGTGTAAATTCTACCGCTTGCTTTACATTCTTTGCTGGTGGATGTTTGAGAAAATAATTCTACTGCTGCAATTTGGTATTTTTGCTTTGATAATTATAAAGCTCACCCAGTAAGACATGCAAAGCCTTTATGAACTTTGGAAATGCTCAATAGATTTAAATTATATTCCTTTTTTTTTATTTATTTGATTTACAGTCTGCCTAAAAAAACAGGAGACATGTTATAATTAAAGAGATTTTAGAGGCATTCTGCAATCGCTGAGTGGGACAAGACTGTGTGAATCAGCAGTCTCCGGGTCTGCAGCTGTGTACTATTGTGGAATTCACACGGGTGGAGGCGGGGTTCCATCAAATTGAAGTCGTATTTCTAGGCAGAAGGAACAGCTCAGTAAAATAACTTATATTTCATAAAAAATGACACCTCAGTAGTGCCAATGGTAATATTGTACCATACTGTGTGCCTATTGTTACTCTGGAAGGTGTAAAAAAACATGATACAGACCTTTTAATGGTTTCTAACATATGTTAACCTTATTTCATTTTAGAGGAAGGGTGCAAAATACCAGTATTTTTGTCTTTGGTACAAATTACAAAACAAAATGGTTCCTTAATGTGACAGTGTGAGCATCCTGTCACTGTATCCCGATTGATCATGTGCCCTGGCTGCTTGGCCACAGGGATATCCCTTTGGCTGACTGGTTAGCGCGCGTGACTCTCACCCGGGAGTCTGAGGTTCCCGCCCGGGCCCTCGTTTGTCCACCTTGCCACAATAACAAGCTGTGGATTCAACAGCAGTTTGTGTTTAAACAGGAAAACTCAGCATCACCAGACATCAGGTGTCGGTACGTAGAAAATAATACAGCTATAGGAACGGCAGTAGAAGAGTTTACAGGAAGTACACTCTGAATACACAAACACAACTAACATTAAAGCTTTTTATGCATGGGGGAGAAAGATTTGCAACATTTTAATGTATGTTGATACTGTCATGCTTTTTGGATACCCCAGAGTAACTGCTGTACTACAGAATCCATCCAAGTTTCTGTTGCATTCCACCCTGCTAATGTGGATACCTGGAGACGTTAATGTCAGTAGACTCAGACTGGTACGGCTCAACGATGATTTAAACATCTTTGTTTGGCCTGGAAGTCCAGTTGTAGCAGCTAGAGCTGACGTTAGGATGGAGACTGTTTTATTCACCAGAACGGCTTGAAATTTGGATCTTTTACCCAGCAACCTCACTTCTCCTTTACTTCTGTTGGAGCTTTAGCACATGAATTTTATACCACGTCCCGGTCTTTGTCTATAACTGTCTGGTCAAAACAAGTGTTGCATCACTTGAATGTAAGTCCTTTTTTATTAAGTTAAAAGTTTAAATTACTTTCTTTAATGTAGCCTGAATATAACCGAGGAAAAGATCACACACACACATCACAAATATAAAAATAAACCTTTTTTCCACATTGTTAAACACTGATTAAAATATTTCACTTGCTGTGGCTGAGAAAAAAAAATACACTTCATACTGTTTGCTCCTGGGTTCCACCCACCATGTTCAAAACCTAAAGAATGTGTGCACCAGCAAAGACAATCGCACCCCGCTAAGCTCATTCCCTCTTTCATTTTGCTGTTTAATTTCTTAATTGAGAACACCATCTGGCATTAATTATTCTGTGGAGCAAGGTTCCCCCCTTCTGCTCTCACACTCCTACCACTCACCCTCCCTCACCCTCTACGAAAAACCAAAATTATCTTATCAAGAAATGAAATTGGATATAGGGGCTAAAACAAAACGTGCACCTCCTATTTTAAGAAATACAAAGAAGATTAGCTTTGAAAAGGGTGAAATAACATCTTATTCTTTCATTTGCAGTGGGTTTTTGTAATTTTGCATGCTTAGAAATGAGAGGATTAATGGAAATTGGGTTCACGGATATGAATATTATGTTTCTTAATTAGGTCAGTTATTTGTGGAGCAGAGGCAGAACTTGGAACCATGATTCAAGGAGCTGTTCTAAAACACTGCTGTAGCTTGAGATGCACAATATTTATGCAAGAGCATCCTCTAACTTTCTGCTGTTTGAATCCAAATTCATTTTCTTCAAGCATCATTAATCCTTTGCCCAGCAGCAGTGACTCGGGAGGTTTTGGGATGAGAAACACAGATGGAAAACGTTAATATTAATAATTCAGTTTATATTCATAAGGGTTTAATAGAGTTTTTTGCACTGGCCACCAACAATACAACCGCCCTCATTAGCACCGTGCTTGCCTGATATTTGTGCACATTTCCTCACTCGAATCTGGATTTCCCTTATTGTCTCCCTCCTTTCATGGTGCTCCTGCACTTCACACAGCAGACTTTCTACTGAGCTGCCTACCATCAAATCACCATTCCTCTGATTGCACCCAGAAGCCCGAAGATAGAAGGTGCTGAACACAAAAAAGGATGCAGTTTGAATTGAGAATTGCTGCATTAAAAGAACTAAAGGTCAAGGGAAGAAGACATTTACTAAATGAAAGAGGAACACTCTCAGTGATTTATAAGGAGACGTAGCCCCCTCAGTGATTAAATGATGGGTCAGCTCTTACAGATACTGGAGTGAGTGATGAGTTTAAGTGCGTCCATCAGTAATTTGTTCTCAGTTTATTACCCAAATCTTGTGAAATCAAATGTCTAGTTGGAGTGTTTTTAAATGATCGGTCTTGCACGATTCGTCACCCGCGCACCAGCGCTGAGCTTGTAAAGGAAGGGCATGTTCTGTTTTTACAGGTTTGGAACTTAGAGGTTTCATTTACTAAAACAAAACTAGGGTTGTGCAATTAAACAGATTTGGATTACAAACAATCACACAAAAAATGCAAACAAAGATGGTGCAACTTACTTAAAATTTATTATTTCTCAAAACTGTAATTATATCTCCAACTTCAGGTTAAAACGAGTCCGCATTCATTTAGAATCAGCCACAGCTGATGGCTATAGAGCTGCAGGGTGACGTCTGTACCGTACTACGTGTCTGCACTGCAGACTCGGCCCCTCACCTGCCGATATGACACGTTACGGCTTGGAGCCGCTCGCCTCCTCTTTCTTCTAGTGATCAAGGTGGAGAGGAAATCCTCCAGCCTGCGCCAATTTCTGTATCTGCTCGTTCTCCTGATCGCTGAGTCTGCTGTGTGCGTGTGCATGCGCTTGTTAACAACTCGTTTTTCCGACTTAGAAACTCCGAGAGCATGGTGGTGGGGGGTTGAGGGGGGTGCTGTCAATACTGGCACTGCGCCCTACACCCTTCTGTGAAGTGCACTTAGAGGAGGTGTGCAGTAAGGCTTCGAATGCTTAGTACACAAGTGTCCCTAATTGGGACAGGGAGCATTGCGTCATCGACCGCGATGCATGCCGGGATGCCAGTTGCTGTTTGTGCTACTTTTTAAAAGACCTTTATTAACAACTTTCAAACAAACAATAATTTGACTAAATTTAAATTCATTACTGTCTACATTAAATCTTAGACTAAACCATTCAGAGCATAAATAAATATCATTAATCCTCTTAAAATGAACTTGTTTCATTAGAAAATGCATATTTTCCGAAAAGGCCTTCTTCTCAAACTTTGTGGGTAATACCCTTGCCCGAAGTCCGCATTGATGTGGACTTGGGCAAAGTGTGGACTAAGGGTGATTAAGGGGCGTGGTCACCTTCCACACAGAATTGGGACATCTTACACACTCACACCCCTGGTTGGGAACGTGCAATTGAAGGGAGCAAGTGCGAGTATTGGGACTGGGCCTTGGTCCACCAGGTGACACCTCCTTTAGGAGCATTTTTCAAACAGAAAGTGTGTGAATTAAGTCTCCACCCATGGTGTGACTCACCCTTTAAACACCAGCGTTATCCTGTCAGTTTTGATCCACAGCACAACCTCACCTCCTGCTGGTGTCAAACGGTGTCTGAAGTCTTCTTTAAACGTGAACTCTGTTTAGTGTTTCCTTATCGGTAGTCATGATTTTATCATTGACCAAAATAACTGATTATGATTTATTTTCAGTACCCATGTCACCTTAAAATAAACCTGTTTTAATTAGTTTTCTCACATTTTAGAACTGTTTAATTTGCATAGATTCTTTTGTCAGATCTGAGGCACTCAAGCATGTGGTCCAAAAGAAAAAAATTCAATACATAAATGTGTGCAATCGTTCATCATCAAGGCTTTTTATCTAAATTCACATCTGCTTTTTAATGTCTATTTCTCATGCAAATTCTCCGAAGATGGTTTAAGCTGAAGATCAACTCCACTAAATCTTTATTTTATTTAAAAAAATGATAAAATAATTCCACTTTTTCTAGCATCAAACCTGCCTTTATTAAAGTCTTCAATTATAATCAGGCATGACATCTGGTAACAAAATGGGAAATTCTTGCTGAAGATGTATTTTTTTAAATATTTTAAAAGCCCAAAAGCTTTGGGCCAAAGCAAAGGTCAAGTCTGTAAAACTTTAAATCAAACTTTGCCTCCTACGATTAGCTTTGCAGAAATATTTATCCGTGCAATTAAAAATTACATTAGATGTGAATCTTTCTGCCTTCATCCTGGATTATTCAGATACTACGTTTAGCTCTGCTGTCCCACTTCCATCATCCAGCGTGACCTCCTATGTGTTGAAATGCAGCAGGGGATGCGTATTCAGGGCGAGGAGATTATTTCAGGAACAATGTCATGCAGGAGACAAATTTGAATCTTGAAGATGCAATATTTTCCCATAAAGATTGACAGGGAGCAATCGTTCAGCGTGTTACATATAGCACGCTCTCAGCGTTGCAGGGAGAGGGAACAGAGTATTTCAATCAGCTGGTGTCTAATCCGTCACCTCCACCGCATGGAGCATTAAAGACACGCAGGTTTCTCAGAGGACTGTCAGCATTTCTGAGAACTTCATGATATCCCCGAGAATCGATTCAAAATGGATCTCAGGGGATCTGACACCTCATTGGGCACCACTGTAGCACAGAGAGGTGGCATTGATGTGTGGCGAAGACTTCTGCTGCTGAAATGACGTCCTTTCAGCCAATAAACGCCAATTTGCCTTAAAGTTGATCAGCACATCATTTGGTTGTTGAATTGAGGCATTTGAGTTTTGGCAGGTTAAGTTTTTTGAGATCTGAGGAACTGTTTGTTGTCATTTTTGTTAAAAAAGGAGCTCTGTTTTTGTAAACAACAGATGGATGTGTGCACAAAATAAACAGACATTTGTATGACATATCAAACGGTTTATATGAATGTCTGCTGAGGAATTTAACATATTTTGCTGTTTGTTTGCTTGAAAATGTTTTTGTATATTCTTTGTGCAGCTTTAGAGCAGACATCAGATATCCCACTGCTTGTAATTATTCAGCCACAAACCTGTGCACATACACATTTTATAAGAGAATCAATTAATTTGGATGACGTTCGTCCTTAAATGGATGGTTTTTAGCAATTTCCTTCAGTTCACACACAATTCTTTATACAGTTTTAATACAGTTTTATTTTAAATAAACATTTCTTCTGAGTGCACTCAACATTTGGAAGTTTCTCTCTTCCTTCCTGGCAGAAACATTCATCTTTAATAGCGTTGAATGGGGAGCATTGCTCTTTTTCTGGTCTGTTCAGAGATGCTTTGGTTCAGGTTCTGACTCTAACTGGGTCACTTCAGGACACTTACTGACTTCTATTTGATGTTTTTTTGTTGCTTCAGGATGTTGTTCTTGTTAAAACGTGAACTTTCTCCCCTTTTCTCAAGTGTTGAGCTCTTTGCAAAAAGAAAAGGAAAATACCTGGACACTACATTTTCAAGAATACATCAACCATTCAAAACCAATGTTAGCATTTTTCACTTCTGCTAGATTAAATAAATCGATCATAACGACAATATTTATATTGCATATCGATATCAGCTCAATTTTTCATACCTGTGCACTCCTAATGGTAACAGATTTTTTTTAGGTTAATTGATTTAGCAATTTCAATGTTTCATTGCTTACATTTTGACTAAAGCCCTTACTTTGACATGCATAATGTTGGTTATTAGATTTGTGTCAGCAGCACTGTGGAGATGCAACATCCTCATCAGAAAGTTGTATTCAGCTGAAAAGATTTCATCAGGATGATGCAACATTTGTTTGGTTGTGGATTTCATTAAAAGGCACCACTTTTGGGGGAAACGGCAACAATTCACTCTGTTGATGAGTCCCATTAATCCTGTGGCTTGCATAAATGAGCAATATGCAGAAGTTTGGGAAGTGTTTGGTTGTGTTGTTGCAGGCTGCTGCTGTTGGTGTGGGACTTAATCAGAGTAAAAGCTTGTGCATAATGACGCTCTGCTCTTTGGAAGCCCTTCTCAAATTGGAAGCTGTGATTTATCAGCATTTCTTTTCTGCTGCAGAGATTTAATAAACTAGTGTCATAATTGTAAAGTGTAAAGCAGATGTGGACAGAAGAAAAAAATACAGCAGCAGCTTAATTATGAGCTCATGCTGGCTAATTTACCAACACTGCTGCTTCAAACCTCATTAGAGAATGGGTTTTTGATTTGGATACATCTAATTGTTGAAAATTGTTTAATTAAAATTGTCTAAACTTTAAGCCTTGTTCAGTTTTTCACATGGCTGCCATGGATTTGATTGGTTTTGGCAGAGGCAGTGAATCAAAACGTGTGAGCTGTTGAGCAGGAGTTTACTGCTTTCCTTCCATTGTTCTCTTCTCCTCCTATTTCCTTGCCATTTTCTTGGCTTACTAACACTGATTTATGCCTGTGCTGCCCTTTTATAGAAAACCCCCAAATCAGCTCCATGTGGCAATTTTATTTTAACCAAGGCAGCCTGCACCGTTCTCATCATTTACCATAAAAAACTTTGTAGGGCAATGCCAAAAGGGCACTTATAATCATGGCCGTCTGTGGAGGTTTAACATTTTCTAAGACCATATTAAATATCTATGTAGATCAGAAATCAGCTTTAGCTAAATACACAAATGCATTCTTTCTGGAACATTAATAAACTAAAACCCTAAAATAGACCCTTGTGCACCACATGAAGTTTGCTTTTCCATGTTTTGTATGTTGGTATAAATAGAAACAATCTGAATACAACTTATAAGCTGAAGCTGAAAAAGAAGAGCGCCCCTAGTGGTTTGCTCCGGGACATTTGAAGTCCTGCTCAATCAACAAATGGGATATTGGTCTGATTCAAAAATAGATGTACAGATGTATCTGCTTTAGTAGTTCTTACCCTGCTCTTGTACATTCAAATATTCATTTTCCTAGCATGTGTAACTGTAATTAGTTATTTGATACATAAAGACACCATAATTGTTTACAAGAAAGTGGGCGGGGCTTTTAGCCACTTATCCCGAGTGCACAGACTCGTTTTCCAAAAAATACAACATGAGAGCACAGGTATTTTATGGCTTCACTTTTCAACACTAAAAAACAGAAATGTTACATTCTTAATTTATACAGTTTATGATTTTATTATAGTAAAACAATGTTGAAAGTAGGGATGCTCAATATTGGCTTTTTTTTTTTTTTACCAATATCTGATATATTGATATTGTCTGACTCTTAATTTACGATACCGATATAAACCGATACCAATTTATGTTGTGTCCACTTTCATAAAAAAAGAAAAAGTAAACATTTTAGGTTATTAACGTCACATATCTCCTATCATGCTTACATTTTAAACATATTCTGTGCAAAAGTACTACTACTTCGATTTTAGTTAGTAAAAGGAAAAGTGCCATATTTATTTTGTCTCCAACAGTAGCTGAATCTCATTCTCCCTAATCGTGACGCTGAGACCTGTGTATTAGTTAGTAATGCATTTTTTTCTTTTTCTGTATATTTCAGTTATGGTGGTAAAACATTTATAAAAATCTTCAGATAAGAAAAGCAAGCCTTGGGTGGAGATTCTTGTTTTTGTTTTAGTCGTTTGTTAGCTGGCTAGCTACACATAGCTATGTGCTGTTAGGACAGCGTACGTTCACTACGCAGGGCAAATTTCTACTTTACAAGTTGTGCCAAATAAAATAAAATATCTCAAAAACTACCTCAGATCTGTCATGTTTTGACATTTATGAGAGAGGAGAAGTAGCTGAATAGTGTTATGTATAATATGTGTATGGTATGTAAAAGTTGTGTCATTAAAAGATTGAAAACAGATACCGATATTTTCTGATATTAAATTTTAATGTCAATATTAATAGTTAACAGATATCGGACGTCCCTAGTTTTAAGCTATTATTTCTTTAACTTTATTTTTCTTAATGTTGAAAGGCAGTATTTGAGAATGACAAACAAAATTTGTACTCCGATGGAGGAAAAACATTTTTTATTTTTTCAGTTTTCAATAAAAGACAAAAAATCTTTTTGAGGGCCTCCTGCTGGACTAAGAAAAAATTAAAGCAATGGCAAAATTCTATTATATTTGACATTTTGGAAATGGCTGAGTTGGAATAAAAGTGTGCTTGTGTGTTCTTTGAGGCAGAATCTTTTAATGCTTTGCTTCGCTCTGGCATTGACTGAGGAGACATAAGTAATAATGGCTTTTGGTTTATTTCATGCCAGAGTAAAGAACAGTTTCTGGGAAGAAAATTGCAAGTATGGGTTAAAAGAGAAAAGTTTCTCAAGGTGCAGTTTCAAGTAAAATATACACATAATGGAACATCTTGGTCACTTTCCAGGATTGAACCTATTTGCGTTATTTATGTCTGCATTTCACCCCGAGAGATAAAACATTTCCCAGGGATGATTGGTGCAGCATGAGTGTGCTATCAGTTGTGTCAGTCCAGCCCTGATAAACTGTTGCTTTAGTGCATCCCTTAGTGTGAGCTGTCACCGGGACAACTTGCAAAACTAACATGTGGTAAATAAGTTATTCACAATGATCTTCGGGTCTTCACCCAAACTGTTCTGCAATCTATTGGTTTGGATTCCTAGTGTGTATGTGACCTGACCTCAGCGGTGCAGCTAGATTCTTCGTAAAGTCATCCCACGTTGTGTAACTCCAGTATTAAGGTTATACATATACAGTGCTGTATACGTGCATTTGTATACTGAAGTTACACAACCTGGAATAAAAGAAAGTAGCTTGGTCTGTTTAATTGAGACCAATCAGTTTTCTGACAAAAATAACACGAAGGCTTATCTGACATTAGATAAAGAATAACACAATGTGGACTGATGTGACAAAAATTGACATTCTTGGAAGGTGTGTGTTTTGTTACATTCTGCATTTCAATAAAACAAACATCTTGTTAACAGCTGAACATGGTGATAGTAGTGTGATGGACAGTGACTGCTTTTCTGATTCACGACATGGATGACTTGGCATAACCAAAACATCCATATGTCTGACCTTTACCCTCAAACAGGAGGTTCATGCTTCATAGTCAATACCAGTTATCACAAACACTTGAAAGCAGTTGATGCCACGAGGACGTTACAAGAAGTTATGAAATGTCGGGGTGACTAATCAGCACGACTCTGTGGTTCCAAGACTTTTCTACAATTACCAGGTACTTGGTTCCTTCCCATTTTTGGTACCAGCTGTATGTTCTTCCAAGTGTACCAAAACACACAGAAAATGTGATGGCAGATTACCATACCAATTTATTTCTATGGCGCATTTAAAAACAGCATAGGAGTTGACCAAAGCGCCTTCCAAACAACATAAAAAAGGCACATAAAATACAGATAAAACATGCAGTAAAAGCAGATAAAAACAGCAGTCAAAGCACAAAATAAAGAAGTAAAAAATGTTAAGTCACAATCTAAAAGCCAAATCATTTAAATGCCTCTTGACTTGAAGGCACCGACGGGTGATGACTGTCGAATCGTGATTGGCTGTACATTCCAGAGAGTGGGCTCGCTCCCCCCTTGCCTTGTAGTTCATAGTGGGGGTGCAAAGCAGCAGGCGGTCAGCTGACAGTAGCATGCGCACAGGCACATAGGGTGTAAGTAGGTCCGACAAGTATAAAGGTGCCAATGCTATATATCCAAAAAGCAGGATCTTAAATTGTACCCTAAAAGCCACGGGTACCTAGCCTAGTGAACTAGACCAAATTCTTGCATTGCAAAGTTTGGTCTAGGCACGCTTCATTGGAACCCTCGCAGCCTGATCCACTGCTGTGGCTGTCCAATCACAGCTCGCTATAGTTTTGGTTGGGCCAATCACAGCGCTTTATATTGTGGGTCAATCACAGAGCGGGAGTAGCCGATGACGTCAGTGCTGTGGCCGCACAAACAAACAACATGGCGGCTGCGCAGGAACCACGTTCGTTTGAAACGGCTTTGTCATCAACATTGGATTATTTAGACTCCAACGTGCATAAGTCTGTCGGCTATAATTAGCCGCTTCTTAGTTTTATCAAACAAAGTAGTGCAATGTCCCACTACACCTGATATTTGCATGTTTTTCATACTAGGCGCCATTGCTGCCTTTCTCTTCTTTTCCATCGCTGTGATTACATCACGTTGTTCGTTACTCTGATTGGTCCTGGCACTATCCAATTGCGTGCTGACAGTTTGAAAGACAACCGTAGATCCCGCCTCACGACTGAGATCCATCAATGGTTCGTGGCCACACTATATATTCACATATATAGGATGGCTTGCCAGGCTAACAAGTGGAGGTGTGCCAAAACCAAGGCGATGTTTGTGTTGGGTAAGACTCTTGCAGATGCATTCTGTATAAGATTGTTGGTCACTAATTGGCCTCGCTTTTCTGGGTATCTTCTTTTCGGAGTCTGACAAAAAGCCACAGATTGAGCAAAATTTCAGGTCCATCTCGAAAGTTCTACATTGTTGCGTTGTGCTTTTTGTTTCTGACGTGTACAGAATAGATCACTTTGTGCTACTTTAAAGGGGTCAGCACCTATAATACCGTGGATATCTACATCCTATTATAGTCTTTTAGACCATTAAGCTAAATTGTATTGGAAAAATAAATTAAAAATGTGATTGTTTAATCCTTTATTGTGAAGGGTATATTTTCTCGCGAGATCACACGCGATATTTCGGCTGTCTCGGACGCGCGCGGGACTGAGGAGCGCGTTCATTGGTGGAAGGAAACAGGAAGCAGGACGCGGCTTCAGCGTCTCGCTCCAAAACAACAAAAGTTTTAACTGAACCTGACCTGGCAGTGACCTACGGGATCTAACTGTGTATTTACGAGCCCGGGCCTCGCCTCGTGTGTAATGGCGTCCTTTGTTGTTGAGTTGGGAGAGAAGCAAGCTCATCCAGGCATCGGCTCTTATGCTGTTGTGAAGCTGGAATACACACACCGATCGGAGTTTTGTCTCCCGTAACACGGATTTTAACATGAGTCGTCAACGGTAAGACATAATTTATGCGTTTCACTTTATGAAATGAGCTTTGTTGTGCTTGTTGTGGTTCATATTTGTTTATATTAAGCCGTTGTGTCGGCATATAGGGCCAGAACTCAAGTTCACGTGTTGGAGTGCGCGTGCTCGTGGGGTGCGTGTGAGCTGGTTTATGAAGGCAAGATTAAACAAACGCGTCAATGTTAAATATCGGCTTCTCAGCCAGTGAAAAATCATTAGGAAGCCATTATAGACATGTTTTTAAGTGGAAAAGTGAAGATTTTAGGTGATGACCCCTTTAAGAACTTAGGGAGCGAGTCCACTCAGGTTATCTTTTCCTCATATTTAGGTTTGCTGATCTGAAACATATAAGCGTGAGGCAAATAATAAGGCAAAGGGCAACACTTAGCTAACTTGCATAAGATTTAATCCTTGCTAATTCTTGCTCCTTTGCATTTCCAGGCTCCATTTCATTTCTTCATTTTGGCACCAACCCCATGTTTTCAGCAGCTATTCTCAAACATTTATAACACATCTGCACCAATATCGCAATTGGATTTACTTGGACTTTTGGTGTTCTTAATAATTAACCATCAGTCCTGTATTTTTAATTACACGGGCACATCTTCTCTGAAGTCAGTGTGAAACTAATAAAGTTAGACTCAGAACTAATTAGAACAACTTGGAGATTTTTAATGTTTGGCTAGTGTCTGTAAAAAATGTGTTTATTAGAACAAGAGTAAAAGCTTGGATGCAAAAATGCATTAAGGCATAAAAATTCATCCTTGCCATGGAGAGTAGACTCGCTTTGTCCCATAGTGCAGTTCAGTTCGCAGTAACATTAATTTGGAGAGTGACTCGTACATTCCAGATTGTATCTTGAGATGCTTATTAGCTCAACAATTTTTCATCAGCTAATTAGATGTTTGCAATGTCTTTTTCTCTCTTCAGCCCATGGGAAAGAAACAAAGAGTTATTTCTCTGTGTGTCTCTCCCTAAGTGACAATTAAACTAATTAGATATCCTACACAAAAGAACAAGTAATTTAGAGATCAGACTGGCTTTACAGTAAACTCATTGAAGTTTACGGCCAAGGGAGAGAGTTGGCAAGTATCTTGTAGACTTATAGATAAAACTGATTGCTCTGGGATGTTAATCAAGTGCAAATTAACAAAAGAAATCAGATGAATAAGACGGAAAGAGGTGACCATAGAGTGATGTGAGAAGTAACATCCAATCTGGCCGTTGGATCGGTTGCTATGGTAGTGTCAGCTGGTCCATTGGGTTGTGATTTCATTATGATCGATCAGGTAGAAAAAACTGTTCAAACTGAACTGCAAAAAGAATCCCCAAACACACACTGCCAACCTAACAATGAACAACTTCCTTTGTACTACGGTCTGTGTGGCTGTTTCAACACCTAGATGGAATTATACAGTAGCACAGGGACGCTAACGGAGTTATTAGCTGAAGTAATTAGATGAGTGCAGGATTAATCAGATACCCACCCTGCTCCTTGATCTTGTTTCATTTAACCCAGTTAAATAAACTTATCTGGATCATTGCTCAGAGGCTGTTTGTGAAACTTTGTCTTTGCTACACATTTCCATTACTTCAGTTGTGATTTAGTCTTACAACTGAATTTGATTTTAGGACAAACTCAGAAGAGTCTAGGAATCAGAATAGATATAGTTGGGAAAAAAATAGAAGAATGTTAAAGAGACGTTGTAAAATCTAGATCATGGAAAGATCAAATATCTTTTGAGTCCATGTTGCGTTCACATCACAACATGACAAATCTCCACCTGCTGCTGGAAGGTTTGACAGTGCAGCGCATGGAGCCCTCGAGTAAGTGTCAAAGCATCAGACGGGCTCTGTCTTGTTGAATATTCTCTCAGCTGGAGAGTGTGCTGACTCGCTCCCACTGGCAGGCGTAAAAACAAACTGCAAGCTGGCTTTTGCTGCATTCTGAAATAATGGTGTGACTTTAAATCATTAAGGCAGTCAAACGGGTCAGTGCCATTCTGGAAAATCAATGTTATATTTCATAGTCAATGAATTAAAACAATCAAGTCTATGGATTGTCAGACTTTTAATTCAGAACAGTGACTTTTAATTCACCAACTGTATTCTTTCACAGAAATGCATTTAAATCAGGGCATGCAGCACAAATTGAAATTGCATTGGTCTTATTTTAGATGCTAATGCATGCTAATTTTCACTACAGTAGTTTTTTTTTTTGTAATCTGCAGAGCCAATGGGCTCCACACAAGAAACCCAATTTATTTTTTTTCTATGTCTCCTTAGAGGGTCAGTGTAAAAATTTTGAAAATGAAAACAATTAAATGTCACACAATTTGCTTCCTTGGTTTTTATGATGTGAATAAAATCCAGAATGTTACGAAAAGTACAACAGCCTTCGTTTTCATGAAAATGAGCTTAAAAATATTTTTTCCACTGCTTTTGTGACAAAGTCTTCGTCTGTCAAACATCGGGACCATCTACTAAAAATGATTCAGCTGTGAGATTTGGGCTTTTTCAGTAATGGTAGCAGGCCGGTGTGAGTGCATCTGCACCCAGAGTGAGGAGAAGGGCAGCAAAGAAGCCATTTGTCTTCAAGAAAACCATCAGGGATTCTGCTAAAGATCCAGGGATTGGAAAGCTGAAGACTATGAAAAAGTTTTATTTTCTGCTTAATCTCTTATGTTTGTTCCAAATGTTTGGACTTCTTACTTGGCCTTTCCACCGGACGCCTAAACGTTGCGTAACGTCTGCAAAGCGTTGTATGCAGCTATTAGCTGCCATAATGGGGAGTGGGTGTTTCAACTGGCCGCTTCATGTTTTGGAAGCGTCCCAGAAGTGTCGGGACATGTCGTATACGCATCCAGTCTATTTCCAGAAGGCACTCAGAAGTACAGATCAGGTGGCAGGAAGTGAAACACAAAAGCAGCAAAAAACATCCAGAGACTTTCAAAATAAAAGTCACATGCAGAATTTTGATTGCTTAACTAGTAAAAAAAAGTATGGAATTTTCGTGAAACCTTCGTAGCTGAGGTCAACAGAACAGAAAATAAACCACAGACTAGGGCTGCACGATATTAGGAAAACCTGCGATATGCGATAACAGTGCTTAATATTGCGATATCAATATTACTTGCGATAAATGAACAAATACTTAAATCTGCAGTTTTTGTATATATACTTTAGACACACCACTCCATCCTCTATCATTAGTATTAATACAGTAACTAAATTAAATCATGCAAGTTCACATTACATTTCAAGAGCCCTGTATGTAGATCTTTATGGTTGCGTTGGAGGTGACAATGGAGATTTGTCGTGTTTCCCCTCATGGTTGCCACGGGTGTTTGGCATGTCTTGCAAAGTACTTGTGTTTGTTGAACACAAGTACTTTGAAATACTAGTCATGCTGTTTGAATTATGAGTTCTTTCTCGCTAACATTTTCCGCACACGTCTAACCCTCAGTCATTGCGACGCTCTCTAAGCTAACTCAGGTGTTTGCTAGCCATCCAAATGAAGTGCCGTCCACCTAGGCACCAAGGCATCTAACCTATAAGAACCCAACCGATTGGCCAAATGGGTGAAGGGCTCTATTTGATTTGTCAAAAACTTCTTGCTTCAATTTGATTAACAAAATGTATTATGTGTAGCAAAAATCTGAGATGACCATTAATTGCGATATTTTTCTGTTCTTTGCGATATGCCTATTGCGCATGCTGATATTGCGATGATAAATTGTGCAGCCCTACCACAGACCTTTTTAGATACATGGTGCCATCTTTCTCCTTAATTGTTTTCGCGAACTGCCGAAATCACGCGTGGTCTTGCAATTTCTTGGGCATTTCATGACCTCATGGACGCAGCTGCGTTGAAAGCTTATGCTACCATTTTGCAGCTGAAATGCTCTAGATGGGAAGGGAACTCATCGGTAAAATGTGTCTGTTATATTACACACCGCTCACACATCCATTAGAAAGGCCTGAGTTAGACCATTATTCCATCAAAAATGTGTGATCAGTCCTTAAACTCTGGATGGACAAACCAAGCACTGATTATTCTATCAATCAGGATTACAGAAGTTTATTGGTAGCATGTCAGCGTGAACTGTACATGTCTTCAAAAACAAAGAGCTAGAACTGCAAATATAGATTCATAAATTGAATGTAGTTGCCAATAAAACCATGGGAGTTTGTTTACATAGAGCTGAGTTTGTTTACACAGGTGCCCTGGTTGACAGAAAAGTTTACATATAAGACTCAGGTTGAGTTAATTTACTTCTACTGCAAGCCTGAGAAGGAATTACTACGTGATTCAAGCCTCTGAATTTTTACAGCTGTTGAATGAGGATGCACCAGCTTCCTCCACAGAGAGGTGGGTGGTGTGCGACGTAGTCTCATACGCCTGGGCAGAGAGGGGGCAAGTGAAGCAAGTAGCACTGGAACTGATGGAGGGACTGATTTGGCCACCACGAACATTTTTTTTTTACCTCGTTAGCCCTTGGAGAAGAGCTGCTGAAGAATAAAATGTGTCTGGTGGGAACTGTGCAGCGCAGCAATCCTGAGCTGCCCCCACAGCTGCAGCAGATGAGGGGGAGAGCGGTCCTGTCGTCCTTTTTCGGCTTTACACATCTTAGAAAAAGATAAAAAGCCTTTAAAGCAGCAAACTTGGAAAAAGCAGCACTTTCTCTAAAAGTTTTCTGTACATTTAGTGAAAATCTGCAAAAGTTATTTTCTGTCATAGATTTTTCTTTAAATGTAGAATAAACCTTTGATTTTAGTTTATTTTGTCCAGGATGTGAGTCTCTGGATGGCGTCTAATTTTCTGGCTTTCAGTGAGGGCAAAACCAAAATAATAGTTTTTACTTCAAATGACCACCAGCCCCGTGGATTGGACCTTTTATCGCTCCTCCCCTATGAGAAATCTGTGATTACAGATTTGGGTGTCAAATTAGACTCCACTCTAAGATTTGATGTGCAGGTGAATTCAGTTTGTTCTTGTTTTTTCAGCTGAGACGCTTAGTCAAGATTAAGCCGATCCTCACAAAACAGGAGCTGGAAATTGTTACGAATGTTTTATCATGTCTAGACTGGACTATTGTAATTTCCTGTATGCCGGCTGGACTCAGCTGCAGCTGGTCCAAAACGCTGCTGCCAGGTTAATCTACAGAGCACCAAAATTGGAGCATGTTACTCCACTCCTGGCTGCCTTGGACTGGTTACCATACTGCATTCTGCTCAAAATCCTTTGTTTTTAACTGTCTGGAGCAGCACCACCATATTTAGCCTCACCTGTGACCCGTTACATCCCTCAAAGATCTCTACGCTGGGTTCAGAGTGACCTGTTAGTGGTTCCTCGGTCAAAATGTAAGTCTAGGAGTGATCGTGCTTTTTCAGTCATAGGTCCTCGGGTCTGGAACCAACTTCCATCAGAGATAAAACAGTTCACGTCTCTGCCCATTTTTAAAACCAGACAAAAGTTTTATTTTAGAGCAGTTTGCTAGCTTAATTAATGTTTTTAGTGTTTTTTTTCTCTTTTGTCTTATTGCTTTTGATTTTTTTAAATTGATTTTTAGTGTCTTATGCTTTTATTTTACCATAATGTTGCTTTTACATTGTTTGTATGTGTCTGAATTATGTACAGCACCTTGGGCCTCCTTGACTGGGAGCAGGAAGGGGCTTTAAAAATAAACAATTCAGTTCAATAAATAAAACAAATTGTTTTTAATATTTTTCATTATAGAAGATAAATGTTTTTTATGACTAAAAAACCCACTTCCACTTTAAGCAGTGATTTAAATACACCCCATGTGCATGTTGTATTAAAATACAGGTGCAGCTTTATATCACTAGAGAAGCTGCTAGGTGCTCTTTATAATCGTGTGTGCTTAAAGCTGCCGTGTTGTTTGAAGTAGTTCTGAGGTAAACAGAAACCCGGTGAACTCACTTATACTTCTTAGATCTCGATCTGTCTCTTTACACGTATCTCGTGTTCTTATCGCACTTTGTCGGTATGATAAAAACAGCCATTATAGTCCAGGACTTTAGGGCTTTCTCTCCTCTTTATCAGGCTTCCGTTTCTTTGTTCCACGAACACAGACGCTGTCTGGAACTTTGCGTCTTTATTTTTTTTATTCTCAGTGCTGTTATCTAGCAGAATAGTTAGATAGGAGAAATATACCTAAGCTGATGATACCGAGCACTGTTAGTATGGTAGCTTGTTTGGTGCGTTGTTAAATATTTTTGCTGTGGCTTTTGGTTATTGTTATTTAGCTGAGTTAAGACCCCTTAATAAACCAATGTTGATTTGTGAGTAGAATAGCTTGTGTTTATTCTTAATGCATGCCTAATAAATGTAATAATTCTCTCCTCAGGTGGTAAATTCCATCCAATTTATTTGTAAATTTATTTGTAAAACACTGAAGGAAGTAAAAAAGCCACAAAGTGTTGAACAAAAGTAAAATATATAAAGGACATGATGAAACAAGACAAGACAGTGTGACGTAGATATGTCAGGCTTTTCTGAACCGATGCATGAAATAGGTGTGGAAGACTACTTTCATGTTCAGCCTGCATGACAAACTCAGTGACCGATCATTTTCAAACATGAATAAAAATGGTTTTTCAGTGAACTTGCTCTTTAAATTGTAAAATCGTGGAAAATAGGGGTGATTTTTTATTTTAAAGTATTTTTTATTGTGTTGTGACATAACATCTGATTTTATTTTCTTATATTTATTATTTTGTGTAGGTGATCATAGCGGTGTCATTTCAGCTGTGTACAGGTAGCAGTCATGTGGGCTGCATGGACATTGTAAAAGCAGCCACTGAAGTCATTTCTTCTTCCTGACAACCTGACAGACACGAGTGTAACACAAGCTCCACTTGGATTTGTCGCCTACACAGTTTCATAGCCGTACAGCCGGATTGTGCTCAGACAGACAAGCGTCTTATTACCTCTTGGCATCCCAGTGTTATCCAGACTAGTTTAGATGAAAACACACACATACACACACACACTCCCCCTACGAGATCCAGCGTGGAGAAAGAGATGCTCGAGGAATGGAAACATATGGCGTAACAACTGGACAATGAAATAAAGTAGTTCATGCTCTTGCGTACCCTGGCGAGCTGCCTGTGTTAGTGTGGAGGTGTGGAACTGTCACATAACCCAGTTTGATTCTCGGGCCAGAAGGATTACTAGAGTTTGAACTTTGACCCCATTTCCCAGACTGTGCAGCTGTGTCGAATTGCACTGCAGAAAATCTCCCTCTGCTCCTTATTTTCTCCAATTGATCTTCCCATTCTTCAAGTTTGAAGCTTTGCCCTCTTGCTGTTTGGAGCCACTGCTGCAGGTTTCAGTGTTTTGCTGTGGAGCGGCTGGCTGATTCCCAGTCACACTGTCATTTCATTGCAGGCTTATTATCGTGCTGTAGGTACAGTGGAGCTGCTCTCAGCCTCCCTTCCCTAATGAAACACCACACATTCAGACACTTCATGTGTTTTTGCAGGTGCAGCACACATTCACAGCAGCATCCTGCTTCTTCTCCCCCTCTGGTGCTTACTCCTCTTCTCTTAGAAAAGCTTTCAAAAGACTCACAATACCCACTCATCACCAAGTGTTGTTGGACACCCTTTTCACTGCTGGGAGCTTAGGTTTTTCTTCTTTGTGTTAATGTTGTGCTCTAATAAGATAAGTTTGTGCATGTAGCGACAAAGGTGAGATCAGTTGTTCTTTTCTTGTCCGACAAGCACAAAGGCTGCATGTGCACTGACGCTAATGCCGTGTTGGCTGCATTAAGGGTTCAGAACGTATGCGCCATGTGCCACAGAGAACCATGCTAGTTAGAATGTTTACCAGAAAAAATTCTTGCAGTTTTTCTAACTTTTACCCAAAAAACCCCCCAAAGATTTTAGGACCTCTGCTGCATCAAAAGCACATGCGGTAAATTATGCAGGCTGAGGCCAGTATCAGTGGAGCGTGAACCTATGCAAGCACTGCACAAATGAGCACTTCCTTGATTTTTCCATTGCGTTTAGTGGTCAAAGTTGAATTTCGTCTGGCTGAAGGACTGGCAGAGGGAAGACTGTCATTAGAGCTCACTTCTTTAAGATCAAGGCGGTTTTTCTTTTCAGGGTTGCACCAAAACTATAATCCTTCTTAGCATCCTGTCTGCTGGGAGGTTGAAGGTTGCAGATATACACCCCCACGTTAGTTAGAGATCTGTCAGTGGGAACAAGGAGAGACGGGAAAGTTGAGAAATGATTCTTACACTTGGTTTGGTGCTCTTTTATCAGAAACTTTGTCATTTTGTTGAGTTTTGTGTCCTGTTGACTGTATTTCTGAGTAATTGTTGCAAAATTCTTTTGAAGGTGCATTCAGAAACCCTAAAATCTGACTAAATTACATGAGACAGATTCAACACACTGAACTTTATTTTTAGAAACAAGCTTTCAAGGTTTGTTTACCTGCTTCTTTTAACAACCTCAAAATTGGTTATTAGGTTACTTGAAATGTGACACTCTAAATTTGAATACTTTGCAGATTTGAAGGGAAAGGAAGATGGGACCTGATCTGTCTTCGTGCCTTTGTTTATATAAAATCATACCACCCGTGCTCGTTGCATGATGTCCTGTTCAGACTCGGTAGCTAAATCCTCACGACTATAAATTACATACAAGATCCATAAATACACTCACGCTTCTTCCTGCAGTTTATTTGAACTCGAAGCTGACAGAGATGCAATTTCTCATTCCCATGAATGTTTTATGAGCCAATAAACCTACACACGGAGCTACAGAGAAAAGAAGCACATCTGACATTGACTTTCAAACACTTTGTGTAGAAACTCTCTCACAAACTCACCCTCTCAGGCCCGGACTTAAAAGTTATTTCTCCAGGCAGGGAGTCGCGTATGTTGACAGTTGAGCAGATCTGTCAAGAAGTCAAGCGTGTGTGTGTGCTTTATGCACAGCTATGTGTGTGTTTTGCATATTTTTGTCTTATTCTGGCGTATAGAATGAAAGCCTCAGCAGGGACGCTGGGCTGGCGTTATTTAATCCTTATGTTTGTGGGCTTTGGCTCGCCGCCATGCCACATTACCGCCCACAGAGAGAGGAACTTCAAAGAAGGTTTGAGGGTTTTTTTCCCTTTAGTGGAGCCACTGAATCTTCAGTCTGTTAAAATAAAACTTGAGTTACAGGATAGTGTCCTAATTAACTCCAAAAGGCATCAGTTAGTTTAACTTATATCCTTGATTGATTTATTTTTACTGCACGAACTTGGTGTGAATCCTCTCTGGGGCTCATGTAAAAGACGCCTCCGCTGGACCATTTTGTCCAGGAGGTTGGTGGGATGTTGACAGCTGTGGAAAAAGGGAAAAGTGGCAAGTCTGTATTGCAAAGCTGGGGAATGCTGCTGCTTTTTGCACTAAGACACAACCTCAAGAATAATTCATGATTTAAAAAAAGGTCTCGCTTGCTCTTTTTCTTTCATTTACTCCATTTTTGAACATTTCCAGACCAAATGTATGTTCTTTTATGGCTCTTGTTCAAAGCTGGGACAAATGCACATACATGCCTCATTTGTGGAGGATATTTTGAACATTTGGTGCAAGTAACCCAAGAGATAGATCAGATGGACGTGTTGGAATACATTTTTTGATTTTTAATTTTTTTCTCTGTAACCTAAAAACATCAGATGTGCTGCAGCTGATAGCACAGTCTCCCTGACCTTCACCTGAACACAGATTTCATCAAACTAAAGAGCCCTGGTTGGATTATTAACACATAAATACCTTCTTTTATCACCCGAGTGCCTCGAAGCGCCTCCGTTTGGATGAAAACCACAGAAACAGAAAAGCTAGGGCCAAAGTGTTTATTAATGTGGCAGATTATGTCCATGAGACTCAATGCTCTAATAGCGAACATGTATCCAGTCTGATGGGAGTCATAAAATAAAGAAGCATCAGTCATCATTGAAGAATAAACTAAAACATTACTTTGTAGATACGTCTTGCTGTGGCTGTGGATAAACACATTTAGACTGTATATTAACTTCCTGCTGAGGACTACATGTTGAGTTTTCAGGATGAATCAAGATGTTTCATGACTCCAGTTAATTGCATAGTCAGTGCGTTTACATGCACATCAGAAAACCGAACTTTTGCCCTAAAAAGACTAACATCGGTTTTTTTAAATGCATGTAAACGCGTTAGTCTGGCTGAAAGTGAACTTCTTCTAGTCGGGCTGAAGCACCCAGATAATGCGGTAGTTATCTGACTTCCTTCTGCATGTAAACGGGTCAGCCGAGCTGAACCGAGTAGACGCTCGCGTTCCGGAAGTGACGCGACCAGAGTAGCGCTCGTCTGATAACATCACCGCCACAACGTACCACGCGTAACAACATCTAACAGCGCAGTACGTACCAATAAGCTGTGCTGCAGCGTTGTTGTTGTCCATTCTTTCATCCGCGGTGTATTTCCTGTTTCAATTCCGTCTCATTTACTCCCGCCAGCGTTGGTTTACAAGTTGTGTTGCTACAAGCTAACCGGAACAATGCCCGACATGAAAGGGCGCACGTCGCCCCCTACTGTACCGGAGTGGAACGAACTTCATTTGCGAGGTCGGTTTTCTAAAGCGCATGTAAACGAGGATAAAGACTCGCAGCTTATTATCATAAGTTCGACCAGGATCGACTTAGATGTTGATACTGCCCATGTAAACGCACTGATTCCAATTTGAGTCCAATCTGTTGTACTTTGGCTATAAACTACTAGTTTGGAGCTTTTTTTTCTATCAGAGGGATTTTGCCAGTCTTGTGAAAGTTTTGCAGCCTTGAAAGGTCTTGGATGAGTCATATTTTTGGTTAACCTTGTAAACCATAATCATAAAGGGAAGAGTTGCAGACTGTTTTAACAGGAGACTTGGACATGCTCCTGAGCGTGTAGCACTAATTATATATACGTGGCCATGTTTAACAAATCTGTTCTGTGAATCATAACCGTGGCCTTCAGCAAGCATGAAGAACAGCTACTTTGTTGTTTTATTTGGCTTTTATTTTGCATTTCAGTTTATCATGACTAGGATAGCCAGATCCAAACCAGCATATTTAGGACAGAGAGTGTTTTTGTGAGAAATTAATTGTACTAAACAGTTTAAAACATGTTTAAATGTCCTGTACCATATTCCCTACATAATGACTTTAGTAATAATAAAGTTACTGTACTTTGAGCTGACAGTAAATATGACAGATGTCAGAATCTACAAAAAAAGGCAAAATATTTATTTCATAAATATGTTCTGTTTATATATCGTGTGATTTATTATTTTATTGGGAAAATTATTTAAAAAGCAGTTATGATCCAGCTGAACAACTTTTCGGACACAACATCCTAGACAGTTTTCAGTCAGGCTTTAGACAACACCACAGCACTGAGACTGCACTAATTAATGTATTAAAAGATATTTGTCTCAATACAGATTCAGGCAAAACATCTGTTCTTGATGATGCTCGATCTCAGTGCAGCTTTTGATACTGTGGACCACAACCTCCTTCTTGATAGGCTCAAACTGTGTGGGACTATCAGGCACAGTCCATAGTTGGTTCAGATCTTATCTCGAAGGCAGGGGTTATGTTGTTGGTGATCATAAATCAAAGCAGATCACCATGACATGTGGGGTCCCCCAAGGCTCAATTCTTGGACTACTGCTCTTCAATCTCTACATGCTCCCCCTGGGTCAGGTCATACACAATAACATTACCTATCATAGTTATGCAGATGACACCCAGATCTACCTAGCTCTATCACCTAGTGACTGTGGTCCCCTAGGCTCACTCTGTCAGTGTTTGGAGCAAGTTAATGACTGGATGCAGTCTAACTTCCTTCAGTTAAACAAGACAAGAATGAAGTTATTGTCTTTGGAAATAAGAAGGATAGGATGGAGGTCATTGCTCAACTTGGCTCCAGAGGAATAAAGAAAAAGACTCGGGTTAGAAATCTTGGTGTCATAATTGATTAAGACCTGAGCTTCACTGGTCACATTAAGGCTATAACTAGATCAGCATTTTACCATCTTCATCAAATAGCAAGACTCAGAGGTATCATGTCCAGACAAGACCTAGAGAAACTCATTCATGCGTTCATTTCCAGCAGGCTGGACTATTGCAATGGTCTTTTGGCTGGTTTTCCCCCCAAAAAACGGTTAAGCACTTGCAGCTTATTCAGAATGCTGCTGCTAGAGTCTTAACAAGAACCAAGAGAACTGAGCACATCACTCCTGTTCTTAAATCTCTACAGAATCCATTTCAAAGTGCTTCTATTAGTTTATAAATCACTCAATGGCATGGGGCCAAAATACATGTTGGATCTCCTTCCTATATATACACCCAGCAGGGCTCTGAGATCCTTAGGAAGCAGTCAGCTGGTAGAACCCTGGGTCAGAACCAAACAGGCTGAAGCTGCTTTTAGCTACTATGCTGCACACAGATGGAATCAGCTTCCTCATCAGCTCAAATGTGTCTCAACTCTAGAAACTTTCATGCATTAATGAACCTATGAATAAATGTTTCTTATGCTGCACCTTCTGCACTGTAACTACACCCTTTATCTTTGCCCTTTATTTGATTCTTAAATCTGAATTTAATTTGATCAAATTTTATTTGTGTATTTTAATTATGCTGTCACACTGATTTTGCTGTTCTTGCTCCTGGAAAGCACATTGAATTGCCTCTGTGTATGAAATGTATTATACAAATAAAAGCTGCCTTGCTTTTATTCCTTGTTAAAGTAGAATTTAACGTGGTGGTTTTCAGGCTCTTGTATTTCACACGATCCAACTTCAGATCCCTCCAACCACTGTTATGAACACACAGCAGGATTATAATCGATTAGAAAGATTTACTAACAAAATTCCATTCTGAACCATACCAGAATTTATTTCTATTAACTTTATGTATTTTTCATTTCAACATTCTGCCCTAAATCCAGCATTGCTGTGTTCTTCAGCACCAGAACAGAACCTGAATCCAACACCAGAGGCTCCAAATAAATCTCACCTGACTTTAGAATTTACCCTCGGCTTTATTGTGTTTGATAGCAGTGTGTAGCTTCTAGTTAAATCTTTTGTCTTACTTCTGAGTTTGACTTTTAGCTTCACAAACTTCTCGGTCCTCTCTAATTCAGGTATTATTGGAGCTCCATTATCTTTTTGTGAACTATAACAGTTTTTTTTGTAACTGAGTTCTGAATTCAACCATGTGGGCAGAGCTAAGGGAAGCCAAACAGTAGCGGGTTCACCAGTGCTTCATCCAAAATGGGTTGAGTTTGACTGACATCTATCACAGATAGGATAAGTGTCTCTTTTGATCTCCTTACCATTTTTGAAAATTAACCAAGTGTTAGTACAATTCTTTTAGGTAGCATTGAACTTGAATCAGAATGTGGGACATTAACTCGCATTGTGGGACAGACAGGTGAACGTGCAGGACAGGACAGTCCCGCAGAATTCCAGACACCTGCTAACCCTAATCATATCAGTTAAAGAGTTTAAATTAAATGTTCTGTTTGACAGTTTCACAAAAACTGGTTTAATTTGAACCTTTGCCACCAAAAATTGCCTAATGCTGCTTTTCTAAGGTGACCCTTTGCAAATGTGCAGAAATAAAAGTTTGACCTTAAATAATATTTCATATCAAGTCAAGCCAAATTTTTCATCTCCAGTTCTTTTTTCTGGGTGGGACATAAATCTTTATAATGGTTAAGGCAGACTCTTAGAGCTATTAGGAAATGATTCATCATGTTGAGGCCACTTTTAGGGAGACTGGTCCATATTTACACATTTCAGCTAAATTATTCAGGCAAACCTAGGTTATTCATTTTTCTTTATATACTTATATATCTGCAGTCTAAGTGGGGGCCAAAAATGCAGGTACGATGAAAGGTCACGTACTTTTGAAATAGAACTGTAAAGTTCATAGAAAATTTTAATAAATCTCAAATTAATAACGGCATGCTAAAGATATTTGACAATCAGATCGACCATCGCAACTGGCACCATCATTGCAATAATCAACAATAATATACGAATCAACAAAATTGGTACCCTTCAGTCAATGAAAGAAAAAACCACAATTGTCACATAAATAACTTGAATCTGACAAAAGTAATAATAAATAAAACTTCTATGAAATTTAACCAATGAAAGTCAGACATTGCTTTTCAACCTTGCTTTAAAAAATAAACTCAGGTCTGGATAAAAATTATGCTACCCCGAGAAAAGACTGAAATAATGTGACCAAAGGGACATGCTAATTCAAGGTGTGTCCACTAATTAGCATCACATGTGTCTACAATCTTGGAATCAGTCGGTGGGCCTATATATAGGGCTCCAGGTAGTCACTGTGTTGTTTGGTGAAATGGTGTGTACCGCACTCAACATGGACCAGAGGAAGCGAAGGAAAGAGTGTCTCAGGAGATTAGAAAGAAAATTAGTTAATAAAATTGCAACAATAAAATTTATGGTCGCAATGTTTTTTGCAACTTTATAGCATATCCCATGTGATCTGGCCGTGTAGCAAACGTGTTGCTGTTGGATCATTGTTTAGGCTAACTGAGAAATGGGGCTGGGTATTAAAACTCGGTACCTCTTTAGCCGAGGGGATAAAAAACTTTTTCAGTGCTTCATTTCAGTACTTTCCCAATAAAACGTCCCTGTTAATGAGCCTCACAGCTCCGTACTTTCAGACAGTGTTTTAGTCTTGTTTTACTCTTCTTTATACTATATGTTTATTTATTTAGTTTATTTGGGATCTAAACATTTTTTCTTTCAGGCTATCAGAATAGATGTTTCATACTTTTTGCACAAAAATAATAAATAATTTGAACTTTATACTGTTTACGTTTGTTCTGCAATAAAAAGTAAATACCACTTTTTTATTTTTTATACAAATATTTAAAATTAGTGTCTTATTTTTGTTCTAGAAGAAAGATGTTTGTTAAATCATAGTTTACGGTTTGTGCTGCAAATGTTTGCTTAGTTTAATAAACAACAACAATAAAGAAACAAGTATTTTATTTATTTAGGCATGTGAAAAAGTATTGTTTAGGTACCACTACAGAAAACCAGGTGTCATTGAAGTATTGGTATTGAGAAAACTCTAAAGGTACCCAGCCCTATTCTGTGAAGCTGTAAAAAAATAGTTTCCTCTTGTCTGACATTTGGGATTCTTGTACAATCATTTTAGTCTCCCCCATGCACACAAACCTGAGTGTCATTAAATGAATTACATTCTATTGGTTTCTCTGTCAGTTACTTCCAGCATGGCAGCCTCTCAGATCAATTCCCTCCTATTACCAACTCTCCCTCAATCTTCCTATTCTTCCCTCTTTCACTGCTCCATATTTAACAGGATTGACCAAATGGCAGGCTCCATTTAGCGAGCATGTCCAGATCACTTAGTGTTGAAGATCTAAGTGAGAGAGCGAGGGAGAGAGAGAGAGGTAGCGCGTTAAAATCTCGTCCTCCTTTTCCCTCACTGTCAGTCACTCTTCTTTCTTCCTCCCTCTCCTGCACTGCCTGGGCCAGCAGACTGCAGTTGTGTCTCAGCTCTCTGCAGAACCAGCTGTCTTTAAGCCTCGGATTAAACGATTCACTTACCAGCCGCATGTTAATCCTTGCTGTCACACTCTCGCTCTCTCACACACTGCGTCGCCTCACGTGGGTGCTCTAAATTGAATTATATTTGAATTGTATTAGAGAGTTGGAGTTATACACGTAGTTCAATGATGCTGCTTGGCTTTGAATGGGAACTTGGTGGGAAGGAAAGCCCAAACGGCAGAACGTATGCTTACAAAAGTTCAGCCATGTGTTCCATTATAAGCACATTAGATGAAGGTTCTTGTCTAATGAGGTGATGGAGTGTTTCAGCTTGCTGCCATCTGCTTCGCAACAAAGTGACTCTGAATCTAACTGATGAATATTAGTGTATGTCACTTCTTGGCTCTTTTAACAGTCTGGGTTCACTGCATCCAGACCTGAGTAGTGCCTTAACACGTCTTTCAGCATGAATTGTAAGGTTACTGGTGGGCATGTTCAATATCCGATATAGTCTGACTCTTAATTGCTGAAACCAATAAAAACTGATACTATTGTACACACACACACTGCCCCAAAACATTTTTTGAAGAACTAAATCATTTTAGGTAACTTAAGCGACTGTCTGGTGTATTTCTTTTATCTGATGGCACCATCTAGTGGCTGACAAGCATATCAAACCAAGAATCGTTCGATTCGGTTATTTAAGCTGGCGACTGCACTTTTCTTGTTTATGAATGTGCTTCTTTAGCCGACAGAGTTAAAACATTTTGTTTTACAATTATTATACTTGTTCATGAGGAATGTCACCAACTCTGCGTCAATCTACATCCTCAAATACTTACGTACTCTCTGTGATTGACATCTGCTAATGCTGATCGGCGCTCAATTCAAATTTCATGTGGCTCTATGAGGCTGGGGGCGGGCTTAGCAAAGAAATGTATGCATTGCCTACATTATGTCACAGTACAAGGTAAAAATATCACTTTTATGGATTTCTAAAAAAGATACATAATTCCTGAAAGGAGGAAAACTGCGGATTGCAGCTTTAAAAGCGACTACAAATTATATGTAGGAAGCAGGTTGTCACATCGTCAAGGTGGTCTACGAGTCTTGTCTTGAGTAAATATTTTCTCATTAAACTGGAGGAGAAACTTGCAAGCTCACAAAGATCATGGTGGTAAAATTGGCCACCACAGTGTCTCCTGCTTAGTCATCATGTAAGTTGCATTTGTTTTGTCCAATTAGCTTTTTTCTCCCTTCAATACAAGCTTTCAAAAATGCCAGCTGGCTGTTTTTTATTTTCTATGATGTCCCAAGGATATTATATCAGTAAAACCAGCATTTAGTGATGACAAGCTCCATAGAAAGTGTGACACACAAAAACAGAAAATCCCACAGATAGCTCTATTAGTGCTCTTTTTGTGAGTGAAATTCAGATTTTATGAGGTCTTTGTGGCATTGAGCACAGATGTTGGATCCATCTCTGCTGCTCCATGATGATTGTTTATTCTCTCCTTCTCCTGTGCTCCTGAAAAGTTTGCTGATGGCACATTCCTGCCAGATTTACAGATGTGAATCCCTCTTACAGTTGTTCTTTTGGGGGGAAAAGAAGAAACATTTTAGCTGTGAAAAGCTCTCAGATCATCTTTCTCTAAATCTCAGCACAGCTGTGCATGTGGCTTTTTTTATGACGCCAGCATTTTTCACCTCCTCGCTCACTAATGGAAGATAAGCCAACATGTTTTATAATTAGTCTTAGTTGTACTTTTCCCATAACCTGCAGTAAGGACGAACCCAAGGACAGTGCGACAGCGTTTGCTCCCTTATGTCTTTCAGATCAGCAAAGTTCTTCATTAGACAAAACTACCAAAGTAAAAGTTTCCTAATTATGATTTCATTTATTAAAGAGAAAAAATATTTTGACCACATATTTGGAAAAGAATTCAACTTATTCACACTCAGGATTCACCACAGTCAGTCTTTCAATAGAACAAGTCTTAGAACATGATGTAGGCTAAAAGATATCAAGAAGTAACATATCATGTCCCGTTCTAGTAAAAACCCCTGATGCAGGCCATTCTAAACCCCCTAAACCAGCCTTGCTGTGAAAAGAGCTGTTGACCCCTCCCACTCGGCCAGAACATGAATATGATAATGAGCTGCTTGCTGATTGGTTGGTTTCCCCAGAAGGCCTCAGACATTGGAGACATGTAGGTTTGAGGAGGAAGGGCTCCCCCTAGTGACGTGTTAAGGAAGGTTTTCTCAGATCAAAAGTTTTTCTCACCTTTTTCAACTTTCTAATTTACATAAAAAGTAGGTCACACACGGCTTTGACTTTTTGGCATGCTACTTTTGACCACCCAAGCTGTCTATTCAACAGCAAGGAAAATGTTGGTTTACAGTCTAGGTCCTCTTTAAGACTTCTAGGAACATAATCAATGGCCTGAGGATCTTAAAAGGTGTATCCTATTACAACGGAAGCCCATTACCCCACCATTCAGACCTGGTGGAGTGATGGTCTGGGGCTGCTTTGCTACTAAAGGACCTGGATGAATCGCTGTAATTGATGGAAACCTGAAAAGCTTGATTTAAAATGGCTGATCTTTGACTTTAATACTAGAAAACGCTTGCCTAGAAATCTAGACAGACCATAGCAGTAGCAAAAGGATTTAGCTCTGTAGGTTGGTCTATCTACGCCGCATAGGAACCTTAGCACATCTACCTGGCCTGAGCAGTTTTGTGTCTTGTCAATCACAGTACTTTGTCAGTTTGGTGGGCCAATCACAGCCAATCTACAACCGTAGATTCCTCCTGACGACTGAGCTCTGTCTATGGGTCGTGGCCAGACTATATATTCATTTATATAGGATGGCTTGCCAGGCTAAGAAAACTCTCTAATGTGTCACAGTGAAAACAATTCTGTAAAGAAGATTGGGCCAAAATTCCTCTAATAAAGACTCGTTACCAGTTATCACAAACTTCACTAAAGGTGCTACGATCATTTATTAAGTTTAGGGGAATATTACATTTTGACATAGGGTACTTTTTAGATTAAATTGACAAGTGATGCAAAGGAAAAGCAGAGGAAGTCTGAAAGAGGCAAGTATTTTCACAGCACTGTTGACTGATTTCAGGGTCGAGGTAAACCAGAATTTTGAGCTTTGACCTTCCTAAGAGCAAAGCTAAGAAATAAACAAGACTTTCTACTCACAAAGCCAACTCTTTTTATTATTCTCCTCAATCTCAAGTTTTTGGAACCTATTCTTCTCCACACTCACATCTTTTGCAACTTGCAACTCACCAAAACATGCATGATGAAACACAGCGTTGCAAGATGAAATACTGTTGGGTTTTTCTAGTTCATGATCTGGTATTACCTATAAGTTTTAAATATTTTTTTTTTCCTTTTCGCACATTTTGCATTTAGACCTCAATATTTATGGTAAAACAAAAAAATATATATCCTAAATGTGGTAAAAATGCCATGAGAGATATTATTTATCCCCATATTTCTAACAAAATCCACCACCCAGGGTGAGTGAGGATTTTACTGCAAGGGTAGCAGCTGGTCTTAATGTTACACGACTTTCTGGACACACAGGGATAATTACATCCCGCCGCTGTTTTCTGTTTTACTTACTGGAAGGCGGAGATGAAGTGGAAGTGCAGATGCTGTGATTATTTGCTCTCTGGTGGCCACTTTTAAAGGCGCATAAGAACTCGCATGTACTGTCTCTGATGCCAACTTTTTATTAGGTAATGACTGCAATCAATCAAAATTGGACAGAGAGCACTATCAGTACGGTGCATTTATGTGTGCACTCTGCCTACAATCAGCTTTCTGTGCATTCGCCCCTCTCTGTTGGTGTGAACAGGCGTATTTAGATGAAATGTCCTCCGACTCGAGTTTGGTGTGTGTGTGTGTGTGTGTGTGTGTGTGTGTGTGTGTGTGTGTGTGACTGAACACAGCCTATACAGTAAAAGAAAAAATACCAGGGAACATTTTGTGCACACCTTAGAAAGCCCAAATGTTTGCATCAAATTGACAGAAAAGCACCTGCCGACTGAATTTAGAGGAATACGTATGTGACCACACTCTTTCCTTCATTTCTCTTGAAAAAAAAATTTGAAAAAATACTTTAATCAGAGGTGGAGGTTGAATTTGAGACGACAAAGCTCCAAAAATGCACATACGACACAAAGGTCTCATATTATTTTGTGCAGCAAAATCTGAAAAAAAATCAAATGTTTAAAAACAAAGAAATTATCCAATAAATTAAGCAACAGTTTTATTTAGAGATTTATGTGCAGTTTGTCACAAAGCCAGGAGAGGACAAGAGGTCCAGAATACCATTTTAGTTGTCAGCTTTAATATATGAGAACTTTTCTCTCTCATTAAACAGCGTTAATAAAGCATATGAATTAAAAATTATTCTTTTGAAAAACAACAGAATGAAAAATGGAAACTTGCTCATTTTGTTTCTAGCTTCCCACCTTTATTATGATAAAAGTTGATGACAATATTTATTTATACTGTCTGGAAAGCTTTTATGTAAACTGCCGTATTTCCGAGCGTCCCTGCATGAATCTAACATCCATTAGACATTCTTACAGGAGAAAAAATCCAAAGTCCTTGCATCACGTTGATGAAAACCAGCGAGTGCTTCAAGTGCTGTTTGATCATGAAAACTGAAAATATTCAATGTGAGATGATGGCAATGCTTAAACCAGGCAAGATTTGACATCTTTTGCTGAACAAGTGCTTGACATTGCAAGCCATCACCCATCATTCCCCTATTGTGTTCTCTATTCAGTGTCAAAAATACTTTGCCCTCAATTTGTGGCCCACAAGCAGTGCCCCTGCTTTGGATTCAATCCCTCCCTCTATTTTATATCAAACTGCTTCTTGTTTGATTGTACCAACAATACACAGTTTTGCAGATAACATGATCCTCCCCATGCTAACATTTGTCCCTATGACACTAAAAAATGTTCTTTCAGAAAGAACGATATCAATACTTATTGAAAACTATATAAAAAATGTAGAACAAATATCTCAAGTGCAACCCTGGCCATTTTATGTCATTACTTTATGATAAAACAAGTCCGTTGTGCTACCAGACATGGTTTTTATCAATTCTATGCAAATTTTGCACTGTTTGTTTTCTGTCAGAATTGTAAAAATGAAAAATATTGCCACACTGGTGAACTACTGTAACCTTTTTTGGGAAGATTCACAAACACACATCCAAGATCACTGCAGATGAAGCCCCAGGGGGAAAAGGGCCTGACACTGAAGGAGAGATCATCTTATGCAGTGGCTGATGAGCAGCAAACTTCATATCTGTGGCAATCAGACAGACCTGAAACAGAGGAGAAAGAGTTCTCAGGAGGAGAACCCCTAGAGGTCAGTGACCGTAACAATAGCAAAAAGAAGCAGTGCACCTGCTTCAAGGTTTTCACACCTTCCAGTTGAAATGTCTAGTTGAACTTCACATGTATCTCTCCAAAACAGCAGAATTTATCTAAAGGAAAAAAGTAAATGGAGTTCTTTTTACGGCTTTTTGTTCTACACTAAAACGTAATGAATCCATATAATACTGTATTGATTGATTGAACAAATTAAAAAAAACACTTATATGGCTTTGCTGCTGCAGTGTGCTTTCAAAACCCACTCATTCATTTTCCATTTTACTTTTCCTGATTGAGTTGCTTTTCTAAACCTGATGAACAAATCTATATATTAAAGAAAGATAGCTGCTGTAAAGATTCTGAAGGACAAGTGTGTCGACCCTCTTGAACTCCAAATTTGTTGAATGAGTCTCCAAGCACTTGGATCAGATTTAGATGTTAGAAAGGGCCATTTGCTTCTGTGTATGATATACAGGTCAGTGTAGAAAACAACAATGGCTGGTTTTGGTGGTAATGATTACAATTAATGACTGTACTAATAGGATGATTGTCTACAATATAACCCAGACTGCCACATTAAAGAGATACAACAGTTTACAGGCTCATGAATATATATATATATGTATATGTATATGTAGTGTTGTCACGGTACCAGAATTTCAGTATTCGGTACCGGTACCAGTGAAAATCCACGGTTCTCGGTACCAATTTCGGTACCAAACAAAAATTTAATTTAGACTAAATTTACCAATAAAAACATTAATTTTCCTGTAAAGTACTTTGAGATGACATCTTTTGTGAATCAGTGCTGTATATTAGAAAAATGAACCGAATTCCTATTGTATTACTATCATAACATGTTTTTAATGCACTTTTATTTAATCAAAATGTGTTTTTGTTCATATATTTTTGTAAACCTGCTATTTATCCAGACTAGAACCTCTATTAGAACAGCTTTTTTGACAAACTGATTTTCAGGACATAAACACTGACTGAGCCATACATTGTTTTTCATCTTTTGGATACACGTTACAATAATTAACAAAAGAAAAACTCCGGTCTGTGAGCAGTCAACGCCTTTATGTCATCCTGTTTGTTTGTTACCCTAATTAAACGTATAGGAGATTTAAATAGTTAATAAAGACGATGGTGTATTCACACCACACTCTATGTAGTACTGATTCTGACACACATGCGAAGTTTTTGAAAGCGACTAGTCTGAACGGTCATGTCGCATTAAATCCGCCTCCTACGTCACTGATCAGCGGAGGTGAGCGTCGTGTCAGGACGTTCCTGATGACAAGCGCTGACAGAGGAATTCAGGGGTCTGTGGGACATCCTGTCAAGTTTTGGAATTTAAAAGCATGAGAACGGGAGGTGCTGCTGGAGCGAAGCGTCTCTCCTGTCGGTCTCCGTGACAGCGGGGCGGGGGGGTCTCCGTCGGGGTGGGGGTTCTCAGTGACAGCGGGGCGGGGGTCTACGTGAATGAACTTTATTTATCACATCAGCTGGTCCACCGCTCGCCGTCACTCTGCGTTCTGCGGTGTTGCTTTAGAAGCGACTGCACGCGCCCAGTGAATGCGCGAATCATGCGCATCAAGGATCCGGTTTTTAGACGGGTCCTCGGTACTACCGGTACCTACAAATCTTGGAACCGTGACGTTTACATTTTTGTAGTACCGGGTTAGTACCGAAGACCCGGTTCTTATATATATATACACACACACCGTTGAGGTGATATTATGCTGATTTGCCGGCACGGTGTGTCTTATAAGGGGTCTTGGATAGTCTGGGAGGCGGACCTTCGCCCAGCCGCGGGCGGAGGAAGCACTTATGCTTGGCTGTTGCTGGTTGAGCTCGATGAGGAGGTTCTGAAGGGGAACGAAGGAGACACGACTACTATTGAGGCTAATGCTTAGTAATTTAAATTAGGCTTAGCTTCATCATCTTGTTTGGAGTTGTCCGATAGCAACGGTTGCTATGATGTGATTGGACAATAGCCATTCTGGGGGCGGGGCCAGCAAAAGGCTAAGTAATTAGAGGCTTTGTAATTAATTAATCTTAATTAATTGCATTTTAATCGCTCAAGAAAATTTGCCCAAAAGCAAATTTTTTAAATTAAAAACGAGCGCTGTAGCTGTTAGCAGAGCAAGGCTACTTTGTTGTGTGTCACAGTAAAAATCGGCGTACCGGAAACTTGTGCAAATTAAGGTTCCGCCTGCTTGAAACTCAAGCTGTGATTAAATGCGTTAATTTATTTCAATGTGTCATTTTTTTCTAATTAATTAATCATAATTAACGCGTTAAAGTCACATACTTTTACACATCTGAGATGTTTACCATCACTGTCACATGACCAAATTATTGCATAACAACCCCCTTCCCCTCCTGAAACAGACAACATCAACTAGATGGGAATACGTTTCAGTTGTTAAATATCGGCCCAGTTTTACTTCTGGACCAGTACTGATATGTTAAATAATGACTAGCTTGGGCCATTACCGATATTAATGCAGATATATTATAGCCTGGCAAGCCATTCTATATATGTGAATATATAGTCTGGCCACAACCCATTGACGGCCCTCAGTCGTGAGGCGGGATCTACGGTTGTCTTTCAAAATGTCTGCACGCAATTGGATAGCGCTAGGACCAATCAGAGTAACGAACAACGTGACGTAATCACAGCGACGGAAAAGCGGGAGGCATTAATGGCGTCTAACATCAATGATTTCTGTCGTTTTTGTATGAAAAACATGTGAATATCAGGTGTACTGGGACATTGCACTACTTTGTTTGATAAAAATAAGAAGCCGCTAAGTATAGCCGACAGACTTACGCACGTTGGAGTCTAAATAATCCAATGTTGATGACAAAGCCTTTTCAAACGAACGTGGTTTCTGCGTTGCCGCCATGTTGCTTGGGTTCGCGGCCGCAGCGCTGACATCATCGGCTACTCCCGCTCTGTGATTGGCCCAAAATATAGAGCGCTTTGATTGGCCCAACCAAAACTATAGCGAGCTGTGATTGGACAGCCACAGGCTGCAAGGATTCCAATGAAGCGTGCCTAGACCAAACTCTGCAAAGCAAGAATTTGGTCTAGTTCACTAGGCTAGATATATTATGCATCTTTAACCTTTTCCATTAAACCTATTAATCTCTTTTGTGTCATTCTCTCTGTATTTGATATTAAAACTGTTTGTGGGTTTGGAACTGCATGATAAAGCCATAGCTGCTGCTGCTTCTTTTCTTCTTACACTTGTTGAAGAATTGCTACTCCAGTTTCATCTTCTTGTATTTTCCTGAAGCTGTTTCTGTAAATTAGATAAAACCGTTTTGTCAATATACCCATTGTGTTTTGACGACAGCTCCTCCATCTCACTTTTCCATCTTTCTTGAGTTCATTTGTATCCCTCAAGATGATGAAGAAAAGGTGGGTTTCAATCTTCTGTTAGTTGTTTCTACCTTCATAGCCTGTCTGATCTATTTTGGCCTTTACTTAGTTTTAGTCTTTGTCTTGTTGACATCCCAGGCACTACAGCTGTCAGCTCACAAGAGAAAGATTCCAGCGGGGTTCTAAACATGGAGAAAGGGCCAAAAAAGAAGGTGATTAAAGAAATGGGGAAAGGTTGCAAAAATCAATGATTTGGGCCCTTAAAGGCTGAAAAGCTCCTCAACTAAGTTACCACATATTGTCCTAGAAATGTCAAACCATTGCCCATTTACACACGGAGTACAGATCTATAAGCTACAGTGTTTTATTTATAGTGGGCAGCAGTAGCTCAGGAGGTAGAGCGGGTTGTCCAGTAATCGGAAGGTTGCAGGTTCGATCCCGGCTCCGGCCAGAGAATGCTGTTGTGTGTCCTTGGGCAAGACACTTAACCCGCCTTGCCTGCTGGTGGTGGTCAGAGGGACTGGTGGCGCCAGTGCTCGGCAGCCTCGCCTCCGTCAGTGTGCCCCAGGGCAGCTGTAGCTACGTTGTAGCTCATCCCCACCAGCGTATGAATGTGTGTGTGAATGGGTGGATGACTGATTGTGTTGTGAAGCGCCTTGGGGGGTTGTGGAACCCTAAGAAGGCGCTATACAAATACAGGCCATTTACCATTTACCATTTATTTTTAACCAATATACAAATACTTGTTTCATGACCTCAAACAAAGTCTACATTTATCCTGCAAAGCAACTTGTTTGGAAGATTGTCATCTCAATTCAGTCTTTTGCAGAACATTAGGAATAGAATAGAATCCAGATCCAGCTGTGTCTCAGGAGAAAGAGTGGCCATCTACCATTTAGACACATAATGCCCTGCTTCCCCCACCGTATGTTGAAGTGCCCTTGGGCAAGACATTGAACCCCATGTAGCCAATCAATCTGTGAATGGAGTTGAGTGTGAAATATGTTGAATGGGAGTTGCAGTGTATAAATAATAGAATTAATAGATTAAATTTATATTTTGTTTTTGAACGACCCCAAAGTTCTTCATAATGAATCCATAATTCTTTCACACACTCATTCATATCATAAAAGTGTTTTAATTGGTCTAAAAAGCTTTTTTTTAAAAAACAGTCATTTATCATTTAGCTTGACATCATTCTCCCCAGCATCACCATTCAGCTCACTGAGATAGATCCCAGTTGGTTTCCAGGTCAAACAGGATATGTCATCTCTCCAGTGAGTGTTTGGTTTGCATGTGGGTCTACTCCCAGAGGGATATTTCTGAGAAACCTTTAGACGAAGAAAACCAGGAAGCATCCTAGTTACATGCCTGAACCATCGTTTAAAAACTGGGCACAGTAATTGCATACCGCTTTTTAACGTCGCTCTGTGAGCAGTTTTTATCATCAGCTGTTTTTATCGCATGTTTTTACCTTTTTGAAGCGGTAGTGTGTGGGACGTCACGTCACAACTCCTCCACCTCCATGCCTCCGCTCACCTGTAGCCCTGGCTGTGAAAGCTGTCTCAGCCTCACTCAAAGAGTGCTAGAACTGGAGCAGAGGATCACCACACTTCAGCAGACCCAGGAAAATGAGCGAAACTCTGTGGTTATCCTGGGCCTGACCTTCTCCGCCGCCACTAGCACCCAGCTGGCTGACACGGTTCCCCTCCAGCATGACGAGGCCACGGAGCGGGGATCCACTTCAGGGTCTCTGACTGGACTTGGGGTGCCGAAGGCACATGCTTCTCCTTCTGTGGAGGACGGTCGCTGGTTTCGGCAGGGAGCGAAGCCTAAAGCCCCGATCAGCTCCACTCCAGTGGTGCCAGGGCCCTGGTCCACAGTTGTGCCCAGCCGCGGTAAGGGAGCATGGAGCGTTCGCTACCACTCTCCTCCCACCCACCTGCCACTGACAAACAGGTTCAATGCCCTGGATCAAGACTTTCCCCCTCTGACAGCACCTGGACCCCACCACTCTGCAGGATCACCACTCCACCCCTCTCAGCCCCCTACAAAGCAGCAGTCAAGCTCCTGCAGCCCTCCGCGTGGAGCCAAACCCCGGATCACAGCCAGAACCCGCCCAGGAGTTGTTCACTTCACCTCGGATCCAAGGAACACATCTGCTGTGATGACCATACGCCGCAGCAGCCCTGGAGATGCTCCTCCGCCTGGACCTCAGCGTGTCCGAAACTTCCGGCAACACCGATCAGCACGCGGACACGCCCACCACACTCATCATTGGGGACTCCATCGTGAGGAATGTGCGGATGAGAGGAGCACTCACTCTGTCTTTCCTTGGAGCAACCGTGATGGATATTGCAGCAAAAATCCCTGGTCTTATTAATCTCCATCCACTTGTGAGTGAAGTTTTTATCCACGCCGGCACCAACGACATCCACAAGCAGCAATCTGAGCTTCTGAAGCGTGATTTTATTCACCTTTTTAATCTTTTAAAAACCTCACGTGTCTGTTTTTATCTCTGGCCCCACTCCCACCTTTGGCAGAGGAATTGGTCGTTTTAGTAGACTTTTATCTTTGAACACTTGGCTCTCCTCTGCCACCGTGATGCACAACATTGGTTTTATAGACAATTTTAACATCTTCTGGGGCAGGAGGCACCTTTTTGGGGCAGACGGGCTTCATCTAAATAGACAGGGTACCCGTGCCCTGGCAATGAGTTTGGCCTGTCCACGACCCCCACTGTTCACCACGCCATGCCCTGCTACCCCTGCCCTCTCCACCCCCTCAACCACATCCTGATGTCCAGCTGGTCCGTGCTCCTATGACCCCAGCTCTGATTTTCACAGTAACTCACATATTGGACTTGGACCTCACTCTGTCTCATTAATTCCTGTCATCATCAGCGGCCTAATTACCATAAACCAAACAAATGCAACCCCAATAATCTTAAACAGTTACCAATAATTCAACTTTCACAGAATCATACTGTCACTCCCTCTCCAGTCACCATTAATATGGCACTTTTAAACATCTGCTCTCTGCTGAACAAAACTTTTATTATTAATGATTTGATTTTAGACCATAACTTGGACGGCTTCTTTTTAACAGAGACCTGGCTGAGTGCAGATGCCCCTGTTGCTCTCACAGAGGCTTCCCCACCAAATTTGAACTTTTCTTATTCAACAAGGAGCAGCAAAAGGGGAGGCGGTACTGCCTTCATAAGCTCAGCAACACTTACCGCCAAACCTGTTTCATTTGATAATTATAGCACCTTTGAATATAATGCAGCTGTTTTTGGGAATCCTCAGATTTTATGTGTTACAGTTTATAGACCTCCAAAAAATAACACATCTTTTATAGAAGAATTTTCAGTTTTTATCAAACTTACATAATTCCTATGAACAGATCATTTTAGCTGGTAATTTTAACTTACATGTAGATAACCTTTTAGACCCTTTATCAACTGACTTTTTAAATATTCTTAATTATATGGATTTTAGCCAACATGTCACACAGCCAACTCACAACAGAGGGCACACCCTAGACTTGGTCATCACGTATGGCCTGTCCACCCGTGTGCTCTCTGTTGTTGACTTGGCTGTCTCTGACCATTATTGCGTGTTTTTTAATATCACCTGTTTTACCCAGCGGGAGACCTCTGTGAGAACCGTCAGGAAACGTCATCTAACCCCTGAAGTGGCTGCAGGTTTTATTGATATCTTAGAAAAATACCTCCTATTGCTTTACCTGCCCTCTGATTTTATAGTGAACAATTTTAACAGTAGGCTTCAGTCCACCCTTGACAATCTGGCTCCACAAAAAATTAAAAAGATACAGCCTAGACTAACAATTCCATGGAGAAATGAAGCTCTCAGATTACAAAAGAGGAACTGCAGGGTGGCAGAGAGAAAATGGAGGAAAAACAAAATCACAATAAACCGTCAGATATACACAGAAACCCTAAAATCATACAACAATGCAGTAAGGAATTCTAGGAACGCATACTTGTCCAAAGTCATCTCAGAAAATAAAAACAATCCCAAAATCCCGTTTTCCATCATTAATAGTTTTTAACAATCCCCCTGATGAGTTTCAGAAAATACCCTCAAACTCTCTCTGTGAGGAGTTTGCAGACCACTTCAGAGGGAAGGTACACACAATCAGATGCAACATCTTATCCTCTCACAGTGACATGGTTTTAGTGAAGTCTGAGTGTGTACCGTTACCAGAGGAAACACTGGACAGTTTTGTCCTGGTGGAAGCTGAGACTCTTGATAAAGTTTTCTCCTCAGTGAGGCCCACCACATGTCTTTTAGATCCAGTTCCTACTTCATTTTTTAAGTCATTTTATGAATATTTTAGAGATGAGATTTTAACCATGATGAACTGCTCTCTTCAGACGGGGGTCTTTCCTGCCACCTTTAAAGGGGCGGTGGTGAGGCCCCTGTTGAAGAAGAGAAACTTAGATTTTAGTGATTTTAACAACTACAGACTGAACTTACCATTTTTAAGTAAAATTTTAGAAAAGCATGTTTTAATCCAGCTTAATGATTTTATTAATGCACATGTCCTTGAGAAATGTCAGTCTGGTTTTAGAGTAAACCACAGCACAGAGACAGCCCTTTTAAGAGTTTTAAATGACCTAAGATTTAATTATGACGAACAGAGGCTGACAGTTCTGGTTCTACTGGATTTAAGTGCTGCCTTTGATACAGTGGACCACAACATTCTTTTAACCTGGTTAAAACACATCGGCCTCTCTGGTGTTGTCCATAAATGGTTTACTTCCTATCTCACAGACAGGACTTTTATGGTAAGTTTAGATACCTGCTGTTCTAAGGCCCATGAAATTGCATGTGGTGTGCCCCAAGGTTCAATTTTAGGCCCAGTACTTTTTAATGTATATATGCTCCCACTTGGCAGCGTCATCGGGCGACACAGAGTTATGTTCCACAGTTATGCAGATGATACACAGTTGTACATCTCTGTGTCTCCCGATGACGCACGGCCATTGGATGCCCTTTTTAATTGCATTTTGGACATCAAATCCTGGATGGCAGAAAACTTTCTCCAGCTCAACCGGGACAAAGCTGAAGTTTTAGTCATCGGTCCTGAGGCCCAGAGAGAGAAAGTTTTACCAAAGCTACAGTCACTAATTTTAAATCCATCTTCTCAAGTGAAGAACCTGGGCGTGATTTTTGACTCTGAGCTAACTTTTATCCCCCACATTAAGAATACTACAAAAATAGGTTTTTATCACCTGAAAAACATTGCCAGAGTCCGCCCCTTTCTCTCTCGGGCCGATACGGAGACGCTGATGCATGCTTTTATTACTAGTAGAATTAATTATTGTAATGCCCTGCTTTCTGGTCTTCCCAAAAAGAGTACCTCAGGTTTACAACTTCTTCAAAATTCAGCAGTACGTGTCCTGATGAAGACCAGGAGGCAGGAGCACATTACACCTGTCTTAAACAAGCTGCATTGACTCCCCGTACGTTTCAGGATCGATTTTAAGGTTCTTTTAATGGTTTTTAAATGTCTTAATGGTCTTGGGCCTTCTTATCTATCAGAACTACTTAAAAGTACGAGCCTTCACGGTCCCTGTGCTCCTCTGGCAGCCGTCTCCTTGTCATACCAAAAGTCAGGACACATACACAAGGCGATGCGTCCTTCCAGTTTTATGGCCCTCACCTCTGGAACGGTCTGCCAGAGGACCTCAGGGCCGCAGAGAACGTTCATGTTTTTAAGGCCAGGCTCAAGACTCACCTTTTTAGTATAGCTTTTAGCTAACTGACCTTTTTAGTATGGTTTTTATTTGAATCGCCTTTTTATTATAGTTTTTAGCTGTATCTGATCTATTTTAGCCTGCTTAACCATCTTTTATATATTTTATCATTGTTCTATTACTCTTTTACTTTAATGATATCTATTATCTTATATACTAATTTTAACTAGCTTTTACCTGTATTACTTATTTGCATTATATTATTTTTATACTTTTAACTGTTTGTTTTTTACTTAGCTTTTATCAATGTTTTTAACTTATGCTTTTATTCATCTGGTGTTTATGCTTAATTTGATCTTTTACTTGTTATTTTAATCATTTTGAGGTTTTACCAGTGTTTCCTCTGTGGGGGACAGCTGCCCCGGGAGCGGCGGCTGGCTGTGGCTGCCTGGGAGCTTCTCGTGCCTCCTCTTGGTGGCCATGTGGTGGTGGCCATGTGGTGGTGCCCAGGCGGCCGCTGCCAATCCTGCTGCTCCCGGTGCAGCTGGCTCCTTTTGATGGCGTTTCCCTTTACTTTGTTGCCTATTACATCTGAATTCAGCCAGTTGTCCTTTCATTTTAGCTTGTGTGTGTGTGTGTGTGTGTGTGTGTGTGTGTGTGTGTGTGTGCGTGCGTGCATGCATGCGTGTGTGTGTGCGTGTGCATGGGATGGGATTGGGGGTGGGAAGAGGGAGATATAGGGGATCTTGGATGCTGATCTGTGGGGGAGGGGTGGAAATTTGACTATTGTGTGGTTGTTTTTAATTGTTCAGCGCTTTGTTTTGCACTTAAATGTATGAAAAGCGCTTTATAAATGAAGATTGATTGGATTTGATTTGATCTCGGCTGACTTGTTTCAATTTGTAGCATCTTTCGAGGAACAGCGTTTGTACATCAAGCTCAATCTCCACAGCTGGGCCTGACTGCCCTATGGAATTCAATTTGATTCAAGTTATTTATATAGCGCCAGTTCTCAACAAGAGTCATCTCAAGGCACTTCACAAAGTAAACATTCCAATTGAACCTACTTCTCAGTGCATTGAGTTCAGTTCATTATTCCAATTAGTTAAGTTTCCCATGTAAGAAAACCCAGCAGATTGCATCGAGTCACTGACTTGTGTCAGTGACTTTACAGCAATCCCCAAACTAAGCAAGCATGTAGCGACAGTGGAGAGGAAAAACTCCCCTTTAACAGGAAGAAACCTCCAACAGAACCTGACTCAGTATGAGCAGCCATCTGCCATGACCGACTGGGGGTTTCAGAAGACAGAGCACATAGAAAAAATACTTAACTAGTAGTAGTACTTTTTATGTTAAAGGTGCAATTTGTAAGAATTCCACTGTAAAACAATCACAAAGCTAATGTTTCAATCATGTTGGAAGGAAGGTTATACTGAAATACATTTCATTCTTAGGCAGCTGGGGGGTTGCCAGTTTTTCTCCATTCGAATAAACGAAAGCAGGATGTAGTTTCTGTTTACACTCTTGTGAGTTAGTCAAATCTGCAAGCTAACGCAGTAGTGCAGGCATTTGTAATTTGACATAAGCAGGCAAAAAGCTCCAGGGTTGTTTAAAGAACCAAAGCCAGTAAACTGGAGCAACCAGAAGTTATTCTATGTACCCCTAAGAAGCCACGACATCCCTTTGTTTTACTCTTATTGGGTGAAGCAGGCTAGAGGCTAACATTGAACTAACTAATGGTGAATTACAGGCAAATAGACAGCTCTAAAAATATCTCAAGCTACTTTTTAAAATGACCAACAACTCTATATTACAGTGAAATGTGTGTGAAGTGAATAATGAGTCAATTGTGATATTTTACTTTCTTTAATGAGTCATTCAGAACTATAACAGCAACACTGTAATGCCGGAGACAAACTACTGTAAAAGTGTAGTAAGAGCTCCCTACTGTAAAACACCCAAGTGCTAACACCAGATATGACAATGTATTTATCTACTTATCAACATACTGTGTATGACTCATCTTTGCTTGTCATCTGGAATCTTCTGGCGCTGCTCCATAACCGGCAGCAGCCATTAAACTCACGGAACGGGAGTGTGAAAGTGATATTTTTTATTTAAAAAATGAACTGCAGTAACCCCATCTGACCACAGGATGTCATTCTTACAAATTGCACCTTTAAAGAAAGTAAAAAGTTGCTATTAGGAGAGGGAGAATGTTCAGTGGTTGGCAGTAGTATGGAAGAAGCTCATTTCAGCGACTTGTATACAGAAAGTTCTGTTGGTCCATTCTACCATCATCACCCATGAACAAGACACCAACATACTTGAATTCATCCACTTGAAGGAAAAACTCACTCCTAACCCAGAGGGAGCTTTCTAACCTTGGCCTCAGACTTGGAGGAGCTGACTATAACCCTGCCTGCTTCACACTGTAATACAATTATCTCTACAGAACAAGTAATGATCAAAAGCATTAGGAAAGTAAATTCTCTAGAAAGCCATGGAGAAAAGGTATGCTTTAAGTCTGGACTTTTTCTGTAATGGTTTTATATATAAATTAAGCTGAAAATAAATTAACAAAAACTATGGCACAGCATAGGTCCTCCAAAGCATCTGACTCATTGTCTTTGTGTGGGATTTACTTCCTCTAAACCAAATGGGAACCAATAGTATTTCATTTAGCGTCTCTTCACTCCATCTGACATCAAGTATGCAAGTGTGAATGTCTCCCTCCCACTCAGGGCAACACACTTAGCGGTGCATACTGCTGGAACATCTCGGATTATGAGTGACCCCAGGATCAACATATGCCGTTGGTGTTGTGTGCTCGTTGCACCGCGGCTTCTGTTTACAACTCAACATGCTGTCTCGCATTCTGAAAACCAGACACACTCAGAAAATCCTGGAAATCTTTCATCTACTTTCAAGATGTTTTTTTTATCGAGATTTTTATGTTTCATATATTTTCCACTCAAATATGCACACTGATATCATCACAGGTGATAGGGTCAAGCTATCGTACAACATTAATCACTCGGAACCAGACGTGTCTTTCAATCAGCTTTGCAAGGGAGAGTGGGCTCAACAAAGGATGACCAGACGTATCTTGCCTCAACTCCCAAGTGTCACCCTGCGCAGCTTCTTTTTATTAAGCACAGAGAACAAGGGAGTGGTTACAGGTTATGCAAAATTGGCATGTTATGATGTGACAAAACAGCTGATATGTGACTTGTTGTTCTGTTAGAACCTGGATGTTCCAGTTTCATACACACACAGCAGTTAATAATGAATCATAATCACAGAGAGATAGCTTACAGCTGAACACACATATTATATGATAAGTAAGACCTTTTAAAAACCCTGACAACAGGAGTGATGAAGTAGGGAATTTTTTACTTTGTAAAGTGCCTTGAGACACCTCTTGGTTTGGTGCTATATAAATATACTGAATTGAATATAAATTAGCTGAATTGAATTGAAAAGATAAACAATAAGAAGATTTACTTGTTTCTGGATAGAAAAAGGCTAAAAGTTCATGCCTTTTTATAAAGAACAGATCGTTTGTATGTGTAAACATGGATGTAGAGGTTAAGTTTTACAGTTTGAACTTTATTATTGGTAATGAAGTAATGGACAATAAATGTAGAGAAATGTAGCAGCAGTAGCTCAAGTTCAGAGGTAATTACCGGGAAATGCATCACATTTTCCTTTTTTGTGATAAACAACAAGGAGTAATTCCTTTTTTAATGAAAAAGAACAATAATGATATTTTTCATCCACCATGTGTGGGTGCACACTTGTAGTTTTAGTAAAGTATTCCATGAACCACAAGACATATTTTAATGAAACTCCTAAAAAGTAATTATCAGATGTAAATCTAGAACTGATGAACTTTTAAAGTCACTGCATTAAAGATGGACGCCACATATATGATATTAGCAGCCATAAAAATGGCTTTAAAACAACATTCTGCAACTTTTACACCTTAAAATTATGCTTTTTTGTAAAGTTTTTGCGTCATAGCAGTGTTTGCGAAAACACGTCGGACAGTCGGACATTACCGACGTGATTTAATATTGTCCGACGAAAAACTTCACATCGTCGGACATTATGACCGACGCCGTGCGTCTACTCTGAACGTGCCAAAATAAAATAAACTTCCTGAAAACTGCAGACTGTTTGTTGGCTTCCCCCTCAAAAGATCTAGTTTCTACATATATTACATTATTTATTTGGACTCTCAGTGTAGCGGAGAGGATGGAGAGCGGCAGAGCGCTGATTACTGATGCGCTCCGCCGGGCAGCTGCGTCGTGCGCACGGCCACAGTAACATTCTCAAAGTGGCGCCACCAAAAAAAACATAATTAACACGCGATCGTTCACGTTTGCTCATACTTTCTTTCATTGTGCCTGACGCGCTCCGCTGCTGCAGAGATCATCTCCCGTGCATCGGTGACGTCACCTCAGTGGCGCGGCCGCACATTCTGCTATTTTTGCGGTCAACGGATCTTTTTGATCTGCTAATTTCAAAAGTAACTTGTGAGTTGAAAAGTAAGAAGCCAGACAGCAGTTTTTCTGGAGGATTGAGAGGAGATGCAGCTAAGAGACAGCAGGACAGGAAAATAGTCGCATAAAAAACAAAAGTGTTTGAAAAGGAAAATGTAGGCAGATATGTCCACTACACGTTTGTAATTTTATAATAATAATAATTTATAAGCATGTAATATTTATTTATTTGATATAATTCAGATCACCTTCAAAACTCAGTCCCACACCCAGGGCCGTTTCTAGACATTTCGGGGACCACGGCACAGTGCAACCCCCCCCCCCCCAAAAAAAAAAAAAGATAATTTCCTTATATTGTGATATTTGTGATGAACTAAAACGTCAGACAGAATGACATTTTGTCCTTAACAGCAGTTTATGAGATAAACCCGCATCTCCAACTTCCAGTTTCACCTCAACCAGCCACAGCGTCTCTTAAAGGAACAGTAACATCAGGCTACAGCATCAGTCACAAAAAGCCCTTATGGATCATTACACTATTTAGAAATATTGTCATATATAATATGTTGTTTCTGGTGTTTCATAATAATTTAAAATAATTATATGATCTCTATTAATTTCCTGATAAATTCTGTTAATCCTCATTTTATGAATTTGGCAGAAAATCACATTGATGGTTCTTTTTTCAAATTATGTCAACAGATTATTGTCACAATAAAAATATGTATAATATGTAAAGGTCAGAGGTCACTACAATACCCACTGTTAAATAGATACAAGTCTGAAGCCCGCGAGGATTTTGTCCTACGTGGTTCAAAAATGTCCTGCGTGAGACGCTCTCACGTCTACCAGTTTGGCAGGCGTGGCTGAAAAGTTTTCGCAAACACTGCATAGTATTATCTATTATGTTCATTTTCATACCTGTGATAGTGTTGGGGGGTCCCACGTCTGTTTACTGCGCTATACAGTTTTTGTGCTTCGGGTAGTCGCAGGATGTACTGACTGGGTGTCATTTTACGGCAGAATATGGCAAGCCAAAGGGATAAAAAAAGCACACGTTCTAAACGCATGTTATATCTGCCAAAATGCACGTCCTGAATTCGCGTTTTGACGCCAAAGGGGGCAAAAACGCACATGTTCTAAAGCGAGCATTATCGTTCAAGACGTGCGTTTTGGCGGACGTAATGTGAGATTAGAACGCGCATTTTTTAATCCCTTTGGCTTGCCATAATTGTATAACGTAGACTTGCTGTTTAGCAGTAGCAGATTCACCAAAGTAAGCTAGAAATTCCTTATCAGAGGAATATAGGAAAAGAAAAGGAGAATGTGATAGAGCAAGAGCAAAGACCAGAGCTACTATTGGGCCGTCTTTTCCTCGCTGGAGAGCTCTTTTAGAAAGAAAGGCATGAACTACAGACTCTAACCTAGCCGTGCTGCTAATGGCTAGGTAAGTAATAAATGATTTCACCAGGGTTATTGTGTTTGGTTGGGCATAAAGTTGTTATACAGTCCTGATAAAACTATTTATTCAATGTGTGGAGGTGGAAAAGTTTGTTTTCGTTGTTTTGCCTGACATTAGGAATGCAAACATACCTCTTATGCCCGAGAGAGAGATTTAATGTTACGACAGTGACGTTACACAGCAAGCCTCTAGAGGGCGACAGAGACCATATAACTGCAAAGTTGCGGAATGCTGCTTTAACACTGCCAATTTTACAGATATTGAGGTAAAACTTTATGTTGCCGTTAGTGAGTTTGTTTCCAGATTCATCACACTTTGTGTTCAAAACAGAAGCAGAAAAGTGCATTTAGGGTCAACCCTGAATGCAAAGAAGTCAAAATTTGTTAAGAATATGTCTACATTCTGGAAAATAAGTTTATTTTTCATCTTGGAAAAGAAGAAAACACTAAATGTGTCTCTAAAACGTTTAGTTGTTGAAAGTTGCAAAAATATGCAGAATTGTATTTGTTGTAAACTGCAACCAGGTAAGGTTAACCACTTAAATGTATTTAAGATGAGATGAGTTGCTGAGACTTTGTGTCTTTAACCCTGTTGACTTGCTCCTTTTTGTCTGGATAAACAAATGGCTCAAAGGAATAGTCTCAGTTTATGGATACAAGGTGGTGATAGTGTTGCTTATCTTCCTGCTGCAGCAGGAAATGCAGTTTGCTCACTATTCTGCAGCTGCTTATCCTGTTATCTGTATTTATTTGGGGATTTTATTAAAAGATATTGTTCAGTTTCTGTAAAAGCTCACTGTACAGTTGGTTGAGTTAAATTCTGTGCTAGTTTGACGAGGCATTTCCACTAGTGTATTATTTACTGTCTGTTCATCTGTAATTTAATCTTCATAATTTTGCATCTTGATTGAACGTGGACTCATGCCCAGCTGAAAGAGCTCCCATTTATTTTCTCATATTAAACACAATAATTGGACACTAATTATGAAATCAATACTGCACTTTCACAAACAAATGAAACTCTTAAACACAACTGCGTATTGAACGAACTCTCTATAAAAGTATTATCAGTTGACTTAATCCTGAAGAGTCGAGGTGAATTTGTAGCTTTTTTTGCTGCACAAGATGATTTATGGGATTATCAACGAATTGCCGTTAATAAAGAAGTTAAAGTGAAAAGGTCCGACTGTTCATTTTTATCTGACCCCAGCTCTTTTGTCAGAAAAATGGAAGTTGTGTGTGATAAGCAGACCTGATACAGCTTTCGTTTCAGGAAACAGATGATGTCGCTTCTCCTAATTGTCTTTTTCTTCTCTCCACCTCCTGCTACGCCTGCAGTGGTGAGGAAACACATTCCTAACGGATGTGCAGCCATCCCTGTGTGTCAGCCATAATATCTCTCCAGTTTTTTTTTTTTTCTATACGTTCCCGTTTCTTTCACCTGTTCTGTTTGCGCAGGTGAGTCTGAATTCTTCATTTCTTCAGGAAATGGTATTTGCTTTCGGAGCGCGCCTTTGGCTTTGGTTTTTATGAGGTCTTTAGTCAACCACGCGAGCTGCCATCGCCTGCATGTTATATCATCCCACTGTAATGCTTTAAGTAAATGATTTCTCAAAATAAGCCGGTGCTATAAAATGGAAAGCTGCTCAGACTGATTAGAAAACGATAGCGTCACCACTGCTGCTGCATGAACTCCCAGGGTGTAATGGAGAGAAACCGTTTGAGGAAATCTGCTCTGCAGAAAGCTGTTGCTTTGTGTGACTCTAAAAGGCCAAAGGCACAGTAGAGATTTATTTGTTTTTGTTGTACACACACAGTGTGTGTGTGTGTGTGTGTGTGTGTGTGTGTGTTGTGTGTATACATATGTTGTATTTTGTTTAAAAAGCACCAATTCACCTCTGATAAAATGCCTGATTTTGGTTATTTCTTTAGCTGGAATTTTTACTCTTTCCAAACCAACTCGGCCCTATGTGAGAGCCTAATTGGAACGCCCTTGGTGGCATCAACTGCAATCAAGCATTTATGATAACTGGTCATGAGAATTTTGTCCCACTCTTCTTTATAGAATTGTTATGTGGCTCCAGCATGAACACCCTTTTTAAAGGTCATGCCACACCATCTCAATCAAATTTAGGTCTGGACTCGACTAGGCCACTCCAAAACCTTTCCCTTTTTTTGACCCAGGTGGACTCGTTGGTGTTTTCTGGATGGTTGATCTTGAAAAACCATGTGGTTAAACTTGGAACAACAAACCAGTGGCCAGGTGTCTTTTTTCAGAATCCTATTTTACCTTAAACACAGATTTGAATTCAGTGTTTATTTACCCATCTATTTTTATTCGTTTATATTTATCTAGTTTTTCCTAATTGATTAAATCATGCCTTCCTGGGTTCTTCCTTCTCTTTTACTACTTTTTAATCTTTTAGCCCTTTCTATTGTTTTCAATGGTTTTATATGTGGTTATTGTTCGGTTGTTGGATTTCTTTTATGTCTGCTTTTATCAAACACACCTTGTGTTACACATCAGTTTATGACAGGTGTTCTATAAAAAATATTTTGATTGATTGGTTGGTTGGTTGGTTGATTGACTTCATGATTTTTGGGTAGAGAGTAGAATTAATGGTAGCATCAGTTACAGATGGCTATTCAGGTCCTGAAGCACAAATGCAGCCCCAGACCATCACATGACCACTACCACGTTTGTCTGTTGGTGTGATGTTTTTTGTGATGTTTTGTTTGTTAATTTTACTCCAGATATTTTGGGACATGCAGCTTTCAACACCTTTTGTCTTATCGGTCTACTCAATTTTTTCTGATGAAGTCTTGGGGGCCGTTGAGGTGTTTTTTGGTAAACATGAGACAGTTCTTTGTTATTTATGGTTTGCAGAGGTTTTGGCCTTAGAACTGTCCCATTGCCATTATTGTCTTGACTCCCTTATTGTTGAATAATGCCCTTTGACCTTAACCATGAACTAAGTGAGGCCTGTAAGACTTTACATATTGTTTTAGGTTATTTTTTAGTACCGTAAATCCTCTAATACAGACCCGGGCCTTTATTTACTCATCCTGGTTCAGGCCTTTATTGGAAGGAGGCCAGAATTAGAGGCAGGCCACTATTTCAATTTGAGCAAAATAAACTATCAGTAGAATGAATAAAAACAACATTTTGTGTCTATTTGAGAGGTGACTCAAGTCTCAAATCAAAAGTGATGATTGGTGGGTTTCACTCACGTGAACCTGCCGCCGCGCTGAACTCAAATAGTGGACAGGAAGTGTTTTGCTCTACTATAAAACACAGCGTGACGGATGAAAGTGAGTGTTCTAAACGAGCTGGCACAGACGCGATGTCACGAAAAAAATTGCATCTTCCTTTAGGTTATGACTCATAATTTTAAAAGTCTGACTTTTCATACATGCTGGAGGATTTACCCAACGCTGAAGCGATCGACACAACAAACTATCTCTTGTGGCAAATCTCATATTACACTGCAAACCAAAAGCCTTTTATGAGTCTGAAAGCCTACAACTATTTTATTTCAGGTTGGTTAACAGTTTAGAGATCAGGAGAAGCTTTAAATGACCGTTGTCTTGTTTATGCTCGTGAGATGTGCTATTTTAGTTACGTAATTAACTCGTAATGATAGCTAATGCTAACGGTGAGTACGTGCTAGGATCTACTTATAACTAACGTTTTATGCCTTTTTAAATCCACATTTCTGGTACATTTGTTTGATTTTATTAAGGTATTAATGCCACGTTACAACATTGAGCTAACTGCCAAAAACATTAGCACTCTAGAAGCTGTTTGCGGTGAGGACAAGTGAAAACAGTATCAGACTGTTTATGTAGCTGCGTTTCTAAATAACTGTTCAATAAAACACCATAAAAACCTTTAGTAAGCCTTTACCTGTGATGAAGTGATCACTGCAAACTAGCATTTTCCGTTCTGTTTCTGCTCATCTTGCAGCCAGAGATTATGATCCACTAGTCCGCTGTTACCGTAAAACGTGGTATACGTGCACCTCGAAAAATCTAGTGAGGGCTCACTTTACCGTCGATCCCTGAAAAAAAAAAAAAAACATGCTGTTTCTAATAGTAGCCCCGGAAACTATTAGAGACCGGCCTTTATTTACCCCCGCTGACAGCGAGACCGGCTAATATAGGAGACCCGGCCTGTAATGGAATACAGGCCAATATTAGAGGATTTACGGTACTTTTTAAGAGTCTTTTTTAGTACGGGGCATGACGTGTTGCATTTTCAGATTGTTTTTTTTTCTTTTCATTCTACAAGTCTGGGTGTGGCTGGTGGAACTAAACTCGCTTTCCAATAAAATAATTTAAAAACTGTGTTTACTCAGGTTGTCTTTATCTGATAATGAATTTTCTTTGTTGATCTGAAACATAAAGATTCCAAAACAGAAGAAATCTGCAACAGGCCAAAAGCTTTTTCACAGCAGTGCACATGTTTCTCATTAGGAGCAAACTGAATAAAATCCCCCCAACATAAAAAAGAAACAATCCCACAAAAAAAAATACCTGGCTTTACCCACATCTTTCAAATTAGAGTTCCATATGTTAGACTTTATTTTACATTAGTTAGGTAAAATAAAAAGTGCTCGAGTTTTTCTTTTCTCTTCCTCTTTTTGTACAAGGCAGCAAAAAGCTGCCGCATAATGTATTTGAGTTCATTTATCTTGTCGTTGCATTGCTATAATGTGACTTATTCATATAAATGATATAAAAAAGCTGCTTTTAAAGGTTATTCCTGTACTTTGCTGCAGAAGGAGCAAACTGTTTAATGACTTTCAGCACAGAAATATATCTTACAATGTTAATATTTAATAGCTGAGCAATTATTCAGTGGATAAAGGCTGCTTGTCCAGCTGAAATATATGGAATTGTGTTTCTTTAGGTGTTACTATTCTTGATTTCATCAGGGTTCCAAAAACTCTAAATAAATAGGAAACAATGTTTATCTGTGTCCTTGAAACACTGAACAGAACAAAACCAACCCTAATGTGTGCTCCTTCATCATTCAGCACAGAGAGACAATGAAGCTGGGTTAAATATTCACTGATGGGTCTTTTTCTGTTAAAAATTCAAGTTAATAGGAAACAGGAGCAGGACTTGACTTAAATACAAGTCATGTTCCAGATGGACCTTATAAATCTAAGCCATTAAAAGGAGAACAAGAAGAAGATACCACAGGACCAACTAAAACTCTGTACGATGATGAATTTTATTTAAATGTGGAGGTGACGGCAGGATGAGCGTGATCTCTGTTCCTTAGGACAGGATAATCTAACAGGATAATCTGAACACAGATCAGACTTAAGTGTGTTGCCATATTAAAACATCATCACCCTTCTAAATTTTCCAGGAATATAATCTTATAAAGCCTTCCCACTTTCGTTAATTTTGCCGTGGAAAGAGATTTTGGCAAATCTATTCAGAAATCCATGAAGGATTGGACCCCAGAAAGCTCAGGAAATGCTAAATTTAGCTGCTGCTAGTGGATTGTGCACTTTTAAGCATATGCAGTGATTCTGTGTAAGGAACTGTGTAAACAGTGGTGTACAGGTGTACAAAATTGCATGAAACACTATGAAATTTGAGAGATTAGTTTTTTTTAAGAGGACCCCAATACACTTTGGGCTTAGCTGCACTCAGCCTAGCAGTTAGCTTATCAATCCTGCAGGATGTAAGGCTATTTCTTCAAACTGAGGTCCTTCAGGAGGCAATCTAAAACAGGTAATTGTAACTTTTACACATAAGGTCATGGTTGTGTAGCCTGATGTTTGCAATGTTTGGAACTATAAGTCATATATGAATATTTAAGGAGGAATTGCCTTTTAAATGATTACTGTTATGAGTGATTTGACTCTGGGACTTCATTTCCCATGATGCCTGGCGACACCAACTCACAGGTGTTGTACATCAATTAAGTTTAAAGATCTGATTGTCTGTTGGTGTGAACATGAACAACTCCTGATAAAGGTCTTTTGACTGAAAGCTTGAAAATAAAAAACTCTGCAGATAGAAGTGTGCGGATTTTTTGCCATTTTGAAGACACATAAGGTCAGTTAAAAATTCCTTTAAAATTCTTGGCAAACACAAAGTCTGGCAGTTTGATTTAATGCATAACAGGAGGAGGATGAAATGGAGCAACAGAATGCCATTTTTCCCTCACTGTCTGCATCTTTTTTTCTTTTCTATTCAGCATCCATACATTTTTTTTTGTTGTTGGGACGATAATGCCTACCTTCACTGTAACATGCCAATTTACATGATGCATTGCCCAGACGGGCTGTAAAAGCGAACAATAAACACCCTCCGTGGACAGTAACCTGCCGTCGTCCTCGCTGCGTATTTAAATCACGGTGAGCTGGCATCAGCGTTTTACAACAAGCACCGTTTCTCTTCACAGAAAATGTAGCACATGAAATTTCAACAAACAAGGCTTCAGATGCTATAATAACCATGTTTATATCCTCTGACTGTCTGAGACTCTGGGAAGCAGCGAGAACTTGTGACCTATTACAGCTGCATTTATCGCAAGAGCTAATTTCCAACTATAGTAAAGAAATGTGGCTAAAATACAAAGTGGACTCGTCACTTATTGAAACAGCCCTGCAGTGTGTGATCCACTCTGGTGATTTGCATATTGAAACTAGCTTCATTACTCCTAATAGTGTCTTTATTCAGATAACATTCACGTCCTCCATAACTCAGCTGTTATTGACCTTTTTAGCTTCTCTGTTTAAACCCAAACAGCTTTTCTCCACAGCACATTTTCACCAACTGTAGTGATGTTGCTGATAAACTCAGGGTCAACCCAGGACACGCTAAAGAGATTATATCACCAGGCTGGCCAGGGAACATCCTGGGGTCCCACCAGTGGAGCTGGTGGAGGTCGCTGAGGAGAGGACGTTTGGGCCTTTCTGCTGGAGCTGCTGCTCTGGGACCTGGACCCGTGTAATCGGACAAAACCCCCCCCGAAAAGACAAGCTGCAGCTCTAAAATGAAGCAGTTTTCCATCTTTGAGTCTGTAAAATTATATAAAAATCATTCAGTGACTGACACTTGAAAACACCAGAAATTAGGCTTACAGTAAAATAAACAGTATTTAGTCAGCCACCAATTGTGCAAGTTCTCCCACTTAATAAGATGAGAGAGGCCTGTAATTTTCATCATAGGTATACCTCAACTATAAGAGACAAAATGAGAAAAAAAATCCAGAAAATCACATCGTCTGATTTTTAAAGAATTTATTTGCAAATTATGGTGGAAAACAAGTATTTGGTCAATACCAAAATTCCATCTCAATACTTTGTCATATAACCTTTGTTGGCAATGACAGAAGTTAAACGTTTTCTGTACGTCTTCACAAGGTTTTCACACACTGTTGCAGGTATTTTGGCCCATTCCTCCATCCCGATCTCTAGAGCAGTGTTTCCCAACCCAGGTCCTCAGGGCACACTGTCCTGCATGTTTTCCATGTTGCCCTTTCAAACACCAGTGTTTCCCTGCTGCCACACACCTGACTTAAATGAATGAGTGATTAACAGGCATCTGCAGCATGTGATGTCCTCCTTAGGATGCAATCTAAATCAGATGTGCTGAAGCAGAGACATGGAAAACTTGCAGGACAGTGTGCCCTGAGGACCAGGGTTGGGAAACACTGCTCTAGAGCAGTGTTGTTTTGGGGCTGTTGCTGCGCAACACAGACTTTCAACTCCCTCCAAAGATTTTCTATGGGGTTGAGATCTGGAGACTAGCTAGGCTACTCCAGGACCTTGAAAAGCTTCTTACGAAGCCACTCCTTCGTTACCCAGGTGGTGTGTTTGGGATTATTGTCATGCTGAAAGACCCAGCCATGTTTCATCTTCAATGCCCTTGCTGATGGAAGGAGGTTTTCACTCAAAATCTGACGATACATGGCCCCATTCATTCTTTCCTTTACATGAATCAGTCATCCTGGTCCCTTTGCAGAAAAACTGCCCCAAAGCATGATGCTTCCACCCCCATGCTTTACAGTAGGTATGGTGTTCTTTGGATGCAACTCAGCCGTTTTTCTCCTCCAAACACGACAAGTAGAGTTTGTACCTAAAAATTCTATTTTGGTTTCATCTGACCATGTGACATCCTCCCAATCCTCTTCTGGATCACCCAAATGCTCTCTAGAAAACTTCAGACGGGCCTGCACAAATACTTATTTTCCACCATAATTTGCTAAATCAGACGATGTGATTTTCTGGATTTTTTTCCTCATTTTGTCTCTCATAGTTGAAGTATACCTATGATGAAAATTACAGACTTCTCTCATCTTATTAGGCGAGCGAACTTGCACAATTGGTGGCTGACTAAATCACTGTATATGCATCCTCTTCACTGTTTTTAATGTAGCTGGTTTACTGTCCAGCAGCATCCATTCTCTATAAATAGGTTGGGATTGATACTGATAGCATTCATTTGATCAGTCTTTTATCATTGTGCTGGAATTAACAACAGTTTTACCGCTAACTACTATTATCAGCCAACAAATCAACGTTCTGTCACACATTTTATCGTCTTTCCTTTTCTGCTATCATCCAGCAAAATTGCAAACACACACTTTTATATAAGCTTTTAGTTGCTTAGAGTTATATAAGTGGCAATAAAAGAGTAAATCTTTTTTAGAAGTGCCCTTTTCCACAGTTTCATCTCTTTTATGTTTGAACTGTCTTCCTATATGTTTACTCGGCTCTGTGTGTTCCATCCCTAATGCTCAAACTAACGCAGCAGTAATAACCCAAAATATGCAGCCAGCCATCCTTTGAAAACACTTTTGTTGAGATTGTGATAAATCTGCAATAATATGCTGAATGACCAGAATAATACCCATTTTGGCTTTTCCATTTGTATCTGATGGAGCTGTGTGCTCAGGTAGCTAAAGAAGTGCCTTTTTGATATATATTTTCTGAGAAGTGCAAACAACAATGGATGCACTCTGAAAGTGAAGTGTTGAAAATCAGCTGTGTGTTGCTCAGGTTTTGTACTGGTTTCTTCTTGTCATCCTTTTGATTTGAAGTTTTCTTTAACTGGTCCATAGATATTTTCATTTCAAAAGAAAAATTTGCCAACGTAAAGAATCTGCAGTGACACTAGCTAAAATTTTTATACATTTTACATATTATTGGATTGATTTTGTGTAGATTCCAGTTATTCCTTCTTTTATCTGTCCACTATGATTTAAAAAGGTCAAAACGCTCCACAACAAACTCAAAAACATATTGAATGCAGACTTGCATGCCTCTATCCAGAATATAACACAGGGTCTCTTTTCTGTTGTGTTGGCATCACAACACTTTGCTCTTTGCCTTCCACTGAGCCTATTTGACACCCTGTCACCAGTTTTGTGAGAAACCTCTTTATTTTCTCAGTCTTGACCTGGCAGCAGTAAGAAGGTCCAGCTGTCTCTCAAGCTCCTGTTGTTGTGTTCTCATCAGTGTCCATCCACTCTGTTTATTTCTTCTTCCCCATGTCTCTGTTTAATAAGAAACTGATTCATACCATGTGTTTGCTGGCTGGCTGAGTCAGTGCACGAGGTGGAAATAGAAGCACGGTGATAGAAGGTGAGAGGGTGAACACGCCGCGCGGTCGAGGAAGAGTCATTCTTATTCTGTTCTGGGAGATGAGTGTTTATGTTTGTTACTCAGTGCATTAAGGCTTTGAAATAACAAGACTGACTATGCATGAAAAATAAACTTCAGTGACATTTAGTTATATTGAACTGAAATAGTTAGATGAGCTTTAATAATATAATTAAAATAACCAGCTTATTTTTCTACATATCTATATATCTATCATCTATAGACGTGTTTATCATAAAGATGTCCCCATCATTCAAATCAAGCATTTAGATTTGTTCAGTTTTACACCACAGATGTGCAAATAACCCTCCAAAGCTACAATAAAATTGCAAAAATCAATGCATGTTAGTTTTTAATAAAGGATGACAGTGTAAGGACACCGTTTTTCCTACACGGATCACAGAACTTGTCTCCTTTTTCCTGAGAATCATTGTCCTATTATCACAAGTTTGGTTAATGTGTGCTGCTTGTTTTGAAAGCGGACAGCGTTCATCAATAGTGTTTATTAATTCATTTGAAAACAGCCTCTTCATGTTGCTTTAGTTCGCTTTGAAGTGGTGCTTTCCTCTAGCCCAGGAAAGAGTTGGTGTCGTATTGCACCATAGCTAACATAACGCTCTAGAAAGTAGGTCAACAATAGAGATCAGGAGCTGAGTGGCTCCATACCAGGCCGATACTTAAGATCGTACCAGTTTCTTTATGATTATTATTAGTTTTATTCTTTGTTTTTCAGTCGATTTTTTGCTTTGGCTGTAGCAGCTGACATCTATTCAGCCTTTTAGAATTTATAAAACAGATTTTAATTAATTTTGTGACAGATATGTGGCTCCAAGTCCATGAACACCAGTCTGACAACAAGTTGAACAAGTTGTTCACGCTCATGAGTCAGAAAACTGTCAGATGTGCGGCTGAACTGAACAAGGTCCAGATGAGTTCAGAGACACATTAATCTAGGGTAATCTCTTCATTAACGCCTTGATTTGAGAATATTTTATTTTTTAGATGCATCAAAACAGTGTGAGAATGAACACATAACTAAAATAAAATAATTTAGGACAAAACGTCGTGTCTTAGCTGCTTTACCGTTAATTAAAATAGAGAGCACTTGAGTTCAAATTCTGCATGGACCTTAACTCTGCAACTCTTAGAGAGAAAACCCTAAATATTCCCATCTAATAAATCCCAGAATCTACACTGGAAACACACAATTGTTTTGTTTCATTTCCACTGAATGAATCCTTCGATTGTATTTAACACATGGCAAGAGGACAGGTCTACAAAACTCTGAAATAAACATTAACTCTGCTTTTTAGTGCCAATATCTTGCCTTTATTGGCTTGAAAAGTGGCAGTTAAAAAGATTTTATTGAGAAAAGTTGTTGTGTTGAGCTTTAGTTCGTGTTAATAAATAGGAAACATGTTAACAATGGAAAATAAAAGTAAACAAATGATTGCAGGAACTTATAAAAAGCAGTCTGGCAGCAGGGCTTACCTCGTCTCAGCCGGTGTTATAACACCCCAGGAGGTGCAGCTACTGACCTGCCGTTCTGCCTTGCTCTGAAAAGATCATACATCTGTTTTTAGGAAGCTCATATGAAGTTATGTCAACAGGAACATGGAGAACCCTCTGTATGTGTGATGTGAGCATCCCTCTTTGTGTTTTTCCTCTTCTCTTCCTCACCACCACCATTGGTGCTGCTCATGCGTGACTTACATTCACACACTCTTGGTCTCGAGCATGTTGTGTGAAATCATAGTCAGTGGTCTGGTTTGATGTTTACAAGGCTGTGCAACAGAAAGTTCCACTGAGCGTACGCTGATGTTTAGACTCGAGAGACCTTCTCCTGTTTTCCATCCTACATTTTGTTCCAGTCCTTCACCCATCTTCCCTTGGCTTTTTTATTGTTTCTGTATCATGGGAAGGGCTTTATGAAGTCACCATTTTACAGCAGTACTGACAGTGCGATTGATGGCAGAGTCAGTGTAGAACAACAGCTGTGCTCAGTGTACACAAGTGAACAACGTAGCTGAGCAATAAGCAGCCCCAAGGCCAAATACATAATGGTGAGTTCTAGAAACGAGCCTCCAGATTTAGTTTTTGTGTTCTTTATTCACCACCTCCGCTTGTTCACAGAGTGTCAAAGAAAGGTCACTTTAGGTGCATTTCCAAGGGCGCTACTCAGACTGACTCGGACTGGTGCAGCTCAGCCCGACCACTGTTTCCAAGAGCATGGCTTGGTATTTTCCCTCTACTTTGGCTCCAATTTTTAGTCCCTGCTCCGTTGAGGTCCCTGGCAAGGCTGAGTTGGGCTGGCAGCGCGACTGTGGCCGCTGATTGGCTAGGGGGCGGAGTCACTGGTTGCTCCGGAGCTTTCTGCCTGCTGCTTCACTCCCTGCCTGCAGCCATTTCCTGGTTCAGAGTCTGGCAAAAAGCCATAAAACTGAGCAGAATATCCAAAAACACCACCATTTTTCTGCTGAGTTGTGTTTTTGTGGAGCATACAGGTTACCTCACACTGTTTACTGATGTTCTGATGCTATTTTTGTCACGAGTAAAGCCCCCCGCCCATTTCCTGGTTCAGAGTCTGACAAAAACTCATAAAACTGAGCAAAATGTCCAGCAACACCACCATGTTTGTGCTGAGTTGTGTTTATATGGAGCATACATGTTACCTCACACTGTTTACTGATCATCTCATGCTGTTTATGTGTGAAGTAAAAATCGCCTCCCGAGTTCCACGGACCCCCACGCGCCTATGATGGGCGCACCCACTTTCTGTCATGGAGCTGGCTTGTTAACAAAACTTTTGAATCAAGCGGGTCCTGGAACGTTCATCGGTATTTGTTGTTTAGTTTCTCCTCATTGATAAGTTCTAAAGACAACATGGATGAATCTTAAAACCAAAGTAGTGACATTTTGCATCTGAGAAAGAAAATGTTAATGTACTCATATACTTATTTATTCGATTTATTCAACCCTGTGATGAAAGAGATTGTGTTCCTGTTTAATCTGCAGCATGGTCTGCTAAAGCCACAGCTGCAGAGCCAAAGAACGTATATACTTCATACAGACACCTGTATTGATGAACGTGCTGTAAGCAGGTGGAGAATTTATCATTCACTAAAAAAGTTTTGTTGTTGAACAAACACCTTCATTTGAATTACCTTACAACTTTTCACAGTTGACTCTGCTGCAACCCCGACTACAAATATAACAAATCTATACTTTTTTTTCTAACTCAGCTCAGACAAAGAGCCTGCTGAATGGCAGAAAGCTTGGCAGAGTGTTTTGTGATTGTTTTTCTGTCATTTTGGATACAGAAATATAGGAATTTAGATGTTTGTGTCATATTCTGGTGTCAGAAATGATATATTTAAAGTTTTTTTCCCCACAAGCTAACCCAGTTTCCTGAGGTTTTAACAGCTCTGTGTGTGGCAGCCAGCTTCAGGTGGCAGAGTGAACCACTCCAATCAACTCCACTCACACATAAGATGCCTCGTCTGAGACTGAAGGTGAAAAGTGGGGACCAAACGTAACCTTTGGAGGTTTTCATTACGACATGAAAGAGCATCTAGTACAGACCCTGAGACCTCACACCAACACGTGAACACATGATCAAACTCAGAGGACAATACTAGACTTGATATTCTCCAATAGCCCCATTTTCCTCAATTTTAGGCAATCTAAAGTTCTGGTTCTTCTTTTAGATATAGTCTTGTTGAGTGAGGCATTGAACTGCTGATAGGGATGCTGAAATCCAAATCTTCAGCTTTCAACCATTAAAACAATCAATGTGTTATTTTCAGTTTTGTAAAACATTGGACAAAATCCGAAGTTGCTCAGGTTTTACTGCACATTTCATTGAAAGAAACATTCAATGTGAGTTTGCTCCAACACTGAAGGTGCAGATTATCCTGATTGAAGCGTGTGCGGGATGTTGATTAACTGTAAAAGAAACACTGGAGAACTGGAGAGCGCCAACCTTTGCCTGAAGGAAGAAGGGTGAAGAGCTGAACTTGTGATTTAAAGGTTGAATATGGAACAATTTAATAAAAAGCTATATTTAAAAAATAATAATACCTCCACGGGGCGTTTAGAGGTGTGCAGAATGAATGTACAGATTTTATTTTAAAAGCTATATTTAAAAAAATCAAAAATGTATTTTGACGGGCTCGACACTGGGTTTATGTTTACATCTACCAGCCAGAGGGCACCGTTGCCGTAAAAAGTCCATGTGGCAAGGTGAGGCTGGGAAGATGTTCTAACGTTAAATACTGTTATAAAATAAATTATTAGTAGAAATTAGTCCTTACCCTGTACGATTCGTCACTGGACATGGTGCTGGCTGGTTACTTAACGTATCAGCAATAAACCAACATCCTGACGGCTGGAAAATTTGTTCTGTTGTTGCAATACCTCCTGTAAACAATATAGTGTTATATATAGTGCTATAATGTCCGTACTCCATATTCAACCTTTAATATAAAATACTGAAACTTGAAGGCACAGTAAGTGAGAAATAATCACAAAACAGTCTAACGTCTCCTGTTGGAAGGAAGGTTACACTGAGACAGATGGCTGGGTGGAGGCTGAGAGGGGACTCATGTTTTTATACGTGGACTGCAATACCCAAATTTGACCACCTGATGTCATTCTTTCGTCATGCACCTTTAACATATTGCTGAATGTTTTTAAAGGTGTGGATCACTCATTTAATCAATACATTTGCAGTGGTCTCTAGTAGGAATGAAAGCCTTGTAAGTGGTACTCTGGGGAAACAAAGCTCCGGTGTACCATTTTCAGGAGCTAGAAGTGAGCCACATCAGAGTTGAGCTGAACACGGCAGGATTTGGAGTCTTATTTCCTGATATTTGGACATCTCGCCTCGGATTGGATAACAGCAACGCTAACACCTTTAAACCCAAATGAAATGTGACAATGTCAGCAAGGTTGAATTTGTATTCATTTTAATTGCTCAAATCCAAGTTCTCAACCACAGGACGAGAGATCTTTATTAGTCCTCTTACTTAATAGCAAATGAAATCTAGAGTCTCTGTCATTTCCATCTGCCCAGGCTTCAGCTGATCTCAGAATTAGGAGGAATAAATTCATGAATAGGGGCTTTTCTAGCTCTCCTTTAGCTACATTTTCTCCTGTCAGTTAAGGAATCTAATCAAACATAGCGTCCTGTGTTATTTAATTTACTAGAAATCATTTGTTCCGTGGCGATCCCTGCATCAATAGTCTCTGTGTGCCTCATTGATCTTTGAATTTAGACATTAACGTCGGGTTATGTTTGCTGTTAACCGCTGTGCCTTGTTGCTTAATGTACTGCACTGGTTTTAGTCTGGCTGTTGCTAATAATGTAACTGTAATCATATTTAGGAGCTTAAAAGTCTGAAGCTTTTCATGTTATGGGTATATTTTTTTTCCTGTTGATTAATCCCCTCCTAGCTCATGGATTCAGCAGAAAAGTACTTCACATATTTTTCTTTCATTGTGATTTATTTTTAAACCAAGATAATTCTTTTAATTGATGCTCTCATCGTGTGTTTAGCCGTGAGTGGTGCTCATTTTTAGCCAGATTGCTCATTTATACACACAGGATGATGCACAGCAGCATCCTTATTTGGTTTCTCTTTAAAAAGAAACAAAAGTCCGTAGCTTGGTGTTGAAGTAGAGCTTTTAAAGTGTTGAGCTGGATTTGTATGGGGGGTGCTTTTGTTCACCTGACCTCCCATGCTCCAGCTTCCCTGTGAGAGGTTGGAAACCACCGTGAAGAATTTGACAACAATTGATATTGGTATTTATTAAATGTCCACCCAGCTGGAACATTCTTTATGCTGACATATCATCCAGTCCCTCAGAGGTGGATTGCTTTTGAACTCTAAAGTGCTTAGCCAGAACCTCATCAGCAATACCTGTCTTCAACCCAAACGAGGCCCACGGTAAACGAAATGTCAGTTATACACTCACTGGCCACTTTATTGGGTACACCTGTCCAGCTTCTCGTTAATGCAAATGACTAATCAGCCAATCACATGGTGGAAACTCAATGCATTTAGGCATGTTGACATGGTCAAGACGATCTGCTGCAGTACAACTCGAGCTTCAGAATGGGGAAGAAGGGTGATTTAAGCGGCAGTTCTGTGGGCAAAAATGCCTTGTTGATGCCAGAGGTCAGTAGCCTGTGAACTAGACCAAATTCTTGCTTTGCAGAGTTTGGTCTAGGCACGCTTTATAGGAACCCTCGCTGCCTGTGGCTGTCCAATCACAGCTCGCTATAGTTTTGGTTGGGCCAATCACAGCGCTCTATATTGTGGGCCAATCACAGAGCAGGAGTAGCCGATGATGTCAGCGCTGCGGCCACGAACCCAAGCAACATGGCGGCGGCTCAGGTAACACGTTCGTTTGAAACGGCTTTGTCATCAACATTGGATTATTTAGACTCCAACGTGCGTAAGTCTGTCGGATATACTTAGCGGCTTCTTATTTTTATCAAACAAAGTAGTGCAATGTCCCAGTACACCTGATATTTGCATGTTTTTCATACAAAAACGACAGAAATCATTGATATTAGACGCCATTACTGCGTCCCGCTTTTCCGTCGCTGTGATTACGTCACGTTGTTCGTTACTCTGATTGGTCCTAGCGCTATCCAATTGCGTGCTGACATTTTGAAAGACAACCGTAAATCCCGCCTCACGACTGAGAGCCGTCAATGGGTCGTGGCCAGACTATATATACACATATATAGGATGGCTTGCCAGGCTAAGAGGTCAGAGGAGAATGGACAGACTGCTTGGAGCTGATGGCAATAGAAACTCAAATAACCACTCGTTACAACCAAGGTATGCAGAAGAGCATCTCTGAACGCACAACACGTCGAACCTTGAGGCAGATGGGCTACAGCAGCAGAAGACCACACCAGGTGCCACTCCTGTCGGCTAAGAACAGGAAACTGAGGCTACAATTCACACAGGCTCACCAAAATTGGACAATAGAAGATTGGAAAATGTTGCCTGGTCTGATGAGTCTCGATTTCTGCTGCGACATTGGGATGGTAGGGTCAGAATTTGGCATCAACAACATGAAAGCATGGCTCCATCCTGCCTTGTATCAACGGTTCAGGCTGCTGGTGGTGGTGTAATGTTGTGGGGGACATTTTCATGGCACACTTTGGGCCCCTTAGTACTAATTGATCATCGTTGCAATGCCACAGCCTACCTGAGTATTGTTGCTGACCATGTCCATCCCTTTATGACCACAGTGTACCCATCTTCTGATGGCTACTTCCAGCAGGATAATGCTCCATGTCATAAAGCTGGAATCATCTCAGACTGGTTTCTTGAACATGACGATGAGTTCACTGTACTCAAATGCCCTCCACAGTCACCAGATCTCAATCCAATAGAGCACATTTAGGATGTGGTGGAATGGGAGATTTGCGTCATGGATGTGCAGCCGACAAATTTGCAGCAACTGCATGATGCTATCATGTCAATATGGACCAAAATCTCTGAGGAATGTTTCCAGTACCTTGTTGAATCTATGCCACGAAGGATTAAGTCAGTTCTGAAGGCAAAAGGGGGTCCAACCTGGTACTAGCAAGGTGTACCCAATAAAGTGGCCAGTGAGTGTATAAAGAGCTTGGTCTGAATTATATAAAACTTGTTTTACATCTAATTTTTTTCAATGTGTTCCTCGTTTTTGTCTCTATTAGTGTTTAGCTTTTGTAACCTTTCAGTCAATATTTCTGCCCTCAGCTTTTATTTCTACTGTTATAAAACACATTTGAACCATCTGGCATTAACACAGACACTAAAAGCACCGTCATTACACTGACAGTTACTTTAGTTTTATTAGTAAATGCTGGAGGATCATCTCCCTGATGTTAATCGTGTCATAAAATGTTGTAAAATTTATGAGGTCTTGATTAAATATAGTGTTTATTCAGGATCTAATTTTCTAAAGTACTGTAAAAGTAAATGGGACCATTTGTACTAAAATCATATATATATATATATATATATATATATATATATATATATATATATTTCTGTTGTATTTTTAGGTGTCAGCTTTGGAGTTTTGCTGCCAATTCAGTACAATTTTACCTCAATCTTGTGTTATTTCAACATATTTTCTGCTGCACGACCAAACCTTTTACTACAGGGGATTTCAAAGCAAACAGGCATATTTTTACCATTTATTTATTTTTGTTGCAAACAAAACAATTTCTCTTTTGTGTTTTCTCTGTTGAAAAATACATCTTAAAACTGCTTTCTGTCCCATAGTTGGATTTTTATTTATTTATTCTGCTTTTTGTGTGTAGATCGGAAGTAAAGACAGTGATGAGGGGGCAAACTAAAGTCAGGTATTTGTTGATGAGATTTTTTCCACGTTTTCATGAAAAACACGTTTGTCCAGCTTTTTTGGATTTTATAACTGAAGATGGATAATTGCTGTTAAGAAAAAAAATGATGCTGTGTAAAATGTGCATCTGAGCGGGAAAAGAAAGAAACAATTTGTTCAACGTTTACAGTCACAGACACAAACAGCATAACAAAAATCATATCTATGACAATAAAATGGATCCTCTCCACTATAAATATCTACAATCAGAACACAGAGTGTAAAATCTTGTATTGCAACTGGTAATGATTCATTTTTCTCATGCAGCCCTGGTCATACAACATTAGAACATGACTGGATGTATTCATTATGATTGTGTATTTGCTACTTTGAGGAGATTCACTGTTTTGAATTTTGCAATAAAACTTGGCATAAGGATCTATTATTACCATTTATAACAGCACCGTTTTCAACTAATGTCACATGGAGCTGCAATCAATAAATATGCTACATTTTTCTTGGTCTTTGCAAGAAGAAAAATCAAATTAACACCAACGCAAGACAAAAAAGTTTTTTGTTCTACTTGTTGAAACAAATTACCTTGAAAGACATTTTATTAAAAAAAACTGTCAAGCATTTAAAACAATTTTAACAACATTTAACTCAGACGGAATCACAGTTAACCCTAAAGGGCACTTGGTAAAATAATATAAAATGTAAAATCTATCTAAATCTTTTGGAGGGTTATTAGATGACCTTTTTATTTAAAAAAAAAAGCTAAAAACGTCTGTCAATGGTTTTTACTTTTTAACTTAATAATCTATTTTTTAAATAAAGATTTTTAAAGAAAGTTTGTAGGTTCAGGCTGCAAATCAATAATTTCATCATGCATAATGGATCAGAACTGGTCCTTTCTGGTATAAGGGTTAATTGTAGGTTCTGATTAAACTTGTTGTCACTGGTAATGAAACTTTTTGCTTTTGTTTCAGATAAAATTTTAAAAAGAAGTGTGAGAAAAACATGTTTTTTTCCTATAGTACATATGTTATGATCACGCTTCAGTGGTATAAATTGACATTTAATGTCAGATCTTTGATTTTTCAGGACAAAAATGCCTTGTGATTAAAGATTTTATTTTATTTATTTTGATATCATTGTTTATTACAAATAAAGGGCTTCCTAAAATGATCCTTGATTGAAATGGGTCAGTGTTCACCATGACTGGCTGAATCTGTGAACAGCTGATTTGAAACTCAAAAGTCAGATTTTTCTTTTTTTTTTCTTTTAGTTTGTTTGCCAAGTATAAAATTAAAAATAATAATAATACATTTTTCCCAGTCCATGAACCTTATATCTAAGTACTAATTCATGCAGCTAAATTTGGAATAATCCAAAATTTGGATTGGCAGGTTCAGAGCTATACGAGGATTGGAAATTGGTGTTGACTATCATACTATTGGTGCACATTTAGATCAAACCACTCCTGGCATTAAAGCATCCAGATAGACTATTAGGATTAGTACCTTCATCACAAACCTGCCATCCAGTCCTGTACATGTCTACTGCCCTCTGGTGGAGGATCAGGTGCACAGGGCCACTTTTATTCCTTCATTACTGTTATATTGCTATATAATTAAATTATTAAAGTACAACTTAATATTATAGTTGTTATATTAACATCAGCTGATAAAAATAATTGGATTTTTGTCAGAAATCTCTGAGTTCTCTTTCATAGCATTCGTTTCGTGTCTCACTATGGGGAACGCCTCCTGCGTGACCTCATCAGAAGCTTAAATATCATTACGCCAGCCATGATTGGCTGGCATTGGTGACGTCTATGACAGGAGGAGTCAGATCCTCACCCTATAAGTAGGGCTGGCATAGCGTCACTCGTTATTCAAATTCCTCTTCTCGCTTCTCTCAGAAGCCTGTGTGCAACGGTACCACTGGGTGCTGAGCTAAACTGTCCACAGACTGAGTGCACAACTCGGTCACCGGGCGCTAGTCCCCAGCCATACGGTTGCCCGCTATCTGGTGAAGTAGCAATACTCCTCTAGACTAGCCACAAATTAAGTAGCACTACTTAACCTTTCTCGAGTAGCAATACCCGACAAACTCTGATAGCAATATCTTATATTAGCGGTGAAATAGCAATATTTTCCCCTCTGCTCTAACCTTTAGCTGCACAAGCTTTTAGAGCACTGACACGGCTTAAGAGGCTGCTAACCACGGTAGCTTACTATGGCCACTGCAGCTAACGCTGATGTTGCTGAGGAAAGCCCCAAGCTCTGCCCCTGCGGGAACAAAATCTCCTCGTGGGATACTCACCCTGTCTGTGCAGCATGCTTGGGAGTGGATCATGCCCGTGCGGCGCTAGCCTCCACACAGGAATGCATCCACTGTGCGGTTTTCCCCCGCAAACTGCTTCGCCGCCGGCTAGCCCGCCAGGTTAGCTTGAGTGGTGAAGACCCGGTCTTGGGCGGACCGGTCACGCTCCACGGTGACGCCGAGCTGGCCCCTCCTGCTACATCCGGACCGAGCTGGGCGGATTCAGAACCCCAGTTGATGCCCCACGTTTTCCCACTACTTCAAGCAGATGAAGTTTGTGCTGATCTTGGCATCCCTCCGTCTATCCTGGACGGGGAGGGGGACGAAGATGGGGCAGAGTCAGAAGACTCGGAGCTCATGCTGACGGACGAGGACGAGGAGGACATGTCCGCCCTCGTTGGCCGTCGTGAGGCCTCACAGCCGCCCACTCCTGGAGGGGACGGAAAGCTCACGGCGCCTTCTCCCCTGGACTTGGATATGCAAGACATGTGCAGACGTGCGGCCGCGAGGCTGAACATTCCTTGGCCAGCAGTTCAGACGGAGGTTGTAACGTCTCGGTTTGACGGGAAGAAGTTACCGAAAGCTAGGAAGACTGGGAAGCTGGTGCTGCCCGTTTTCCCCGAGCTCCTGGAGGAAATTGCGGTGACATGGAGAGACAAACCCTATTCTGAGAAACACCCCATCTCGGGAAGCTCTCTCCTGGACTGCGAAGGGATGGAAGCTCGTGGCTTACGCCACATGCCGCCGGTCGAACCACTGGTTGCTAGCCACCTCCACCCGAAGGCGTCGCTGTCCTCTGCGGCTGCATCCCTCCCGTTCAAGACGGACCGTTTCCAGTCTAGCCTCACTGACAAGTGCTACAAGGCTGCGGCTCTGTCTGCGAGAGCGCTGAATGCTTCTTCTATTCTGACGGCCTACCAGGCGGAGCTGGAAGAAGATATGACCGCCAAACCAGATACTGCCCTGTGGGAGGAAATCTGCGTCATAACGGATCATGTTCTGCGCCTCCACAAGCTGGCGATTCAAGCTACTGGACGAGCCATGGGCCTCATGGTCCTTCAGGAACGAGCACGCTGGCTCGGACTCACCAACCTGACAACCAGGGAAAAGGAGGAGCTCCTTGACACCCCGGTCGTTCCACGCGGCCTCTTCGGTGCGGCGGTCACCACCATGCAGAAGAGGTGTGAGGACAAAAAGAGGGATGACGAGGCTCTGAAGCTATGTCTGCCGAGGAAAGTACATCCCGCCACCGCTCCGGCGCCGCGCCAGTCTTATGCTTCGGCTGCCGGGCGCCCAGCCCCGGTTTTCAGGATCCCCAAAGTGCCCAAAGCGCAGGCCGCTACACCGGCTCCCGGAGGTCCGAAGAACCCGTGGGCTAGGAAACAGTCTCCCCAGGCACGTCCTCAGCCCGCCCCACCTCCACCTGCCGCCGCTACGGGCGGTAGGAAGAAGAAGCGGCCGGCCTGACGACCTCCCCTCCCGATGGCAGCGAGCCCAGTTTTCCACTGTCATGGGCCGCTCCATCCCTCCATGGCCCAGTTCTGGAGCCGGTTCGGGGATTCATGTTCCAGTCAGAATGCCAACCCCCCGCTGCACGTCGCGTTCCGGGGATGGGAGAAGAGACACAGTGTTCAGACAGTTGTCACAGAAGCACCTCTTTTTTAATGCATTCTGTATTAAACATGTTCAAACGTGCGCATCCAGGCCACAGGCCGAGGGCGCCGTCAACATTTGTGAAAAAAATACAAAAACACAAAAAAATCTTAATGAAAAACGAAGTGCTGTCTACCATAACGCAGCTCTCCCCGGCTGCGGAGACAACACTACGGCCCCGCCCACTCTGCACTTCAGAGGAAGCGTCAGGGATGGGTGCTGCAGGTTCCGGGGCTCGGCCACAAGAGGGCAGCATTGCCTCAGTTTTGACTCAGTGGCCAGCCAGCCCGCTCTCGTCATGCAGGGAACAGTGGGCGGCTTGTACTCAGTCAAAATGGGTCTTGCGGACGATCGAACGGGGCTACAGACTCCAATTCAGAAGCGCTCCGCCCCGGTTCAGAGAGATTATTTTCTCCCAAGTGAGAGGAGACACTGTAAGCATCCTCTTGGAGGAAATAGCTTCTTTAAAACAAAAGGGAGCGATACGGATTGTTCCTCCGTCGGAGTCCCGCCTGGGGTTTTATTCAAGATACTTCCTGGTCCCAAAAAAAGGGGGGCGGGGAATGAGAGCCATTCTGGACCTCCGTGCCCTGAACTGTTATCTCAGGAAATACAAGTTCAGGATGCTCACTCACTCATCCCTGCTGAGATTGGTGCGTGCAGGCGACTGGTTCACCTCAGTCGACCTAAAAGATGCTTATTTCCACATACCAATTTATTCCCCACACCGGAAGTATCTGCGTTTTGCATTCCAGGGAATAGCGTACGAGTTTCTAGTGCTCCCTTTCGGGCTGTCACTGAGCCCAAGAGTCTTTGTAAAATGCACGGAGGCGGCGATAGCCCCACTCAGAGAGAAGGGCATACGAATAGCCGCATACATAGACGACTGGCTCGTGGCCGCCCCAAATTCTCAGGAGGCGGCTCACCAAACCAGCGTGGTGGTGGAGCATCTGGAGAATCTGGGTTTTCAGATAAACCAAGAAAAAAGTGTTCTGTGTCCCACTCAACGCATTACTTTCATAGGGCTGGCACTGGACTCCATCCAGTGCAAAGCTTTTCTGTCCCGGGAGAGAGTGGAGACCATGCAGTCCATGCTGGCTCGGTTCCGCAGGGGAAACTCTGTTACACTGAAACAATGCCAGAGACTACTGGGTTTAATGGCTTCCTCTGTGGTGGCATTACCTCTCGGCCGCCTCTATATGAGGGCCATCCAAACATGGATGTCATCTCTCAACCTGGACCCACACCGCGATGGTCACCGCAGAGTGAAGGTGACCACAGCCTGCTCATTGGCCCTCCGTCAATGGAGGAACCCTGCATTTCTGTCCCAGGGCGTCCCTATGGGCACAATCTCTGCCCGGAAAGTGGTCACCACAGACGCGTCCCTGACAGGCTGGGGTGCTATTCACGACGGGAGGTCCATAAATGGAAAGTGGGGGACTCGCACACATTTAGATCACATAAATTGCTTGGAGCTGACGGCTGTTCATCTAGCTCTGAAGCATTTTCTCCCCTGGCTCAGGGGAACCCATGTGTTGGTGAGAACAGACAACTCAACAGTGGTGGCCTACATAAACAGGCAGGGGGGCCTGAGGTCCCCCCGTTTACACATGTTGGCACACAGACTGATCATTTGGAGCAGTACGAACCTGCAGTCACTGAGGGCGACTCATATAGCAGGAGTCCTCAATTACGGTGCAGACCTACTATCCAGAGGCAATCCACTCTATGCGGATTGGAGGCTTCACCCAGAAGTGGTGAATCAGGTCTGGATGAGGTTCGGACAGGCAGTCGTAGATGTGTTCGCATCGAGAGAGAACACTCAGTGCCACCTTTACTTCTCCCTGCAAGATCAAGGAGCCCCACTGGGGGTGGACGCCCTGGCGCACAGGTGGCCGAGATCTCTGCTCTACGCATTCCCTCCAGTGGCCCTCATACCCCCCACGTTGGCCAGGGTGAGGGAGCAGGGCCTGTCCATGATCCTAATAGCACCTCGGTGGCCAGGGAAACATTGGTTAGCAGAGATCTTCCAACTCCTGTGCGGTTCCCCGTGGCAACTACCACTCCGCAGGGATCTGCTGTCTCAGGCTCATGGGGAGATATATCATCCAAATCCGGAGAGGCTGGCCCTGTGGGCGTGGCCCCTGAGTGGCAGACTCTGAGTGTGGATGAGCTCCCGGCTGGTGTTATCGACACCATTCAGTGTGCCAGAGCCCCATCAACCAGGTCCCTGTATGGACACAAGTGGAAAGTGTTTGAAGCCTGGTGCTCTGATTATCACACCACCTCTCATCAGTGTTCACTGGCAGTGGTGCTGTCATTTTTGCAGAACCTTTTGGAGAAGGGCAAGGCCTTCTCAACCATAAAGGTATATCTGGCGGCCATTTCAGCCTGTCATGTTGGTTTTGGGGGAAAAACAGTGGGCCAACACCCATTGGTGTGCCGTTTTATGAAAGGGGCACGTCGCAAATTACCGACGTCCAGGCCTTTGGCCCCGCCATGGGACCTCCCCATCGTTTTAGAAGCTCTTTCCTGTTCTCCTTTCGAGCCTCTGGAAGAAACTGAGCTTCGTTTGCTATCCTTTAAAACAGCTTTGCTGCTTGCTTTGGCCTCAGCTAAACGAGTTGGTGAGCTTCACGCACTTTCGATGCATGACACCTGTATGCAGTTTTTCCCGAATGATACAAAGGTTATTCTGCAAACCAACCCAGCCTTTGTTCCTAAAGTGGTGGGTTCTTGCTCTCCAATAGAGCTGACAGCGTTTCACCCACCTCCTTTTAGCACTGGGGAGCAGAGTCGTCTGCATACTCTGTGTCCGGTGCGTGCACTGAGGTGTTATTTGAACAGGACACGCGATTTCAGGAAATCGACTCAGTTGTTTGTGTCCTGGGCGAAACCACATGCTGGTAAACCTGTGTCAAAACAGCGTCTTTCCCACTGGATTGTGGAGGCTATTGTTCTTGCATACTCCAGCAGGGGCCTTCAGCCCCCGCCTGGTTTACATGCACATTCCACCAGGGGGCTTGCATCCTCGTGGGCCCTGTTTAGAGGGGTCTCTATTCAGGAAGTGTGTGCGGCTGCTTGCTGGGCTTCTTCCAACACATTTGCTAAATTCTACAAACTTGATGTGACCGCTCCGGTTTTGGCGCATTCAGTCTTAAGTGCAGGCTCTCACGCAGAGGCATCTTGCTGATAGGTCACTGGTAGCAGTTGTCATTTGAACAGGTATGTCTGGCAATCCGGGAGTCAGTATTTCTCCCCATAGTGAGACACGAAACGAATGCTATGAAAGAGAACTCAAGGTTATGACTATAACCCCGGTTCTCTGATTAGCATGAGTGAGTGTCTCACCAGACCACCCTCCTTGCCGATAAGCGAGGAAGAGGTGAGCTTGTTCTTTTGAATAACGAGTGACGCTATGCCAGCCCTACTTATAGGGTGAGGATCTGACTCCTCCTGTCATAGACGTCACCAATGCCAGCCAATCATGGCTGGCGTAATGATATTTAAGCTTCTGATGAGGTCACGCAGGAGGCGTTCCCCATAGTGAGACACTCACTCATGCTAATCAGAGAACCGGGGTTATAGTCATAACCTTGAGTTTCATCTTTTACAAACCGTAAACACAAGCAGATGTTTGCAATCCTGAGTCCCTGACACATATACGATGAGCTCTGTTTGTGTCGTTTCTCCTCCAGGACTGGCTGAGCAAGTTTGGCTACCTCCCTCCTCCCGACCCAGTGACCGGCCAGCTGCAGACCAAGGAGGCCCTGACCAAGGCCATCAAAGTCATGCAGAAGTTTGGAGGGCTGAAGGAGACCGGAGTGTTGGGTATGTGCTGCAGACGGATGCTGCACTGTAACTATAGAGTACATAAGTAACTGGTGGGGAAAAGAACTATGCACTTTAAAACAATCCTCCCTACAAAAACACATAGAGTGGTATTAGAAAGAGCTGAATCAATATCACAGAGACACAACACTGAGAGGTAATATTTATTTGGCTTTTATTTATTGGGTAGTATTACACCACACAGCTGTCTACCCACCACAAGACTCTTGTAAACATAAATCACACTTGCTGTCACACAGAGCGCAGAATGACAATACCTCTCTGTGCCTACTGTATGTGATTGATGATGCTTGTGTGTGTGAACCAGGACGGTATATTGATTAGCGTGCGTTCTGCCACTCTCCCTCATGCATTACGCTCGTAATTTCCTGCAGTTCATGCTGGCAGTCTCTCTCGCTCACACGCACCACAATCCTCCTCTGCAAACAGCATCGTTATTTATTTCACACATATGCTATAATAGAAAGTATGTGAATAATCTAACCAGAGTTGCATGTTTGTGATGTACTGGATGGCCCAAACAGCTGTATACGAGAGTATCATTGCACTTATAAGAGGGAATCTTACAAAGCATGTATATTTTATGACCTAAATGGCTTCCTAAAGCCTCCCTGTGCACGCAAATATATGTGCACATGAGGATGAAAGTTACACCCACTGAAGCAGAATTATGGTAGACGCTTGGTTGTTCCCTTAAAACGTGTGTTCATGAAAGAGATGATCGTTTTCTTAATGGGTTTCACTTTATTACCTAGCATGATTATCATCTCTCCACACCTTTTCAGACCAAGCTACGCTCGTTCTAATGAAGACTCCCAGATGCTCGCTGCCAGATGTCTCTGACGCCGACGTGACGACGGGGCGGAGGAAACGAAGCTTGAACCCGCAGAACAAATGGAATAAGAGGCATCTGTCCTGGAGGTAGGGAAATTAAGATTCACAATACAAAACACCAAAAGATGGAGTTATGAGAATACACACACAGTGAAGCTACGAACAGGACTAGCTAACCCTTTTTGCTAGCCCATCTAACAGCTCTATTTATAATGTTATCATCAGCTGATTGTGTATTTTAAGTTGTTGTTAATTGCTCCGCTAATTTTGCTTTGCAACACCTGAAAATGATAATTCCCATTCAATGGTCACCCCTCCCAGTATATATTGTCCTCAGTATTGCTGTTTTTCAGAATCAGAAGGGTTTTATTGCCAGATGTGTGAGAAATCACAACATTAGGAAATTGCTGCGGTACTTGGTGCAAAAAGAAAGATTAAAAAATAAGAGATAAGCAAATATAAGAAGTAATAATATACTCATGATAAAATAATTAATATAAAAAGGGTGGCAATAATTAAAGAAGCAGCTACTATATACACAGTGCAGGTACTAATCAGAGTGGATCAGCTTCAGGTACAAACACAACACCGGGTCATGTGACTGGGACCAAGCGACTGGAGTGGGCAGCCCTAGGATTGACATTCATGAGTCCAACAGCAGAGGGGAAGAAACTGTTCTTGTGGCGAGAGGTTCTGGTCCGAATGGATCTGAACCTCCTGCCAGATGGGAGCGGGTCAAAGAGACAGTGTCCAGGATGACACGGGTCAGCTGTGAGCCGACCTGCACGCCTCAATGTCCTGGAGGTGTACAGGTCCTGAATGGAGGGGAGTTTGCAGCCAATGACTTTCTCAGCAGAGCGTACAACACGCTGCAGCCTCTTCTTGTCCCTGGTGGTGGCTCCAGCGCACCACACGGTGATTGAGGAGGTGAGGATGGACTCGATGACTGTGGTGTAGAACTGCCTCATCCACTGTGCTGGCAGTTTTAATTTCTTCAGCTGGCTCAGGAAGTACATCCTCTGCTGGGCCTTTTTTATGATGGAGGTGATGGTGGGCTCCCACTTGAGGTCCTGGGTGACGGTGGTGCTGTGTGCTTCCTAAAGTCCACAACAACCTCAGCTGTCTTCTGGGCGTTTAGCACCAGGTTGTTGTGGCTGCACCAGGACACCAGCTGTTCCACCTCCATTCTGTAGGCAGACTCATCCCCATCAGAGATGAGTCCAATCACGGTGGTATCGTCTGCAAACTTGATTAGTTTGACAGACTCGTGGTTGGAGGTGCAGCCGTTGGTGTACAGGGAGAAGAGCAGAGGGGAGAGAACACAACCCTGAGGGGAACCGGTGCTGATGGTCCGCAGGTCCAAGAAATTCTTCCCCAGCCTGACTTGTTGTTTCCTGTCTGTCAGGAAGTCAGTGATCCACCTGCAGAGTCAGGCACGTTCATCTGGGACAGTTTGTCTTGAAGGAGGTCTGGCAGGATTGTGTTGAAGGCAGAGCTGAAGTCCACGAACAGGATCCTGGCGTAGGTACCCGGGGAGTCCAGATGCTGCAGGATGAAGTGTAGAGCCATGTTGATGGCATCATCTACAGACCTGTTGGCTCTGTAGGCAAACTGCAGGGGGTCCAGGAGGGGGGCTGTGAGGGTCTTGAGGTGGGGGAGGACCAGGTGCTCAAATGACTTCATGACCACGTATGTCAGAGCCACAGGTCTGTAGTTTTTCTGTCACATGCACCGACTGGCATTCTAGACAGTGATTTCTATGACAATTCAAGTGTGTTAACCCTGAATTAGATGAAAATTAGTGCTTTTCTTTCCAAAATGAGAGATAAATCTCTGAGTATCACCATGGTAACAGACTGAACCAAAACCTGATTGCTCTTTAAAGATTTTTGGTCCATTTTGGGACAATTTTTCTCTATGAACCAGTCTTTGAGGTCAGGATGAGTTTTGTGTCGTGTAGCATGCAGGTGGTAACGAGAAGCGATTAACACCACACCACCAGCTCCTGGAAAAAAACACTCCTCAAACATCTGAAATTTTGCTCATCCCTTGTGAAGGTATTGAACTGTTGAAGCAGCACTATGACCCAAATGTACCAGAACCACTCACACAGCGCATGCTCCAACATGTCTGCCCAGCCATTTCCTCGTCTATACAGAATCATCTTTTTCTTTCTTCACTTTTCTCTACACAGAATAGAAAGGATTCTCAAGGATTGTTGACAAATCTCTTAGGCGAGTGTCTCAATAACGTTTGCTGTTTTCATATCAAATAAAAATGAATCTCCAAACTTCTTTAGAAAACTCTGCATGTCCTCCTGTAACTACGGCAAGCCTCAAGGACAAACAGACACCAATAATGGAAAAACAGTCTCCTCTCTTCCAGGTTTTTCTTCCTTTATTCTTTGCAGTTTCAGTGTAGAAGGTCTGATGTGTTGCTGCCACACGTACAGCCTGAGAACATGACTTATGACCTGCGTCTTTCAAAGCAGTCGTACACTTTTAGATGGAGCTGTGTACGCCCGGCTTTAGGAATCCTGAGTTTGTACCGGTTCCCTTCAACACATTTGTTAATTTTTAATCAACTCTAAGATTGAAGAAAAATTACTTTGTAAAGAATTACTTTGATTAATTTTTCCTAAATAAAATATTGTTTTGTCCATCTACCAACAAAAATGAAGTGAGCCATTCAAACGTAAGCCTGCTGCTGTTGCCTTTTTATAATTATATTATTTATAAGCTGCACGGAGAACTTCCTGCTCCATTTCAAACTCTTTTTTCTGTGGTTGCCATGGTGAAGCAGTATAATTTCAAATACATTGTTAGCAATGCAAATAGTAGATTTTTCTTCATTAGTTCTCCATTTGTGTGAACATTATGCAGCTTTAAACGTCTTCCAGAGTGTACATGATGCAATGGTTTTACAGAGAAAGTACAAATTCTGTGCAAAATTGTTAAAAGGCATGTCTGCAACAGACAGATAAAAAAAAAGTCCTAAAGCTTAAAATGCTTTCAGTTCATCCTACAAGGCTGCAGAATCCAAACAAAAAACTCAAAATGTAGATATAGACTCTGACTTTTTAGTGAAGTTCTATTGAAAAATGAAAAGTCTGGATGTTGTTACATCGGTCTGAGGCATAATCATAATTATAGAGCGCAGGTTTTAATGAGAGCCAAGCAATTACCCCTTTCCCATCTTTTTATTATTATTATATCAGATAGTCTTTGTAATGATGGAAATCTTTTTGGTTTCTTGATTAATTTTGCTGAAAGTATTGTGTAAAAAAAAAAAGGTCAGCTGGGTACGATGAACAAAAACACACAGCAAGGAATTAAAAGTACAATTTGAGAACTCAGTGGGAAACGGAGAAAATGTCAAAAAGTCAAAGTGAAGGCGAAGGACGACAAATCTACTTTTGGTTTGTTCAGGAGTTCTCTAGTCCACCCCCTAGTGGAACCTTCCTGTAAAACGCTTGTTACATGGGAGAAACAAGGTTTACGATGCAGCCGATTGTGTATGCAAAGACTTTCTCCAGCACAAAGTGTGTATGTGTGTGTGCTGTGATGTCAAGAGTACAGCACAGTAAGATCTACACCATGGTGGACTGTGCTGATTAACATAAATGCTATCAGGGGTGATTCAAGGAGATGATCTGCTCTAAAATGCAGTCTGTGTAGCACTGTCTCTAACCTTGCAGCTCAGATCAGTGATGTAGACTGAAACACATGGGCGCTCAGAAGAATGTGCAAACATCTGAGGGAGAGAAGACAAAATAAAAATACTTTAGCTGTTCATTTGCACAAAGAGAAACACAGAAATGCAAATGCACCCACATGAGAGGGACACAGAGACTCTATGGCAGATTAAACTTTGGATGAAATCTGCTTGTTGCATTTAGAATGGCTTTAGAGAACAGTTTGTAGGATGTGACATTCCCTCATCCTGTTAGTACAGTGTTCCAAATACGAGCTGACTGCCCCGAAGCCCTTTTCCTGAATGGGAATTTTTAAATCCCACCCTAATTCCAGCTCTAAATTACATTTTGCTGTAATAATGAAATTATTTAGAGGAGCAGGAGTGTAAAGAACCTTCTAGTCAAGTAAAATATCTGCTTACCTTATTTTTTTACCAGGATTGGATTGATTCATCCAACATTTCCCAGGCTTGTGTAAATAGCCCTGTTATTATGATGGTAAATTAGGGCCCGTTAAAACGTAACATCAAAGAGGAAATTTTGAGATAAAAATAATATAATAAAGTCAAAATATTGAAAGAATAAATAAATAAAAATCAATAATGGTGTTTCACGTTTATTTTGAGTTAAAGCCCATTTAAACAGTCACTGGTTAAAACTAAACCGGCTTTGGTACAATACCCATAATGCCCTGTGTAAGTTTCATTGACAACTTTAGTAGATTTTAATCAAATTTACCCTTTTATCTCACACACTATAAATTTCATCTGGAACTAATAAACCTTTTTTAAGCTTCAGGCATTTTGATGTGGTTAAGTTAACTTAGAAGCTCTTATTGTGAAGGACTGAAGGAAGTTCTTGAGTGTTCTGTTGCCTAAAGACGGCACCTTTTACTCGAGAACAAATACAGTCAGGTTCAGGATACCAACAGCTTCCTTTGGCTGTCCTTGAGGTTGATGACTTTCAACATTTTCTGGACATTTTGACTTTAATCTTGACCATTTTTTAAATTTTATTAGTTTATTTAACTGTCCCTAATATAATGTCAGACTTTATTAATTAGAACATATTTTGGCCGATTTGGATCCAGCTGGTTCAAAACAGCTGGCACCTTTTGCCCCTTCTCCTTGCTGAACACGGCTCAGTTCAGCTAAACCTGGCTCCACTCAGCTCAGTGTGGGTTGCTTTTCCAAGTCAGACTATGACATGGCTGTAGGGGGTGCTCTCTGCGATCTTTACCCGACACAAAAGTAGCGCAAAGTTATCTGTAAACTGTGCAAGGAGAGCTATTTTGTCACACAAAAACACAACACAGCACAACAATGTTGAACATTCTGCTCAGTCTCTGGCTTTTTGTCCAACTTTGAACCCAAAAACGGCTGTGAGCAGCGAGGTAGCAGGCGAGAAGCTCTGGGGCAACCAGTGACTCCGCCCCCTAGCCAATCATACGCTGACGTGTTTTTGACACAAGTCGCTTGGAACCCTAACAAAGCATGTCCTGAAAAGTTGGAGGAAAATACAGATTTCTTTTCAAATGAGATTCTTCGGAGTATCTGAGGAGGTGGTAAATGACCCGTGGTCTCTAGCAGGAGTGACAAATCAGAATTTTAATGTTAAAAAGTATAATCCAAGGGGTTCAAATGAATGGATGACTGAGAACCTTCACCAGCTTAAAAAGTATAAAATAAAACAGACATCAGAGAGATATTTTTACTGTAAAAACTGTAAAAACTCACAAAAGCCAATACAAATGGTTGTATTGAACTTAAGTTTAATTTAATGGGTTTTGCCACTGCAGCATCATCCAGCTACTCTGAAACTTGCTTTACTCCCTAAAGAATTTTAGTTTTTAATGGATTTGATGAGCTATTAGAATCTGGCACCAAACAGTAATGACTTATCGATTAAAAGCATACTGCTTTCTTATTTACTTCATCTTAAAGTAGATCATGGTTTACAAATCAAAACCGTGCTGCGTTAGGGAACAACTGAAAGAATTCAGACTATTCAAAACTATAAGGAGCTTCCTCCTGTGACTTTTTACCGAGGAATGTGAATTTAAAGCTTCAGCGTGGCCCAAATGCCAGAACAACAAAGACAAATCTCTCTAAAAGAGAACAAAGATAACCTACCAAAGGTGTGGCTGGTTGAAGGAGGGAGATAAGTGCTTCCCCTGCAGCACAGCAATGTTAAGTTGGCTTATTATATTACGGACTCTCATCAGCCTGGAGCTAATCTCCATCGAGCTGCAGTCACTCCACCAATAAACTTCCCACGCCTTCACACTTCAATTAACATGCATGCAGTCTTTCAAAAGTAATGTGTTCACACATTCAGACCCTCCTATTGAAAAGAGTTATAAAATATAATAGAACTGTAGATGTTGCTGAATGTGTCTAAGTGCAAATAAAAGGTAGCAATAAATATTGGTTTAACAAGTTTAATCTTCCTGAGTGTCATGAGACCAAGCCGGGCCGACGCAACCAGCCAAGGAATGAGGAGGCTAATAGATCTAAAGTACGACTGAAGGGAAGGAGAAAGCAGGACATAGGGGCGCTGGAGGATTGAGGAAACGGGTCGATGAGCAGGAACCTTCAGCTGACTGAAAGTTTGAGGCTGAGTGTGCATGCTGAGCTGGTTAAAAGCAGAAAATAAAGTAGAGCCGAGACTGAGGAAAGGTGGTGGGGATCACAAGGTCAGAGGATGGAGATCTTACCCACGTAGAAAAAAAAGTGTTAAAACACACAAAGAAAAGAGTTCATGTGACTTTCTTTCTAAACATTAGTGCTTCCTCCACGTGTTATTGCTTTAGGGAAGAATGACTTTTGCCACATAGGAAAGTTAATATTATTGATTTTTAATTGATTTTCCCAAAATACAAAAGTTTTTTTTTTATTAAACCTTTTGCCTTTATGCTCACAAAAATTGTAATTAAGACCCACCATTAGAAATAACGTTGTGCAACATACTTGTGCAGTGTTGAAAGGTTTTCTGTAACCTGTTGGCAACACAGGTGAAAAATGAAAAATTAGAATATGCTGAAAAAGTTGATTTATTTCAGTGATTCAACTTAAAATGTGAAACTTATATATGAGAGACTCATTCCATGCAAAGCCAGATATTTTGAGGCTTTATTTGTTATAATTGTGATGATTATGGCTACAGCTGATCAAAACTCCGCATTCAGAATCTCAGACAATAAGAATATTGTGAAAAGGTTCAATATTCTAGACTCAAAGTGTCACACTAATCAGCTAATGAATCCAGAACACCTACAAAGGGTTCCTGAGCCTTTAGATGGTCTCTCAGTCTGAGTTGAATTACTAAAATAAATGGACTTTTGCACCAAATTCTCATTTTTCTAGTTTCACCTGTATGTGTTGTGTGTGGATCTCAATACACCAATACATACTAGCCATTTTTCTGTTTGTTAATATTGATTAGCTGTTGCAGCCCACTAGAAATGGCTAATTATTTGTTAATGCAGCTTTAAGGAAAAATATCAGAGTCAGAAAAGGGTAGAATTCCTCCTTCTTCAAGTGGAGGAGTTTAAGTATCTCAGGGTCTTGTTCACAAGTGGATTGGTGCTGCATCTGCAGTGATGCGGGCGTTGTACCGGTCTGTCGTGGTGAAGAGAGAGCTGAGCCGGAAGGCAAAGCTCCCGATTTACCGGTCGATCTACGTTCCTACCCTCACCTATGGTGACAAGCCTTGGGTAATGACCTAAAGAACAAGTTTGCGAATACAAGCGGCTGAAAAGAGTTTTCCCTACAGGGTGTCTGGGCTCTCCCTTAGAGATAGGGTGAGAAGCTCTGTCATCCAGGAGGGGCTCGGAGTAGATCTGCTGCCCCTCCACACTGAGAGGAGTCAGTTGAGGTGGCACAGGCATCTAGTTAAGATGCCTCCTGGACGCCTCCCTGGTGAGGATTTCCAGGCACGTCCAACCGGGAGGAGACCCAAAGGAAGACCCAGGACACGCTGGAGGGACTATGTCTCTTGGCTGGCCAGGGAACGCCTTAGTATTCCCCCGGAGGAGCTGGCCCAATTGGCTGGGGAGAGGGAAGTCTGAGCCTCTCTGCTTAGGCTGCTGACCCCATGACCCGACCCCGGATAAGTGAAGGAAAATCTTCATTCAGCTGCATCAACAGCAGATATATTAATGTTAATATTCAGTATGTGATAGGGATAACTCAATATCTGTGGAATTGATTGAGCCTTGCTTGTTTTTGAGTTTGCTATTGTCGATTAGATGCTGTGGCCATCTTGAATAGGTTGGGGGTCAAAAACGAACCCATTGTAGATGCACATCTAGTGACTGCTGTCCAAAAGGGTCATAAAAATTCATCAAGTTGTTTATGAGATAGTTTGCTGTTAGGGCTTATAAAGATACTGTTCAAGTTTTTACCACCAGTATAAAGTAACTGGTTTGTTAGATTGTAAAAGTCATGCATCCTCCACAGCCAACTTTTTCCTTGGCTAATTTAATCCTATATCACTCCTGAGGGTCTGGCATTGGACATAAATCGAGGAAAATCATCCAGCACTGATTCCCTGGGATGCACGTCTGGCTCATCCAGCCAGAATCTGCTGAGCAGAGTAAGCGCTTTCAGCAGCTGCTCAGACGGTGAGAGTGATGAGTTCACTGGGATGAATCACCTGTCACCAGGGGCAGGATCGTCAGGGCTTACTGAAAACAAATTACCTGGAGACTCTATCCCTGTGGCACAACCTTGTTGAAATAATCCCCCACATCACTGGAGGCTCTCAGTCGGAGGTTCAAACAATTTTGAGGGCGTCGGGATGTCATTGCACGAGGCGCTCTCGTTTGGTCTCGGCTGACCTGGAAAAAGAGGTGGCTGCCATCCAGCGCTGCACACTGTACCGGAGCGATGAAGTCAACATCTGCTGAAAAGGACCGACATGCTCACCGCTGTGAGGCTCTGCTGCTGAAATAACAACAACATTTAGCTTTTTTATGACTCAGTCAGTGCTTCTCTCCATCTTACAGCAGCCAGCCGACTACTGTCAATCTCCCGACCGACACAATCCTCAGCTCGGGTCTAAAAAATGAAGGCTTTTCTTTCCAATGTGGAGGAAACAATCTCACAAAGGCTTTAAAATCATCCGAATCTCCTGCTGCTATTGAATTGTATATATGATGTATTTGCCGCTCTGTTGTGATTGTTATGATGCGTAAACGATCATTCATCCCGTAGTCACATAAAAAATGTGTTCTTTCACAAGAGTGAAATAGAAACTAATATAAATGTATTCAGACTCTTTTACATCAAATAAGTCATCTGGAAACCCATACAAGCTTATTTTCAAACAACTTTATTCTACTGTTTAATGGACGTTATACAAAAAGGACTTTTCATTCTTTTGCAGTTGAGATTAACTATTAAATGTTATTTTTCACAGTAACCACCACTTCTCAGTAAAATACACACATTATTGCTCATTCTCATGTCAGTTTTACCCAAACAATTTATACCGCTTCATTACACATGCAGTCAGGAGACCATTTTGGAACGGTCATCTCAGTCAGAAAGCCAGTGGCAACATTTCTTCTGCAGCTGGATGTGAGAAGAGAAGTGAGAGGAAATTGTCTTTCCCTTTCATAGAATACTGTCATCAAAGACGCCTTCTGAAGCCACCTGCAGGCGTTGATGATTACACTAGATCCAGACCCCTGAGCTAGACGTTGTGTATAGCGTGATAGTTGCTGTAAAAACAGCTTATTAATGGGAAAATAATGAATATTAACCCAGCCATTTAAGTACAGTTCACTGTCACTATGTGATGGTTTGACTTGTTGACAATGGCCCGTGTCGCGTACAGCTCTACTTTGTCCCTGCAGCATCTGTCCTTCATGCACTATGAGACAAATCTCAGTATTTAATGTCCTGACATGACCATGTAGGACAAAGTAGTGTGCATCTAAAGAGTTGTCCTGTAGATGCTGGATTCTTCCATGAGGTAGACTAAAGGTTGGTTTATGCTTAACGCATGTACATTCCGCGCGATGGAACGTGCGTCGGAACTTGCAGCGTTTATGGTTCCTTCCTACCTTCTGCGGCTTGTCCCCACTGTGTGCCAATATTCTCCCAGACTGTAGGGGGCGGCATGGGGCTCTACCGCATGCATCCAACACAACACCTAAACTACAGTAGAAGTAGAAATCACTGTTGTTTTACATTTTTCTACTGCTTCCTCGTCTTTTCCGAGTGTGACAGCAATTTATCATGGTGATCTTTATGGGCCGAATTATAGAGATGTTTGTATTTACGAACCTCCGCCACTACAAGCTCTTACCAGTCCGCCATGTTTTTCCACACGGTCCTGCGCAGTTAGAAAATTTCCTAGGTGCACAGTGCGGAAACTTTGGGCCGTGCGGAGGCCACATGGAGGGGCGTGGTTGCTAAAATGACAAAATTTGGCCGCGCGGATCTTTAACCCACTGACTGGACCATGAGTATGGGTCAGGAAATTATACCCTCATAGCAAAGGGTTAGGATATTAGTGTAGGACAACCTGTCTTATACCAGCAAACAATTGACAGCTCAGAAAACGTATCTGGACGACTCATATTTAGCATTTTAAAAATAAGACTGATGACGCAACTAAAACAGGGCCCACTTTCTGCCACCACTTAGGCTCCACCCACAAAATACAGAAGGAATGTTTACGAACAGGGCCGTTTCAAGCCTTTGTGGGGCCCAAAGCAGGTTTTCCTATGAGTATTATTTAATTGTTGTATATTAATTCAAATATTTGAAAGTAACATCAGCAGACAAACACTGAATTTACAGTAAACAAGTGAAGTATACAATTTTTTGTTCTTAAAATTCAGAACAGATGTGTATAAAATGTGCTATCATCACTACAAAATAAAGCCTAAAGGCACTATATGACACAAATGACGCTATACAAAATAATATATGAATTGTTTCGATGTGTTTAATGTAATTTAGTTTATATTATTACAAGTTTTTTTAAAAACTTTCTCATGCTATCTTGGTGCTCTTGGGGGGGCCCTGGTGGTGTGGGGGCCCCAAGCAGTCGATTAACTTAAGTATGCCTAGGACCGGCTCTGTTTACGAATTGTTTTTGCACTTCCTTATTTTACTCAGTGTTGCTGTTACCTGGGATAATGGATTAATGACTGGGATAATATTTTAAAGTGTTATATCAGTCCTCTTTCGACCGCATAAATACATTACGGGCCCAAATATGGACATCAGAATATTAGGTTAACCCACATTCCCCTTTTCCACTCGTTTTCACACAATCAATGTCTTTAATGTCTTTATATCTTCTAACAACTTTAAACTTCCATTTTTAATTTATTTAACTTCTCATGAGTTTTCCATTAAATTCTAATGACTGATTTTTCCAAATTTTATAATGTCTCATAAAGTGGACACCTTACAAGAGACAAATGACCTAAATGTGGGGACTAATGCTGCCAAACTAATTTATTCCCATTTGTAATTGTTGTGCATACAAAATTCTCATTAAAGTGGTCTTAGTCTTTTAGGTTTATGAAATGGGTTCAGCTTTAATAAAACGGGGATGAAAAGTGATGTTTTGGCAAAGCTGCTCTGCTTAAACTGGCAGAACGATGGCTTGTCCACAGCACTGCCAACAAACGCCAACACAGATGCTAAATTGGCAACAATGAGGAGAAGTTGTGATTCTGCTGCTCACTGCGTTGCTCCCATGGAAGGGCGAGAGAGAGGAGAGACTCCAGCACAAAATACTTCCCCGGAAACAAACAGCTGAGCATAGTGGATTATACCTGAAATAGCCAGAATCTCCCCAAAGAAAGCCCATTTTTGGAAGGATAAAAACAGATTTTCTGAATTTTCTTTGTGTTGATCATTGATTTTTTTTTTTTTAAATGTATTTATAAATTTCACAATTTTCTTTTGCCTGTTTGGCTCTACTTTTGAGGCTTCTTCTTTCATCTTTGTTTTGGATGCTTTTTTGACCAGCAAGTGTGAATTTCTGAATTTTCTTTTTTTTCCTCGTCCAGACTAAAGATATCAAGTCAAAAACACTGAAAGATGTTTCATCTAGCTCCCTTAATGTGTTCTTGGTTTCAATACTTTTCAAGATAATTAGGGTTTTCTATTGACTCTATGTATTCATCACTGTATTTTCACTCATTTTTGTGCTTTTACCCTAAGATATTAGGAAAAACAGAGAAAACAGCAAAGAAGAACAAAACCTTACAAAAAATACAAGAAATTAGGATTGTGGTTATAAATGTATGTTAAAATGAACCAATGCAGATGTTGCTTTAGAGGAATGACCAGTAGGAACTAGGGATGTGAATCTCCACCACTGAGGCCGATTCGATACGTATCTCGATACGCTACTGGCGATACGATACATTAACGATACGGTAAACCCTCTGGCGATACGATTCGATACGATTCATCCCTGCTGACGATTCTTTAATGATTTGAAAACGATTTTCGATTCGATACATTTCATGATGCTATTTTAAACGATTCAACACATTAAAAAGATTTTCCAGCCCACATCTGATTTTTAAATATCAAAATGATTTTCCCTCTCCTCTGTGAAGGATGTATTTGATCCTCTATTGTTTTTGATTAATCAATAAATTCAACATTAAAAGACAATGCACATCATCAGTGATATTTTACATATTATACATAACATTATTGCTACAATACTTGAAATAAGGGGGTTGACACTAGGTTTAGACAGAAAAATAAACCAACAGAATCAGAAAATTATTCGAGTTCATCATTTTTCAATTATTTGGAATTATTATGAAACAGTAAAAATTTGAAAACACTTCTAAATATGGTAATGATCCATATGTGGCAATATTAAAAGCTGTTGTAGCCTAATGTTACTGTTCCTTTAAGAGAAAAGTCCAGGCTGAGATGTGAGTTCATCTCAGCTGTTTATTGAACTTCTCTGAACAAAAATGTCATTCTGTCTGTTGTTTAGTTCTGCACAAATGTTACAATAATAAGGAATTATCTTAAATTACCTCACACAAAGCTTTAGTTGTGTAGATCAAAAAGAATGCTCGGAAGAATACGCTGCTGCAGAAACCGGTCACACGGACTTTAGAAAGTTTTATTTTGACAAGACAGGAAGCTCGTACGTCGGTTAATATTGTCCCACGATGGTTTTTCTAACTGCGGCGGCGCACCACCTGGCCTCCGCTAAAAGAGAAGGACGCTGCGTTCAATGCGCCTCAAAAAACGAGGACATAGCAGGAAAACAATGAAGTAATCGATGTAACCATGGTTTTAACCGATGAGAGGCACGTACGGGAAGATACATTGCGATACAGCCGTCAGTTATAACCGGTGCGCACTGAAGCTACCGGTGCAGTCGCATCGCTAACGTCATGAACGAACCACCGGCTCAGATCGGTGAATCTCTCCATCCCTAGTAGGAACCGGTTTTCAGCTTCATCAACAACTCTCAGTGTTTGCAAAAACGTTTGAGCCACGCCTGCCAAACTGGAAGACGCAGGACATTTTTGAACCACGTAGGACAATGTCCTTGCGGGCTACAGATTTGTATCTCTTTAACAGTGGGTATTGTAGTGACCTCTGACCTTTACATATTATACATATTTTTATTGTGACAATAATCTGTTGACATAATTTGAAAAAAGAACCATCAATGTGATTTTCTGCAAAATTCAGAAATTGAGGATTAGACAGTCCCTCTGCTGGTTTATCTCAGCTGTTTGTTAAACTACTCTAATAAACTGCTGTTAAGGACAAAATGTCATTCTGTCTGATGATTTAGTTCATCACAAATATCAAAATATAAAGAAATCACCTTAAGTTACCTCATGGCTGTTATACAGCTGCAGCGGAGCTGCTTAAAAATCCGGTGCGCACCGTGCGCAGCCAGATCAATTAAAATGCTCAGAAGAAGCGCTCCTGCAGCTGCTGCAGAAACCAGAGACGATCTCTGCGGATTATTGAAAAAACATGTCTGTGTCACGGAATCAGTGCAAATTATCAACAGTCTGCAATTTGTGGTTTTCAGGAAGTTTATTTTATTTTGGCACGTTCAGAGAAGACGCACGGCGTCGGTCATAATGTCCGACGATTTAAAGGTTTTCGTCGGACATTATTAAATCACGTCGGTAATGTCCGACTGTCCGACGTGTTTTCACAAACACTGCTCTCATGGTTGTTCCAAAAAGATTTTGTTTTCTGAGGTAAAAGTGGATGAGATTTGCATCACAGCCAAAGTTACATTAAATGAAACAATAACAGCAGTAAAAAAGTGACTACTTTAAACCAATTTGACTTTTTGACCAGTGTTAAAGCTGCTATAACAAATCTACAGAACAAGCTAGGTTTTTAATGTAAACACGTTCACGGAACACCCACCCCTCCCCTCAGGTATCTTTCCTGAGACACTTCTGCCGGAACTGGAAACCGGCATTGCCAGAGGAAACGAGATAGTCCTAAACACCAGTTGCTGTTTTCTAGGTCCAAACGTCTTTTGTTGTCCGTGACTTCAAATGGTGTTTTTCTTTTTGGGACTCTGGTAGTTTGTCCTAAAGTTGAAGTGGTAGCAGCTGGCTGTTTCTTCTTCTCTGGTATTATTGAGCGGAGAACCTCTCACACCAGTGGTGTTCTGTTGCACAATTGCGGAATGAATGCTCAGGGAAGTGCGGCGGTTTGGCAAGACCAACAACTGGATGGTCCAATAGTTAGTTTCTGTCCAAAATGGAGGTTTTTAGACAAATGCAAGAGAACCACTTTATTAATTTTTTGTTTGGTTTTATCTCCACAATGTATTTATAGCTACACTATGTTAGAACATTATTAAGAAACATGAAAGAAATGTTATGTTTTCCAAATTTGCTATTGCAGCTTTAATGGTCAAATTTCTGTCTGTTTAAATAAACACTCAAATATCTAAATAATCCTCAAGTTCATTGTGACATTAACTTTTCTTTTATCTTCTTTTCTTCTTCCCTCTGTCCCATCAGCCTCTTACTACCCCTGTCCTATCTCCTCTCTACTCTGTTTGCTAGTTAAGCTCCACTGTTAAAGGCCCACGGTCGGTCCAGGCCTGCCAGCTCAGTTGTGTCAGGCTGTTTTTTGATGTAAGCACTTCTTTATGTAGGTATTAATTTGACTGACGTGGAAGCGTCTCAGATATTTACTTGTAAGTCAGTGATGTGCACTCTTGAGGCTCGGTTGCTGCTAAACAGCCCTCCATCCGCCGACCTGCTGATGAGTCTCGCTTTACGCTGCAGACAAAATTTCTTGCTTCTGCACTTTTTTTGTTGTCAAGTAAAGTGCTTGCTAATGCGCTCATCACTCTATTACTGCTCACAACCCATGTTATAAAAAACACGGGTGATGTCAACAAAATAGACATTTATACACCAACCATCAACCCATCCTCCTTATCTGTGTCAGGCATTTTCCTTTAGAGCTGATTTAGGAAAAGCATCCATCGATACAACTTGTGATTCTGTTGCTGCCCTTAAAAACTTGGCCACGGTTTTAGAGCATTAATTATTCTAGCGAGCTGACAACAGTTTTACTTGGAGCTAAAGTTAACGAGTGTGGATGCAGAAGTGTTCGGCTTTGACCTCGTCTCTCCTCATGTGGTAAACTAGAGCAGATAGAGAGTGATGATAGTAACTCTCCCTCAGGGGATTCTTTACAGATGGATGTGAGAATTGAAGTGGGCTTTAATTAGCAGCAACGGCAGCAGTTATGGTAAGTGTTGGTGTGGCTTTGAGGTCATTCCTGCAGCCTATATTAGAATAGAATAGAATAGAATAAAGGAAGCAGACCAATAACAGTAATACCAGGGTGATATGTTGGGGAATTTCAAAGTCAGCTTTATTTGTCATTTATGTCATATACACCGAACGTACAGCATAACTGAAATTAGGACAGGCAGGCTTTTGGGAGAGCTTCATAACATCGGGGGGCATTTGATCTCGGTAAGGGGGATGTCCGTTTGCCTAACATTCGTAAGAGCGTGGGTGGAGGCAGACACGCATCTCTGAGCAAACTGGATGAGCCCATCGCCCTTTTTATGGGAGCCGGGTTCCCATTGGCTCCCCTGTAATTCGGACCCTGGTTTTAATTAATCTTTTTGCGTAAAGTTGCATTTAGCAATGTAGTATGTAGACTTGAAACCAGTAGACCAGGGGTACCCAATCCTGGTCCCGGAGAGCTACTATCAGCACATTTTTAGTGGTTTCTCTGCTCCAACACGCTAGATTCAGTGGTTGATTCACCTGTGCAGCAGCTCATCAGGCTCTGCAGAAGTCTGTTAATCACCTGCTGATTGAAATCAGGTGAGTTAAAACTAAGACATGCTGGATAGTAGCTCTCCAGGACCAGGATTGAGCACCCCTGCAGTAGACTAAAGTCAGCACCTGTTGAGGACCAGCGTGTGACTAGAGTCGTACAGGAGTCACTGTTTGATTTGTACTTTGCTTTTGAGTTCATGATACAACAGGAAACGTAGGTAAATACAAAATATTGTTTTTTATAGAGACACCATGAGCCGTTTGACTTTTCATACATGAGTTATGAACCTTTTACCTTTCTATTCATCTCCCTCTATTGCACTGAGCTGGTATATACAGCTCCCTTGTGACAAGTTTTATATATGGCCGATTCATGATGGACGTTTTATGTGCAACCTGGTCACCAGTAAGGGTGAACTATCTACTGTTTTCAGATCGAAATCACGATTTCAAACAACTCAATCAAGTGATCGTCAAAGCTGCGGTTTTCAGCAGCATTCCTGACTCACTCAGGATCTTTTCTGTCAACTATTTTACACAACCTGGGTGAAATCCTGAGGGCGCTTGGGTAGTGAGAGCCGAGCCCAATGCATGAGACATCGGAAGGGTGCATTTTGTCATTTTTCCTTTTTTTTTTTTTTTTCTCATGGCGCTACTGTAGCTGTCTCGCTCACTTTCTGACCCGGAGACGAAGAGGTTGATTGGTTCCTGCTACAGCGGAAAGGGATTTACCGTAAAAATAAATCAAATCGCAATTTCTGCCAGAAAATCGCAGTTCAGTCGTTTCCTAAAATCATCCAGCCCTAGTCACCAATCACTCCTAAAGTAGTCTTGCATTTTTTTCACCTATTGACTAAACTAAATTGGGAAGGGTTTAAAGTGCCAGTGTTGCCTTTGTGACTGTTTTGAGATCAAATGTGTTGTTTACATTTTCATCACCACAACAGTGAGAAATTGAAAAACTTTTAAAGATATTTTTGAAACTAACTCTCAAACTATTTCCAATTTGTCGCCAGCAGTCACACACCTGTGAGATAGCCTACTGGCTTAACTTTAAGCTCTTAAAAAAGTATTTATTTATTTTTTTTTACAATTTGTGACCATTTTGCTTATTTTTTCACAACAAAAGTTGTAAAAAGTAAAAACATGGATTCCACAGAGGACTGTTTGGTACAACTCTCATGGCCAGATGCACACTAGGATTACCTTGAGGTTGTTTGGCAACTTTCAGAGAATCACAATAAAGCAGAAAATGCATATTACCCCAAACTCTTCTCAGCTTTAATAGAAGTGCCACGCTGAATGGATTTGGCAGTAGGAAGTGTAGACAAATTTAGCATCAGACCTCAGTGGATTTCATGAACATCAAAGCTTTACTTCCATTACAAACTGGCAACTTAAAATGCACTTGAAGGGAATTGTATTGATATGAAAATGCTGTCAAGAACGTAACCTAATAAATATTTTTTTTCAGTAATACAAATCAGAAATATAAACAATATAATGTGATGCTACACTAAATTCACAAAAACTGAGCCAAAACGTGCAAATGAGGCGAGTCGCTGCTGATCAAGCTGATTAATTCATCCTCAATGTTTTCTTCTCTATGAAAGCTGATGTTTGGGCATTTTGTTAGTCTGGACATCACAGATGTTCAAATAAATCATTCATGGTTTTTCATAAGTCTGGAAAGAAATGTGAAATCATTTCTAAACAAATTTAAGACCATACATTTATTCTGAGAAATTGGCTTCATAAAAAAACGTTTCAGTCTTTCATTTCCTCCTCTAACTGTACCAGTTGGTGTTCTTTTTCACATTGGTGGAAAACCTGATTGGTCACCTTTACAATGATTTTACATCCATGGAGTTTCTTGCGATCCTAAATGCAACACCAGTTTATCAGTAAAGGGATGAGAATAATGACTAAAATGCTTCTAAATTTTTCTTGACTTTATTATCCAGCAGTAGATCCGTCTTCCCAGAACATTCACTGACTCATTTCCAATACCACTTTAAAAGGTTACAAAGTAAGATGTAAACAAATTATAGACTTTCTTGTAATAGATTGTATCTCAGAGTCTTCATTTTTTAGCAAAGCATGTTAAAATGTTTATTTCATAATCAATTTAAAACATTCATCCATCCATTTTCCTCCACTCATCTGAGGTTGGGTCGCGGGGGCAGCAGCCTAAGCAGAGAGGCCCAGACTTTCCTCTCCCCAGCCACTTGGGCTCCTCCAGGAGAATCCCAAGGCGTTCCCTGACCAGCTGAGAAACAGAATCCCTCCAGCGTGTCCTTTGGGTCTTCCTGTTTGGACGTGCCCGAAAAACTTCACCAGGGAGGCGTCCAGGAGGCATCCTAACCAGAAGCCAAAGCCACCTCAACTGGCTCCTCACGATGTGGAGGAGCAGCAGCTCTACTCTAAGCCCCTTCTGGATAATCAAGCTTCTCACCATATCGCTAAGGGAGAGCCCAGACACCCTGCGGAGAAAACCCGCTTGTATCCACGATCTCGTTCTTTCGGTCACAACCCAAAGCTCGTGATCATAGATTAGGTTTCTAATGTTCATCGACCGGTAAATCCAATACAAACTAAAAAAGACTAAACCACTTGTTTGGAACAAGAGCCTTTTAACAAAACAAGATGGAAGATGGTACCACCGTCTTGGTTTGGAAAAAAAATTGAAAAAAATTCAATGACTTGTACATTTACATAATTTTAAAAGATATGGTGAAGATGGAGAAGTTTGGCCATAATCTACAGAGAAAACTAGACACAAACACACCCAAGCAAACTTTTACTGAGCTGTTTCATCAGCACTTAAAGAGAGCTGTGCATTAAGGAACGCAAGCATGCATGCATTTTAATGCAGCTGCTGTAATAGCATTTTAGCATTAAGTTCTATTAGGATTGACTCCCCCGGTGGTAGTTTGGGAAAATGCAGTACTATCAAATGTCAAAAACTTAAACTGACTTTGATAAAATATCTAGCTGTTTGCAGATCTCCCCTGTTGGTCTAAAAATGTTGGAAAAGTCAAATATATTGTGTTTTGTCTGGGGATGCATCAAAAAATCATCTGGTTGCCAGAATCGGCCAGTATCAGCATCTGTGATCGGCCAGTCAAAAACTCAAAAAGTGAATGTTTTTTTTTTCTTCAAGAAAAAGATTTCTGTTAATTGCAGTTGTTTGAGATGAATCAGAATTGCCTAGAATCTGTACTGGGGGTTAGATTTCTACAAGATTTTGAGATCAGTGTTGGCTCTTAAATCAAAAATCGGTGCATTTCTAGGGCTACGGACTGAAACTCTACCTCTGTAATACGGATCAAAAACATTCAGTTGGTACTGGTACCAAAAACACTGAAGGTTTGTTGTGTTTTTGCTCAGATTAATAAACAAAATAAACGTAAGTACTTTTTTTCTCTTAAATTTAGACCTAAAGATATACAGTGGGTACCAAAAAAAGCATTGTTCAGGTACTGATACCAAAAACCAGGTATCGTTAAAGTACCGGTATCGAGAAAAATCTAAAGGTACCCATGCATAAATGTTTTTTATGTTGTTTTTGTAGACGTGTCGTTTACCACTAACCCTCTGACTGACATGTCAATGACTCTTAGTCCCTAAACATTTTCAAATCTTGAATTCAACAGAGGAAAAAGCGACTTGGTCAATAAAATTCTAAAATATGCAGAAATGTTTGAAAAACAACGTAAGCATTATTCACTTACACTATTTTCACCCAAATAATATTATAATGTTCATATTATTACCTTACATTAAAGAATAACCCTTCTTTGCCCCATATTAATTTTAAAACATGTCTTAGTGTTGAATTTAAAAGGCTGATTGTATTGTTTAGCACAGAATCAAGCTCAGATGGCAAAAGAAATAGAATAAAAAACACTAAAGTCAGTGGCGTGAACAGGCGGTGGGTTTTTGTAATACTTTTTTTAATGATGAGTTACAAAAGCTAGATCATAAAAAAAACATACACTGCTGTAGTTAATGAGGACAAGCTGTTAAATAAACATCAGATCTGACTGCAGTTGGTCGCCTGATTATAAAATAATCAATAAGGCAATTAAAATCAAGGTGTTTGACTGACATACCAGTGAGTTCATGATCCGTAAAGATAATCAAATTTAACAGAAGCACTGCTGGGAAAAATGACACTTGCTTTAATCTGAATACACGTTTTGTCTCTGCGTGTGAGCACCTGAGGTCCACACACTCTAGTTCATCTGAGATGCAGGGCAGGAATGTTGCGACCTTGGCAGACTTACCTGCAATTATACACACACATGCACACACACACTTATGCGCACAACATTTAGATGCACAAACATGCCTGCAGCTGACAAAACTATGCATTCTGCCTCTCAATCTTTCTCTCTCAAACACTCTTTGGAACACACAGACAAACACAATTGCCCACCCTCGTCTGTTTGAATTTGGACTAATCAGCAGGTGAATTGTCTGTGGAGGCTGAGCCATTTGCAGTGACCTTGTCTAACTGTGGTTAGCAGTGACGGTCACACACTCAGGCACTCCTGTATGAATAAATGGACTGTGCAGTCACATTTTTGCAAACAAATAAAGACAGAAAAAAATTTGCCTCACTGTACGCTACAAGTTTCCTGCAAAATAAATAGTCAAGCTGATGTTGGAAGTCACTTTCTGCATACATTTGCACATTAATGACTAAAACCCAATTTTCTAGCGACCTCTTTAAGTCAACGCTGCGTCTAAGCTACTGGAGTCCATCTGTTTTTTGTGACAACATGTTGATACAGACATGTTTGCTAATTAATGCAATAATTAGCTGTTCTAATGAACTCATTTGCATCTCTAGAAGTGTTAAAGACATTTTGGTAACAGCAAAACAACAAGCAGCTCATGTGTGAAGTGAAACCATGGATGTTGGCCTGGCGTCAAGCTCTCATTAGGCTCTTATTGGAAGGATCTGATTGAAAAGCTGACTGGTTTCCTCTGTATAATTTAGCACTGCCTCCTACACTGATATTTCTATAGAATATTATTAAAAAATGTTGGACTAGCAGTGATTTTACATATCTTTTTCTTACATAAGGTTTCATACTCATCAGTATTGCATTACTCTGAGATCACACATTGTTTTCAAAATGTAAAGAAAAACTGCTGTAAATCCTTCATTACTCAACATAAAATGATCTTTGTTATTAAGTCTGAAATAAAAAGCAGTGTGCAATGTGCATTTCTTCAAGGAAATGTGCAATTTACAATATACAGTATATAATGTCTCAATATGACAGTACAACACCTAGCTTGAGGGCAGCAGAGATGTATAGAGCAGGTTTTTGATGAAAGTACTAATCCTGATGCTCCATCTGGATGCTTTAAGGTCACAAGGGGTTTGATATGAATTTGCAACAATAAAAGCTTTATAATCAATAAATTACTTTGTTCTTATTTTAACACAGCACAGTAAAAAAATATTTGTTTACCTTCGAGTGGACATGTTTCGGCTAGCAACTCTAGCCTTCATCAGAGCCCGCCGGTGTTAGTAGCATCACTTCCGTTTATCCAGCAGCCTATTGAAGGTTAGAGTTTCTAGCCGAAACATGTCAGCTTGAAGGTAAACAACTATCTTTTTACTGTGCTGTTAAAATAAGAACAAAATAACGGATTATAAAGTTACAAACAGAACACACGTACAAATAAGTAATAAAGGCTTTAGCTGATCATGCAGAAAATTGGCCAATTGTTTTTTGTGCACCTTTATTGGCTCAACGCAAGCGAGGCGACATTGCCTCTCCTCCATTCATTTTCAATGAGACATGCGTGACAAAGATAATCGCGGGTCTCCCTCCTGCTAAGCAAAATGCAAAAACGTGCATGTGTCGTGCACACGCGAGCCAGCGACGCGACCCCAGAAAGTTAAAAATTTAAACTTTTCATCGCTGTCGCTCGGACAAGGATCAATCAGCGGAGGTTTCATTGACTGACCAATGAGCGGACAGGATGCCTGTCAGTACATCTCCGGGCAAACATGGAGGAAAAGTTAATACTTGCCGTGTCAGATTTCCCAGAGCTTTATAACACTTCACTTAACTCTAACAAAACCTTGTGAGACTTCATATCTACCGCTTTTTCAACTCTGAACTGCTTTAATAACCCAAAATTCCCTCCAATCTGACGGCCAATCAAAACAACGGAAGACTCACTATTCACCCTGGAATAGAGGCGTTACTGGCTTTTGCCGCTGGCGCATGTCACCTCCCGTGTGTCAGGTTATCAAAGCGATAGCGATGAGTTTCGCTGATCGCGGTCATTTGTCGCCTCCTGTGTGTCGAGCCCATTACAATGCAAATTGACCAAACCATCAGAGTTTTTATGTTTTTAAGGTTGTGTGTCTGTTTGATTTTGTTTAAGAGGATTAGTTTTTTTCAAAATGTAAATATTAGACAATGTAAAAGTTAAAATTCTCTGTTTTTTTCTTTACATCATCAACAACTCAAACAATAAGTTAAAATGTTACTTTGGAGTAATTCATGTATGATTAAATCTAAAGGTTTACCACCTAATAATAATTACTTCCTCTTTTCTTCAGTTGTTGTTTATTATATTTACATATATGGATTGTTTTTGCTTTCTCAGAGTGAGGACATTCCCCAAAGATTCAGCCTTGCTGGGCAGAGAAACGGTTCGAGCCCTCATGTACTACGCCCTGAAGGTCTGGAGCGACATTGCTCCTCTGAACTTCCACGAGGTGGCCGGCAGCGACGCAGACATTCAGATCGACTTCACCAAAGCCGACCACAATGATGGATACCCCTTTGATGGGCCGGGTGGCACAGTGGCGCACGCGTTCTTCCCCGGTGAGAGGTTCACAGCCGGGGACACTCACTTTGATGACGACGAGGCCTGGACCTTCAGATCACCAGGTGAGAAACACAGTCTTTAAATGTCAATGTTTTACAGATGTGCTTGAATATAAACGTATGACATTTTTACAGTTAGTGTTTTCCTTCTTTATTATGGTACATAAAGCACAGCTGACTGTTATTAAAAAGAGCTAACGCAGCTTTTATTTAGCTGCCAAAATCAAACAACCACCCTCATATTTGCCCACTGATGGCCATTAAAGCTGCTTTTTAACAATCTGGAAAAGTAATTGAATTTCAGCTTTTATTGATTCATATTTATCAATCCACGGGGTTTTTCGTAAAATTGAATCTTTTATGATTTGAACATGAGTGGTGAAGGAGCCTCGTGTTTTGGCTGAGGAAAGTAATTTACCTGACTGTAAAATATTTCATTGGATTATATTAAGAACTAAAAGTAATCTAGCTGAAGTGGAAGCAGCACCATGAACTGTGACCAGCTGTGCCAACAAAGAGTGGTTTGGGTACAAAACCACTTTAGCGGCTGATTGTAAATACTGTTTCTTGCTGAGGGTGTAAAGTCAACACAGTTACTTAAGTTATGTCAGAACAGGTCCAGATTCAAAACTAATTATTTGTAATTCCATTAGATTTAGTCATTTTAAAATAACAGTTAAGTTGTTCTATCTAAAGAAACCAGCAGATTACCGTAAATCTTCTAATACAGGCCCAGGCCTTTATTTACTCAAGCGCATCCTGGTTCAGGCCTTTATTGGAAGGAGGCCAGAATTAGAGGCAGGCCTATATTTCAATTTGAGCAAAATAAGCTACCAGTAGAATGGATAAAAACAAGAGTGATTGCTGGGTTTCACTCACGTGACCCTGCCCTGGCGCTGAACTCAAACAGTGGACAGGAAGTGTTTTGCTCTACTATAAAACACAGCGTGACGGATGAAAGTGAGTGTTCTAAATGAGCTGGCACAGACGCGATATCACGAAAAAAATTGCATCTTCCTTTAGGTTATCAATCAATCAAGTTTATTTCAATCAAGTTTATTTGTATAGCGCTTTCCACAGCCATAAAAGATGACCAAAGTGCTTTACATAAAAGATACATTACATAAAAAATAAAACCATAGTACTCTAAAAGCTATTTGCGGTCCGCAAATAGCTTTTAGAGTGCTAATGTTTTTAGCAGTTAGCTCAGTGTTGTAACGTGGCAGGTAAACAGTTTGCAATTTGCGGTGAGGACAAGTGAAAACAGTATCAAACTATTTACCTGCCACGTTACAACACTGAGCTAACTGCTAAAAACATTAGCACTCTAAAAGCTATTTGCGGTGAGGACACATGAAAACAGTATCAAACTGTTTACCTGCTGTTTTTGTAGCTGCGTTTCCAACTAACTGTTCAATAAAATGCCATAAAAAACCTTTAGTAAGCCCTTACCTTTGATGAAGTGATCACTGCAAACTAGCATTTTCCGTTCTGTTTCTGCTCATCTTGCAGCCGGAAATTATGATCCACTAGTCCGCTGTTACCGTAAAACGTGGTATACGTGCGCCTCGAAAAATCGAGTGAGGGCTCACTTTACCGTCGACCTCCGGAAAAAAAAACACACACACACGCTGTTTCTAATAGTATCCCTGGCCACTATTAGAGACCGGCCTTTATTTACCCCCGTTGACAGCGAGACCGGCTAATATAGGAGACCCGGCCGGTAATGGAATACAGGCCAATATTAGAGGATTTACGGTAGATCAAATCTTCTCGTCAGTGCAATTACAGGATGAAGGGCGACAGTGGGCAGAAAAAACTCCCTATTTCAACAGAACTGGGACCAGGCTCTGAATTATTGACCATCTACCTCGACCAGTTGTCCTAGAGGACGGGAACACGGACACAGACAAATACGAAAGATTGGGCCGGTCATCATTTCTATTGGAAGAAAAACTGAGAAAACAAAGTTAACGCTGTTGTAATGAATCTGCAAACAAGCTAGGTTTTGAACGCAAACACAGCTACGGAACACTCACTCCTCCCCATGGGCATCTTCCCTGAGACGCTTCTGCCGGAAATCCACGATGCCAGAGGAAACGAGATAGCGCTAAACACCAGTTACTGTTTTCTAGGTCCGAACGTCTTTTGTTGTCCGTGACTTAAAATGGTGTTTTTCTTTTTGGGACTCTGGTAGTTTGTCCTAAAGTTGAAGTGGTAGCAGCCAGCTGTTTCTCCTTCTCTGATATTATTGAGCGGAGAACCTCTCACACTGCTAGTGTTAAGCAGCTAAATACATGAGTGAGTAATGAATGGAGGACCCAGGGAAATGTGGCAGTTCCCTGAGACCGAAAACTGGATGGTCCAATATTTGCTCTCGGTACGAAACGTGTTATTGGTGGAGGTTTTTAGACAAATGCAAGAGAACCACTTAATTTATTTTGGGGGTTTTTTTCTCCAAAATATTAGCTATACTATGTTTGAACATTGTTAAGAGGCATGGAAATTTTTTTTTAATCTAGTTTGTTTTCCAAATTTGCCATTGCAGCTTTATTAAGAGCAGTAAAACAAACAGAGTAATGAGATTAAAGAAAACAGAGTGATGGTCATGATGTCCTCTAACAGTTTAAGCCTGCAGCAGCATAACTAAAGGGATGAGTCAGGATAAACCAAACTAACTCTAATTATAAGTTTTATCAGAAAGGAGCATTTAAGGGTGTCTGCCTCATGGATGAATATGATTCCACTAGAGAGAAGGCTGATAGCTCTGCCTCTCAGGGACTATCGGCTCATATGTGATAAGGTAGTTCTTAGTATAGGATTTAATGCAATCATCTCTGTACCTCATGGGAAAACTGGACCTCTTGGGCCTGAAAACCTCATTATGCAACAATGCCGGTTGCAGGGCTTTCATTCTGAGTAACTAGAGTCAGCTCCATCACACTCATCGCTGAGTGTGTGTGTGTGTGTGTGTGTGTGTGTGTGTGTGTGTGTGTGTGTGTGTGTGTGTGTGTGTGTGTGTGTGTGTGTGTGTGTGTGTTCAGCACACTCATTTTCTCCAATGTCAGTGTGATGACTGTGCTTCATCATACAACTCAAACCCCTTCTTCAGACTTACTGATGGTATGACTGTGCTTACACCCATCAGCAGCGTAGATGAGGCAAAGTTTAAGGGAGGTGAGCCAACAGGCCGTGGGATTGTATGATGAGAAATGTCTGCCTCCAGAACCTCAAAAAGACACTTGAGATCATCCAGAATGATGAACGTCGTCATTCACCAGGCTATCAGGACGCTGCACCTCCCATCTCCACCTGGTACTCTGACCTTTCCTGTGGATGAATGACTGGAACCTTTATTTAATCCACTTGCAAATTCTTCTGCCTGATATTTATACCAATTCTTTTTACTTGTTCTCAGCAATGACCCTCGTGTGTTTCATACGTTGTCTAATGAAAATGACATTGACTCATTTATACACAATTTTATTCCTTTTTTCATTTTTCAATTGCTACAGTGTTTAAATACAACCTTTTAAACTATGCAACATATAATCACTCTGCAGTTAAATTCACATCTAAGTCAAGCTTGGCAATAATAAAGCTAATACCTTAACCAGAGTAGGAGCCTTTGTCCTAGTACATGTTCATTAGAAAACCTAATTACTGAATGAAGTGTTCAACTCCAGGACTGTAGGTGGTGACATGCATGCTTTTGTGTCGGCATTCTCCCAGTTAGCTTATAGCAACACAAATAGTAAACAAACACTGGCGGGACTGAAGCAGACACGGAGTAAAAGTAGGATATGCAAAATGGCCGAAGGAATAGACAACAACAACAACGCTGCAACAAAGTACATTTGTACGTACTCTACTCTTTGATGGTGTTACACGTCAGATTCACACATTGTCTTGTGGTGATGGTGAAGGGAGCCTAAGTCACCCCTACTCCCAAAAAAAATCAATGGGAATCTGAGCCGTAGAGGTGCCTGAAAAACCGATTCACATCTGAATCGCGATTCTTACTTATAAAGATTCAGAATCCATTCAGAAAGGTTCAAAACCGATAATGTTTGAAAGCTTTTATGTAAACTGCCGTATTTCCGAGCGTCCCTGAACACATCAGCTGAAGCCGGGGCTAGTTGAGCTGTTCACTATGTGTGCTCCTACGCCGCAATCTGTTGAAATATGACAGAGACTTACCTTTATTATGATCCTGTGTGCATTTTATGAGTCAAGAAGTAAGTTGGTTATGTTTTATAATGTTTAAATGGTGTTATCCTGTTTAGTGTGTTGTTTCATGCTGACTGCATCATCGATGCTTGTTGAGACTAATTAGTGCCCGTTAGTCTTAGTGTTCAATGATAAATGTTACTGGTTTATGTGAATACGTGCTACTGACACATTGTATTCTCTGTTCCCCGCTTCTTCAGACCACACACATACACACACACACCCTAGTCTACACTCTAGTTGACTCTTTGTTACTAAGATAATTGATTGAGAATTGATTCTGAATCGAATTGTCACCCCGAGAATCGAAATCGAATTGAATCGTGAGTTGTTGTAAGATTCACATCTCTAGTGGGCCGATAAGTTTAATTCTGATCCCGTTTGATACGTGCCATGGATTTCACTTGGTATACCTCGTCTGTTGGATCCTACATCAGCCTGGCTTCTTAGTTCTTCAGGTCTGCTGTGGCCTTTTTCTGGTTCCAGTCTAGTATTTTTTTCTTTGTTGACATTATAAGCTGGTGAACTCGGGGTGTGTCTTATCTGATTATTTGTTTTCTTTTTTACACCCAAACTGATTCACTTTTTGTTGGTTCTTGTTCTCAGCTCAGCATGTGGGACCATTCTAGGCCACATGCTGTTAAGAAGGTAGACATCTGTTGAGGGATAACTGGAGCTTGTTTAGGATTTCCTTCTCATTGGTGTTGAAGATTATAACTTTGCTACTCAGGGTGTTCCTTGGAGTTCTATTTGGTTTGCAAGATGTTAAAAACAAACACATCTTTGTTGATCCAGCTTCTATCGTCTCCATATGCTCCACCAACTTTGCTGAAAATGAGTAAGTGAAGTTACTTGTCTCTGAAATCTTCAAGAGACATTTTTATTCTGACAAAGAACATTTATCTCTTCCATTATGGTTTTCTGGTATGCATGGTCAGCATTGTCTAAATCAAGTACTTTCACATAGATTCAAGGATTAAAGATTATCTGCTGAACTTCTCCAAAAGCATCACACTATCTCAGTTGGTGCATCCTGCTGCCATCCTCAGATAAATATCACACACACGCAAACATCCATCTGGTTTAAGGGAAACCGTGATTTGTCAAACTAAACCTACAGTCTGGTATTCTCATTACTGGCTGAATTAGCATTCATAAATCTGCAAACACAGGCAATAAAGCTGGTCTATCTTTATGCAGCTCCATGTTCGAAAAGCTGTGTCTTCTCACAGCTTTCTGCAATAACTCGCAATAAGTTTTCAGCTGAAGATCTTCTGTCACTTGGGTTGAATTTACTTCTTTTTTTCCACTCTTGTTTTGAAGGAGTGATTTTTAAAACCACATGACTATTAGTTTTTTTTAAACAATGCAGATGCGAAACATGTTAATCATCTTTAACATTTTAAGGTTTTTCATTTCCAGATTTTTTTTTCTGTTTCTTGTTTTCATGTAAGAAAATGTACATTCATACATATTTAGCCAACATACGACCGCCTTTAGTTTTCTTATTGTGAGCAAAAAATATTCTAAATGTATTCCAAATATCAGACTGGCCTTTTACGAAAGCTCTAAATATTGTGAGTTATCGCCTCATAATCACTGCTGTGCTTTGCACATTTTTATACTTTCTGCATTTTAAAAGAAAATAACAAGGTTTTGTGTGCAAATGCCATAGCGATTGCTTGATTTGGATAAAAATACACTTCTTTCCAGCAAACACTGCTTATTTTTATGACTAAAACCCGATAGGCAGGACCCCTCCAGGCTCATTCTGCTTCTACTCCCAGGAAACGGAGCTGAAAGCATAAAGCCAAGATGTGCTGTGGATGATGAGATGCTGTTATTCAGGCTTTTGCCCTGTTGAGGCTAGCAAGCAAATTTCACAACAGTTAATTTGCTCCAGTTTCACTTTTCAGCAGGTTGCAAGTACATGTATGACATGATGCTGTTTAGTTGTAGCATTGCAAGTTTTGAGAGTGAAGATGTTAAATCTTGCTCTCAAACTGATAATCTAAGCTCTTAATTAATGTTTTTTTTTTCATTTTTCCATAGAAATAAACTGATTCCAGGATGCAGTTCTTTCTAAATATAGTGTTAAATTTCATCCATGTCTTTCTAATCCACTAGAAAGTCTGATAGAATAACTTAAAATCCATACCAATTACATTTTAGTTGTTTTAGGTTGAAATTTAGCACATTTTACTCTGGGGATGTAAAAAATATCAATACATTGAAATATTTATGTCTCATTATTATATTGAGTTGATGTTTAAAAGCATTGTAGCAATTAGTTTATTGAGAATATACATGCAAACATATACTTTATTTCATCTGGGTGGAGCAGTTCAAAGTCCAACTGCTAGGTGGCAGCAGTTTTTATCACCTTCATTCCGATAAAACAAGGAGACCTCACTATAACACTGGATGTGTCTTGGAAGCATCTGTCCTGAGTTTTCCAATTAAATTCAGTCCTAAAATTGCAAATATTGTCTGGCTTTTAGTATCACAATATATCAAACCGTATTGTTATGTAAATCGTATCGCCAGATTCTTGCTTATGGGGAGCCTAGGACACGCCCATCTACTTCTGGTCCATGGGTCCCCTACTGCCAAAAAATGTATGAGTCTATGGGTCGATTATTCATTTTCTGATTCTGTTTGATGTGTGCTGTGGATTTCACATATTATGAATTTTAAAGACATATTTTGATGCCAAGAAAGCGCTTATTTTCGACAGGCGGCAAAAGTTACTCTAGGTTTTGTGTGAAAAGACGTAGAGGACTCCAACGGCTCGTCTCACTAAATTGACGTATTCAAAACAGACACAGAGAAGAGGAGAAGAAAAATGCCTGTGAGTTTAGCGAGCTTCAAATTCTTCTTCCAGGACGACAGAAGGAGCATTAAAGGTGGAGAAAACCAATCAGGCCATGTTGTTAGTAGCTGCTGCGCTGGGGGAGAAGAGATTCTGCCGTGACGTCATAAATGCGACGTCTGATTTGTAGTCGTTTTATTTACAAATTTTTACAAGCAAATAAATCTCAAAGTACGTGACAGACATAGTCGAAACACATTTATTTTTCATTTAAACTGAAGTACAGCATGTGTGATTCAAGGCGTAAGGCAAAGCGGACCAGAAAATAACTTTTATAGCCCCGTTCATTTTCATTCATTTTTGTTTAGGGGACCCATGAGCTGACCGGAAGGGGAGGAGACTTACCCTGACTTCACACTGGAAGCATCAGCGGCGCGTAACGGCAGCGGAATGTTGCTTTTTCAAATAGAATCCATTATAATCTGTGGGGTGGTTCAAACCAGCCGCGATGCTGCAATTTTCAGGCACATCCCAGAAGCAGCACGCCACGCCGCTAAAGATGGGATCGGGTTCTATTTTTGCCGCAAGCCGCTTGTGGGACACATCAATTTCCACAGTTAACAATATGGCTAGACAGGAAATCACACACAGTTTCAGTGTAAAACATCTGGTAATTTTCAAAATAGAAGTCTATTGCAGCAATGCGATTTCATATCTATGTAGATTGCATCTATACGAATGACCTCACAGCTTTATTTACTCCCTGCATCGTTCGAGAAGTTCAACAATTTGTTTTTCATAGCTTTAATCCGGGCAGTGGAGAGGAGCAACATTTTATATGACATCAAACAGCGATATCAAACGTGATTTTCCTTCTTTTTGGTTTAATGGTGGATGGCATAAACAAACTGTGACCTTTGAAGTCTCGAGGGATTTTGTGATCTTGCAAGTCCAGCGAGGAGCACGGTGGAGAATCCGAGAAGCTGCTCTGCATCTGAGACTGTTCCGGTGTGCATGGCGATTGCGGGTAAAACGTTCCGCACTGCTGATGCTTCGAGTGTGAAGTAGGGGTTAGACTCCCTACACACACACACACACACACACACACACACACACACACACACACACACACACACACCTATTTTACAAGCAGCCGTGGAGGTATCGTGTAGCATCTAAAACTCCCTCAGATGAACTTCCTGTGATAACAAAAGTCTGCCCTAAATCTTAATAACATCTGTGTGGGACTGCAGACGTTCTCAGACGACCCTAAAACATCATACAGTCTCTTGGTTATATCAAAGTATTGATTCGAGCGGCTTTAAAAACATGATTTATTGTGTTTTAGTTGACCTTTTTTCTACTTCTGACTTTTTGACAAGTCATCACAGGAAATTGACAGTTTGTTAATAATTACCTGATCCTACTCCAGGGAAGGTATAATGGTTCTAGGTCTAACGTTTTCTGGGGCACTGAAAAGAAACTTGCCCATTATTAAACATCATTAATTACATCCATGCTCTTCATGCATGGGACAAGTTATAAATCTGCCGTGATAAAAGGTCCATTAAAGTTTCATATTCAGACAATCTTGATGTGTTAATATAATAACATGGGACTGATCTCTGTGGTATATTCCAGTTCTGCTGAGCCATCAGGATGTTATTCAGAGAAATTGAAGTGATTCTGTTGAAGAGGTATGAAGTTCTCTGCCTCACCAGTTAAGGACATAATTTCTTACTCCAGCTCTGGACTCTGGAAAAATGCAGGAGGATGCCGTGGTCAACCAACAAAAGCAGCTCTTAGATTCTAAAGAACTAAAATAAGACTGTCTCCTCCTTCAGCATTCATCAACAACTCATTGGTCACCCCAACAATCATGGTCTCTAGATGACGAGGTGCTTCAAAAAAACACTGGAAGCTGTTAAAAACAATGTTATTTATAAACAGCATCAGTCGTGCAGAGATAACTTTCTGCAGGATAAGAGAGATGGGTTTGGAGATGAGCCTGTCGTAGTTAAGGGATCCAAATTGGAGTTTGTTTTTCATTTTTCAAGCAGAGGATCTACAGCGAAGTGTTTAAAACTGCATGAAAAAGAACTCAAGTCCAGAGGATCAATGAAAAACTGTAAGACAACAAGCCTCAATGTGAAGAATTTTCTCTAATCAGCCGTGTGGGAGCAACATCTACTGCAGGAAGATGTCATGGGAGGCTCTGTGAGCTCCAACTGAAAGGAGCTGGCTGAAACTAAATAAAAACATACAATTGATTCTTTTAACAGCTCAATTATCATCCTGATATTTTGCTCTTTCTTTATGAAACAAATAAATTTTAGGCGCTATCAGGTTCTTGACAAACATTATAGTATTGATTTATTTCTTATTTAGAACATCCTGTTAAATGTAAAATCAAAGCAATTAAAGCTTACTTGATGTTTTAAAAGAATTTTAATGTTTTAAATGTATTTGAACTGAAGAGTTGAAAACAGCAGTGAACCTGATCAGACACGTTTCACTGGAACACCATCAGCTCAGGTGGGACTTCAGGCAAAGCTCCAGGACATCATGACTGACTTGTGGGCCACCTGGCCATCATCTGAGTAATTATACTCGCATAAATCAAGATTAGCTAAGAGAGCAACTGCTTTTGGAGTGAGATCTACAAATCTATGATTATTGAGAAGGGTGGAGAATGCATGCATTGCATTCTTTCATGTTAAAATATCAGTAGATTAGGTTAGGTCTGCGTTTTTATTGCTTCTGTCCCATTTACCCACAGCAGGGACTGATTATCTCTAAAATAATGCCACCATTGTATGAGTTTACTTTAGTCACAGGCTCCATCCAACATATGACGGATCTTTTTTCTTCAGTTTTTGAATTAGAAATAAGAGTTCAATAGTTTGACTTAAAGTTTGGGTTTCAGTCATGGAGGCTTGATGGATTTCAAATATTTTCAGCTGAGAATCCCGTTATTTTATTTCCCTGGACCCCTTTTCATAAAAAAATTATGAGTCAAGTCCATTCTTCCTGAGGAATATCAATATCAAACTTTGAGCTGTACTAGAGAGAGGAAAAAGATTTAGGTTTCACTCTTCTTTCCAATAATTCAGTACTTATGAGTAATACCATCCTCGCGTTATTGGTTAAAGATTTAGCGCTCTCACTGACTGGTCTGATAGAGGGTAGATATTCAAAGACAGATTCATGAGGTGCTGTTTGAAAATAAAATGCAAATCAAATTTTCTTTACAGTTATTATGTAAACTGACACTACACCAAAACTAATAATGAGACCAAAGTTTTACTGGAACAAAACACTAGGCACTCTATTTTTAGCCCTCTTACTTCTGTGTTACTTCCTGTGTCTAGTTCTAATATGTGGTTCCACCCACTATATTTAAACCAATCAGAGCAGTCACGACCTTCTCTTGAATGGACCATAGCTTACATGCAGTATTTTAGACAGTGGGTGAGGAAAGTAAATGCTTCGTAGCTTTCTTAATTATAGAGGATGTATACCTGTCTGACAAAGCTTCGTTGTTTTTTGAGCCATCCATAATTTAAACTTTAAACAAAAGGAAAGAAATGTGTGTTTGGTTCACTGTTGGTAACAATACCTTTTGTTCAATGCATCTAAAAATATGTGCTGAAATCCACTGCAGTTTTCTCCTGTTGATGTATCACTCGTGTTTTGAGTTGCTTGGTTGCTTGGATGAAAATGTATTTTCCTACTGTAATAGGAGGAAGAAAGGAGGAAAAACCCAGCTTTTTAAACTATTATCATCATTAATTGATCTCACGTAGACCTGAGTGACTCTTACTTCACTCAGATTCTTTTAACCTACTCTAATCATTTTAAAAAGCAGTGGAATACATCAGAAACCTGGATGTGAATATTCTGAGTGATCCGAGGTTACAAGACTAGCCACATCACATGAACAGGAAGGTCAGTGGCTCTTTGTGTTCCCAGTTCTTTCCATCTACTCTTTAATAGACTGCCCTCATCAAACCTTAACTAAATACTTTGGGCTATTTTTATCACATTGTGTTTACATTGTGTCAAAAGAAGTGACCCTATGTTGTTCGCAAAGGTGTGCTGGTAGATCACCAGACATGATATAACAACTTTTTACTAACTGTACAACAGCTGTTCCAGTTCTTTTTGCTTTATACAGAGGCAGTAGTCACACCACCACAAGGAAAAACTACAGGAAAAATAAACATGCAAATACTAAAGTTTTCTTGTACTCTGTTGCTCTCTCCCTGCACACGTATACTCACCTCAGTTGTCATGTCAACCAACTTACAGGAGGCTTTACAGGCCAATAGAGCACAGGTTATGTTCACCTCTGCCCTAAAGGCATATTGGTGATGTGTCAACATAATGAGATGATACCCTGGAATTTAAAATTCAGAAACTTTCCCCAGAGATCACACTGTTCGATTGATGCTTTTTCTTGTTGTTTCCATTTTGCTTTTCCTCCACCTGAATGTTCTTCTAATTCTGCCCAATTCTGCTGTCAACCTGAGATGCAATGCAAACACGATTACATGTTTGCAGCACATTGATTTCCTAGTTCTATCCTTCAATCCGCATTCCCTCTCATCGTCTTACACTCCTCTAAATTACAACTGGCATTTGGCCCTTGAACATCCTTAGTGCCGTAAGCACAGTTGCACCTCTTCACTGGTCCTTAGCTTTCAACGAAGCACCACTCTGAAACGTTCCCAAGTCGAGGCCAAGGTGAGGTTAACTGAATGCAGATTTGATCTGGGCCATCAAGGAGCTCTAAGCTAGCTTGGCTCGACATGCTTGCCCTCACATGTGCAAATCTCAGCATCCCAGGTCTTGTCTTGCCTTGCAGATATAAACTCCAATGTTTTGGAAGCTGTTTTTCTTTCTAGCTGAACATCCATGAAAATGTGCTCTAATGGCCTGCAGCCTCTTTGGGTATCTCTCCACACGTAGGTTTTGATTGGCAGCCCAGAGGCTCAGCCAGCATTACCGTAGTTATCTCACGGCACCACATCCCAAAACTGCGCTCGCAGCCACCAGAGCTGTCTGTCATGACTTTTTACTCGCAACCTATAGACGTCAAACAAAAGCAGCATTCTGATATTCATCAAAGCTGGGGGGTGATAAAGCAAAGGTTAAGCCTCAGTGAAAGTACTTCATGCTTTATAAAAGAGGAGAATTGTATCGTAGGTCTTAAAGCAATGAAAACCTCCCAGTTGTGAACCATTTTGAGATGGTGTAGATTTAATACATAAAAACCCCATGTTTCTGAGCAAAAATTGGATAGTGTAATAAATTCTCGTTCTTGCTTTCTGTGCCTCTTGCAGACTCTCACGGGATGGATCTGTTTGCGGTTGCGGTCCATGAGTTCGGTCACGCCATCGGTCTGGTCCACACGTCAGCTATGGAGTCCATCATGAGACCGTACTACCAAGGACCTGTCGGAGACCCTCTGAAATATGATCTACCGTATGAGGACAAAGTTCGTGTCTGGCAGCTCTACGGTAAAACGACTCCCCTTCCCTTTAGAGCGTTTGGATGTGTGAAACAGGAGAGAGGAGCTGACTTCTGTGGGTTCAGGTTATTGATTAATGAAAACATGGATGGAGTTAATTGGACCACTTTATGGCATGTGACCTCATCACCTGCTATAGAGAGTAGGAGTGTGCAGGGGCAAAATTAATGAAAAGGTGGATGAAATGTTGGAAAGAACCCTGAAGGACAGAGATGCAGAGGAGGATAGAAGAGTTTAAATGAGTGAACACCAACCACGCCTACAATCAATAAAACAGACATGGTGACAGCACAATACTCACTGATTGTTGCTGTTTTATAGATTACAGGGATTTTGGGGGGCGTTTTTCTGTTTGTGGGTTCATTTAGTAAAACCGGTATTAGCCCGACCAAATGAGAGATGCACAAATCTGTTTGTGATGTTTACAATTTTAAATAGAATTCTATGTCATGTGAAATGAACAGTGATGTATATGTTGTTGAAGTACTACTGTGTGAATTGTTTTGACTTGCTGTCATTTTAATCTACTTTTGTTTTTTCAAAGCATCAAAAAGTAATTATTTATCATTTTTACACACAGATACTCCCAAATGGCTAAACAACCCCTTTAGTTGTTGTCATTTGCCTCTTTTCTCTCTGCATGTCCACTCTCTTTTCCCTAAGCAGATGCACTCTATTGTTCACAAATCCGTTAGAACAATGCTGTTTCTAGCACAATTTTACCATATATGCTTAATGTTGCGTACACAGAGCCTTCTGTGGACTCTCCATGTTCCCAGGTGAACTTGTACCTAAAACGAGTACCAGTGTAAAACACACATGGACAGAAACGTTTGATGGTGTTTACCTATTTAAATATGTAAGTTGAACACAAATGGGCCTTTAATCATCTTATCTTAACTACATTTACTTGACTTCCCCAGGTGTCAGAGACTCCGTGTCGCACACAAATCAGCCAGGCAATCCCTCGCAGACGCCTGAGCCTCCCGTTCTCCTGGACCTTCCTGAAAACCGATCCACTCTCCTGTAAGTAAGAGATAGGGTGTACTTTTATCCTAATGCAAATAATTCCGTGTCTAGCGGTTAAACACTAAATGATCTGCATACACGTCTTCCTCCTGATCTCTCCTCCTCACTGACCCTGCCAAACACACATTACCTAATAAAGCTTGTCATCCTGAAATGATGAAATATAAAGCCAGCAGTAGAGTACCTCGTGATCCTTCATGTCTGTTTGATTAAGTTTGCTTTTTATGAGTGTAGATTGGATTGAAAAAGGCTGCTTTTTTACTAGATCATTTATTCATTTTTCCAATTTCAGTTCTTTTTTATCATTTGACTAATTCACCAATTAAATTTGTTCAACTGTTGAAGGTTCTTTGCTCAGTCTCTTGTACTTTGAGTCTTTACATTCTCTACTCAGCTGTTTTCGCTGATAGTCTGATCTGATTTTGTGTTGATTTAATGAACTGTGAAACTTGTGAATCTCTACGTCTATCTCTGGGTTAACTAACCTCCTCCTGGAGAACTAAAGGAATGTAAGGATTGAGTTGAGGAAACCACATCCGTCGGTCATTAAACCACCAGATTTAGTGGCCCTTCAGCTCATCAGCATGAGAATAAATTAAAATGTCGATATATTTGAAGGCAACGGGCTCCCGTGAACAATTAATGGGTCACAACACTGAGTAATTTTCCAAATTTTGTGACCATTTGGGCATTAACTCATCACTTGGCCTCCGGGCGTCTGGAGAGGAGAGACAGCACAAGTTAAAGTGGTTAGAAATGAGAAGTGGAGCATGGAAATGATTAGTGAATATGTATTATTGGAGATTAAACCAAGAGAGGAGGACAGATTTCATTTAGGCCCTTTTAAGTAGTTCAGTGGACCATTTGTCATTAATGGACAGAGTGCATTAGAATTATAAGCAACCATCAGATGTCATCAGTGGGTCAGGTCCTGGTTCTAGATGTATGGCGGGTAAGCCGCATTAGAGCAAATCTGGTATTACACACGATTAATGGAATGCTATAGCGCTGTGCCTCATTGCACCTCCAGTTGCCAAGTTACTGTCTTTGTTACTAAATTTATTGTCTTTATTGGCCTTTTTAACTGGATTCTTTAAAAAAGAGAGTATCAAGTATCTTGCACCTATTAGAGTGAACCAAAAGCTAATCTTTATGGAGAAAAATCTCCAGCACTGTCTCTAATGAAATGTAAGACCTTGTGTGGATGCACTATCAAGAAGCTGGAATACAGAACATGCCGATTCCAAATTAGGTTGACCATGTTCATGCAATGGTTCACTTGTTGTCCGTGGCAGAAGAGAAAGATGGATGAAGTGCAGTAAGTGAGAGAGATCAAATTAAATGCATGCACACAACAGCTAATGTCCAACTGGGTATCATAAGCACTTATATGTAAATAAGTAAAATCCATTAAACAAAATAATGTAATTGTCCCCCATTTAATTAACCTTGTTTAAAAAAATGTGTTTGTAACTCTAGTAAAACAATCCATTAACGTTTGCTTATAAACTCTATTAATAAATCAATTAAGAATAATGATAATGGGTTTGGGAGTCTTAACCACAATAATCCTGGAAAGTCAAGAATAGGCGTGGTTTTGAATACAAATTGCTGTTTTACAGAGTGTGTTTAGCCGAAATGCGCGAGACGACAGTCTCTCCTACAATAATTTATGGCATGTTTACAACCGAGTAGGCAAACTCATTAGGGAAAATTAAAGTTCAGTGTACATGCTGCAAGATGAGTCCACTCATGAGGCAAGATGGAAAATAAATCCAAAGTTTTGTGATGGTGCAAAAGCATTTCTAAACACACTGATTCCACCACAGCTGGTGATTTTAGAAAAGAAGGAAGAGAAACATGGGGCACACGTCCTATAGATGAGCAGAATTTGTTGATGTAGTAAAGTTTTTGTCCTGGCCGTGGAACTCTGGATTAGCTTTTTTACCCGTACGTGGCTCCTGGAGGGTGCGTGGGAGTTCGCCCAACACATCTACATGTGTTTTGTGGATTTGAAGAAGGTGTTTGACCGTGTCCCTTGGGGGGCCCTGTGGGAAGTACTTCGGGAGTATGGGGCACCAGATCGATAGGCGGATTGGTGGTGCGTCTACAGTACTGCAGGCATTGTACCAGTCTGTCATGGTGAAGCGAGAGCTGAGCTGCAAGATGAAGCTCTCGATTTACTGGTTGATCTATGTTCCAACCCTCATCTATGGTCATGAGCTTTGGGTAGTGACTGAAAGAACGAGATCACGTTTGCAACCAAAATGGGTTTTCTCTGCAGGGTGTCTGGGCTCTCCCTTAGAGATAGGGTGAGAAGCTCGGTCATCCGGGAGGGGATTGGTATAGATCCACTGCTCCTCCACATTGAGAGGAGCCAGTGCAGGCGGCTCGGGCATCTGGTTGGATGCCTCCTGGACGCCTCCCTGGTGAGGTTTTCTGGGCACGTGCAACCGGGAAGAGACCTAAAGGAAGACCCAGGACACGCTGGAGGGACTATGTTTCTCGGCTGACCAGGGAACACCTTGGGAGGAGCTGGCCCGAGTGGCTGGAGAGAGGGAAGTCTGGGCCTCTCTGCTTAGGCTGCTGCCCCCGAGACCCAATTCCGGATAAGCGCAGGAAAATGGATGGATGGATGGATGGATAGATAGACGGATTGAGTAAATAAATAATGTCTTAAAAACTTAAATTAAGATTAAAATGTTCTTTTTTTTAACGAAATGCAACATCCTCTTCTATCTAACTATGCATTTCTTTTCTCCAACTCTGTTTCTCTCAGAGTGGCGCAGGATTCTCTGGACAGATGTACCAGTCACTTTGATGCTGTGGCCCAAATACGAGGAGAGGCCTTCTTTTTCAAAGGTGATTAAACCTAAAAGGAGAATCTGATTTACATAATGTTCAGGGAACGGGAGCAACAAGGGAACATGCCCTGAATTTTACGATAATTGAACACATGCCAGTTTTTTTTCTTTGGGTTTAATATTTGCTTATCATAAAAGGTTTTTTAATGAAAAAAATAACGTGTGAGTTATACCAGTTGAATTTTTCGGGGGAAATTCTGATTTCTGATTTTTGCAAAAACACTACCTAATTTTATTTAGTGCTTGATTCTCAGATTTTTTTAGATGATTCAAAACCTGATTCTGTTTTATGATGAAAGACAGGAAATCCCAATAAAAGTAAACCAAAATCTTACATTTTCTTCATAACAACACAAAGTTAGAGGGCGGTCAGTCTCTGGAAATCTTAAAATAAAATGCTCCATCCTTTTGTGCAAAAAAGTGTTAAAGGTGGAATATGGAACATTTTAATAAAAGCTGCATTTTAAAAGAATAATACCTCCATGGGGTGTTTAGAGGTGTGCAGAATGAAGGTACAGTTTTTTCTATATTTAAAAAAAATAATAATCAAAATTGTATTTTGACGGGCATGACACTGGGTTTATGTTTACATCTACCAGCCACTAGAGGGCACCGTTGTGGCAAAAAGTCCACTCTGCAAGGCGAGACTGGGACTGTGAAAAATGGCGGAATCAACAAGTCAAGCAGATTCTGAGCCCAGAAGATGTTCTAACGGTAAATACTGTTGTAAAATAAACTTATTAGTAGAAATTAGTCCTTACCCTGTACGATTCATCACTGGACATGGTGCTGGCTGGTCACTTCATGTATCAGCAGTGAACCAACACCCCGACAGCTGGAAAATTTGTTCTGTTGTTGCAATACCACCTCTAAACTCTAGATGTCAAGTCAAGTCAAGTCAAGTCAACTTTATTTATAAAGCGCTTTACAAACAGCATAAAGCTGACCAAAGTGCTTAACAAACCAAATTAAAAACAATAAAAACAACAGCAATTTGCTATAATGCTGAAAATAAGTTATGATAAAAGCCTCATAATAAAAGAAATAAAAACAAAACATAAAAACAAGTAATTCAAACTGAATTAAAAGCAACTAAAAACAGATGCACTCTCAAACTGAATTAAAAGCGACTGAAAACAGATGAGTCTTTAATAGCGATTTAAAAGCAGAGAATGAGGGAGCCATCCTAATCTGAATTGGCAGTGTATTCCACAACCTTGGGGCTGCTACGGAGAAAGCTCTGTCACCCCTGAGCCTCCGCTTTGTTCTCGGCACCTCCAGGAGAAGCTGGTCAGCCGACCTCAGGGACCGAGAAGGGGAGTGAACAATTAAAAGCTCAGAGAGATACTGCGGGGCAAGGCCATGGAGAGCTTTAAAAGCCAACAAAAGCACCTTAAACTGAACCCTAAAATCAACAGGCAGCCAGTGCAGGGAAGCCAAAATTGGGGTGATGTGATCCCTCTTTCTCAAACCCGTCAATAGGCGTGCTGCTGCATTTTGCACCATTTGAAGACGGGAGAGGTGAGACTGAGGGAGACCAAGGTACAGTGAATTGCAATAGTCCAGTCGTGAAGTAATAAACGCGTGAATCACTGTCTCAAAGTCATGCTTGGAGAGCACATGCTTAACCTTGGCAATCCTCCTTAAATGATAAAAACTTGCCTTTGTTACAGCACTAATTTGCTTGTCCAGAACTAGGTCACTGTCAAGCAGAACTCCCAGATTGGTCACTACAGGTTTCAGAAATGGGGCCAATCGACCAAGGTCAGCTGAACAACGTGCACTGGACACACTGGGACTAAAAAGCATGACCTCAGTCTTATCATTATTGAAGTGTAAAAAATTAGCCGACATCCAAGATTTAACCTCATCGAGGCAGTTTAGGAGAGGATCTAATGAATTAGGCAGGCCACGTTTAATGGGAATGTAAACTTGGGTGTCGTCTGCATACAAGTGAAAAGAACACCCATGTTTCCTAAAAATAGAACCCAGAGGCAGCAAATAAAGGGAGAATAACAGAGGGCCAAGCACAGATCCTTGAGGAACCCCGCATAAGAGAGGGGAATGAGATGACGTAAAGCCACCTAGAGATACACTAAACGACCTCTCAGCCAAGTAGGACACAAACCAGTCCAAAGCAACTCCTCGCACCCCAACAAAATGTTGCAGCCTAGAAATCAGGAGACTGTGGTCCACGGTGTCAAAGGCAGCAGACAAGTCCAACAGCACCAGAACCATAAAATCTCCAGAGTCAGTAGCTAAAAAAATATCATTTAAGACCCTGAGCAGTGCAGACTCTGTGCTATGCGCCTTTTTAAAACCTGACTGGAATTTTTCACAAATATCATTCACATGCAAAAACTCAGTCAGTTGCAAATACACCACTTTTTCCAGAACCTTAGAAAGGAATGGAAGTTTAGAAATAGGCCTATAATTAGACATGGTAGAGGGGTCAAGACCAGGCTTTTTGAGTAGTGGCTGGACGATGGCATGTTTCCAAGATTCTGGAACCACACCAGATGAAAGGCTACTGTTAACCATTGTAAGAACCCAAGGGCCCACAGAGGAAAAAACCTCCTTAAACAGGCGGGGAGGAATCACGTCAGTAGGTGAACCCGAGGGTTTTAAGGGTTCCAAGATCTCCCACAAGCAATCCAGTGTCAGTGGTACAAATTGACAAAATGTTGAAGAGCAGCATCCAGAAGCAGCCTGATGAGGAAATGACGGTATCTGAGCTCTAATGTTCAATATTTTATCAATGAAAAAAGTCAAAAATGATTCACACAGCCCCTGGGAGGCCTCAATTTCTGCAGGTTGAGAGACATTGAGGACATGATCTAAAACACTAAAAAGAACACGTGGCTTATTGCAGGCAGACTGAATGATTTCTGAAAAATATTTCCTCCTTTCCTCCGTCACTACAGCCTGATAGTGATGAAGAGCATTTCTTAGCATCTGGAAAGAAATCAGTAGTCTATCCTTTTTCCATTTCCTCTCAGCCATTCGACATTGTCTTCTTGCATTGCGCGTGGATTCATTCATCCACGGCTCAAGTTTAGCCCTGGGCTTCCTGAGCTGCAACGGGGCCACTGAATCCATAATGGTGCTGCAGCAATCATGGAACTGTGAGCTAAGTTCATTTACATCGTCAGAAAAAGAATCTAGGTTATCAGAAATCACATTAAATGCATCACAAAAACGGGGGGCAGTTGAGGGGTTAACAATCCTAACCTGCCGAGGAGGAGCACATGATTTCAAATCATTCTCAGAGAAGACTACTTTAAAAAGTACAGGCTTATGATCTGAGAAAACAGCTTCACAAATCTCAAGGTCAGAAACAGACAGACCAGATGTTAAAACAAGATCAAGGACATGTCCCTGCTCCTGAGTCGGTTCAAGAACATGCTGCACCAAATTACAAGAGTCCACAATTCTCAAAAATTCATTCACCATGGGTCTATCAGGACAACACACGTGAATGTTAAAATCTCCTAATATGAGCAGCTTATCATAAGCAGGCAACACTTCTGCTAAAAGTCCAGCAAACTCAGTTAGAAAGTCTTTGTTGTATCGCGGGGGACGATACATTACCATACACAGCACAGGATCATGCCTCCCAAGTTCAAAGAGATGACATTCAAAACTGGAGAAACTTCGAGGTAGGCGAAAACGCTTACATTTGAAGGAATCTTTAAATACTGTAGCAGTTCCCCCTCCACGTCCCGAGACACGTGAAGAATTAAAGTAGCAACACTTAGGAGGCAGCAATTCAGAAAAGGTGCTAGACTCACTTTCTGGCGTTGTCCAAACCTCCGTGACACAGAGAAGATCCAGACTATTAGATGTGAAGAAATCCTTGATAATAACAGTCTTGTTTGACAGAGACCTCGCGTTGACCAATCCAAACTTGACAACAGTCGGCTTCCCCAAGTTGTTGGATGTCCCCGAAGCTTTGCGAAAGTACTGCAGATTGTTAAAATTAACTCCGTGTTGCCGATGACGCGATGAATAAGCACCGCACAGCCGGGCCCGATCCAGGCAATCCGAGTCCGCAACAGGCACCAGCCAGGTGTCAGGGGGGTTTATCAGCCGTCGAGGATCCAGGGAGCAAAACGCGCCATTCACCCGAACCGGGAAGGGCGCCCGACAGAGCTTCATTTTCGCCAGCCTTCCTCCTCTCTTCCCTCTGCGGCGTTGCCTCCTCCAGGGCGGCGGCGCTGGAACACGGCACAGGTACGGCGGAACTGAAGCCAGAAATGGGGGCAAAGCCTTCTGTCCATCTCTATAAAATCCCGTTGAGTCTCCGGCAGAAATCTTGAGATCCAGAAGCTGTTGACGCTCATATATCAGCAGAGAGTTTGCATCAAGAATAAAACCAGATAAAAACAATAAAACAAAGAACATCTCTAGCCCAAAACGGCAAGCCAAGCACACCGGCGCCATCTTGTTGAGACAAGTCTTAGCTGAATGGATTATGTCGCTATAGTGTCCGTGTTCCATATTCAACCTTTAATCATAAATGGAATTACAGTAAATCTTCAATAAAAAATCTGATTCTTTATCTTTTTTTTTAAATGCTGAATGATAAGTGCACCAGTAACAGGATTTACTAGAAACAAAGATGTCTTCCAACTTTTACAGTTCCTTTTAAACATTGACTTCATTATTTTAAAAAATGCTGAGAGGTTAAGAGCAGAAGGATGTTCCTCAGAAATGAAAAGAAAACTGATGCCAGTGGCAGCAGCTGGTGGTCCATGGAACCAGCATTAAAACAAGTGTTTACTAATACGAGCTGGAATGGGACTAACTGAGGTGTTGGGTCACTGCTCTGGCAACACGTTATGGAAAGAGACCAATATGAGTGGCTAATCTGACTTTCAGGTGAAGCCCATCACTCACACCTGGTCTGTATGTAAAAAATAAAGCAGGAGGTAAAATAAGAAAAGAGCCAAATCCCTGCTCAGGGGAGCAAAGACCTGTACCCCTTCCAACGGGCTCCTCTTAGCACTTCCAAGATATCAGGGTTATGGGAATAAAAAGGGATCTTGGATCTGATGTGATAGGGTTATAAGTTCCCCAGTCCACCCAGCAGGCTACTGATAGGGAAATGCTGGGGTGAGTGGGAGCAGAAAGAGGAACTCAGGGGGCACAAGCCATCTTCAGCTGAGACACATAAAAGAGAGATGAGGGAATCTGAGACCGGAGCGTATTACAGTCAGAACCAGTGGCAGAGTGATCCGTTTTCTGGATTAATCTCTGAGAGACGAGTCATTTACTTCAACCTGCACCGATAGAGTCTGGTGACTCGCATTTTCCGTCATGTCTTTGCATCTTGAGTGAGAGGAAAAACAAAGCTGGAAGAAGCCACTGTTTGCAGAGCTCAAAAATAGCATCAACGCAGCTCCGGTAAAACACTGCAGGAGACCATCTCCAGGTCACAGCTCTGCTAGAATAATGCTTCAGCGTCCTGTTTTCCTGCCGTAATAAAAGTCAGTGACCTCATTCCCTTCAGAGTGCTCTCAGCTCATTAGGCTACTTCTCTCACAGCCTTGTCTTTATTGCTCATGTTCTGAAACGTTGCCAAAACTTCTACATTTATTCTTCTGCACTGGTTCAAGTTCCTACGTCTGATTAATTAGGCTTATTACTTTGAAAATGGATCAGCCTAACAAGAAAATACAGTTATTGATCTGCACTTGTTTTTCTCTTGCAAATCGGCCAATGGGAGCCCATTATTCCTACCATGCTGTTCATCCTCAGATGTATCTGAGAAAATCATATGAATGAACCAGAATCAGCCATGATACCAATTGTGTTGTTTTTTCAGTTTGCATTATTTTAAGTGTCTAATTTGTGACTTTTCAACCATTTTATCAGATCATGGTTTTGCTCAAAATTAATGAAAAGTCTTTGTTTGATTTTGCTGTCCTCAGAGACTTTCTAGGTTTGTTTTTATTTTCTTGAGGCAGTCGTCCAAGGTGCAGAATTACAAAATGATTCCTATAAGCTGAAGCATCGTTCCACTGGAATGAACCCTTTGGAAAACACAAACAGCTGATACTTGATGTAAATGGACAACTTGCATACAGATGAACATACATGGCACATACATGGAGGATGAACTTTGGAGAAAGAGTTGAAAGTAAAAGACTAAAGAAAGGGGACATAATTATTGCTTTGGTTTGTTCAGAGTTCCTATTTCATGCTTTTTTAGTTAAAATGGACAGTTCTTGTAATAAAGCCACAGCTAAACTTCTCCTAACTTTACAAAGCTTCTCCTCTAACTTCCTGTTGTACAAAATGTCAAATTCTGCCCCTTTTTACTTCCTGTAGGGAAATACTTCTGGAGACTAACGCGAGAAAAGCACCTGGTGTCCCTTCGTCCTGCTCAGATCCATCGCTTCTGGAGAGGCCTTCCTCCTAACTTGGATAGTGTGGACGCCGTGTACGAGAGGCCAGGAGATCACAAAATTGTATTTTTCAAAGGTAAAAATGATGGTATTTGTATATGTGAGCTCTCCATTTTGTTTAGATATTTTGTTTTTAATGTTTGGTTTTGTTCATTTCACTAGGTCAGAAGTACTGGGTGTTCAAAGACAACAACGTAGAAGAAGGTTATCCTCGTCCGATCAGTGACTTTGGTCTGCCAGTGGACGGAGTGGATGCAGCTTTTGTTTGGCTGCACAATGATAAAACCTACTTCTTTAAAGATAACAACTACTGGCGCTATGACGACCACTTCAGACGGATGGACTTGGGGTTCCCTAAAGACAGCACGCTTTGGAAGGGGCTGCCGCTGCAGCTGGACGACGCCATGAGGTGGTCTGATGGTGAGAATCCTCAAAAATATTTCTTTTTAAAGTTGATATATTCTAAAGTTGATGTGTGTTTTGGGGAGATTTTAAAAAGTAACCTTCCCAAACCCTTACTCAGATGTAGATTTTATGTTTTTGTCATTTTTCCAGAAGCATTTTATAAGGGTGCTCAGACTCACAGTTGATCAGTTTATCCAGTGCATTTGATTTCTATCTAATCCAGTAGTTCAGCGGGCTGAAACAGTTAGCAAAAAGTTAACAACATTAAAGGGATACTATGCAGTTTTGGCTTGCTTTAGCACCCCCTAGTGTCTGTTAGTAAAACCAAAAGTGAAACTTATCTCCTTGCTGTGCGTTTGTCTTTTTAACACCTTAATCTAACTGCTGAAATGTCTCCTCAGCCTTCATTAGTGTCTACAGGAGCGGTTTCATCACTAAATCAAACAAATCAGCTGTGTTCATGATCTAAAACATGCAGGAAACATGCTGGAAGCAGACTGCAGCACCAGGCATGTCAACTCCATTTTTTTCTGAGGAGGGACCGGTGGCACCAGTGCTCGGCAGCCTCGCCTCCATCAGTGTGCCCCAGGGCAGTTGTAGCTACAATGTAGCTCAGCGTGTGAATGTGTGCATGAATGGGTGGATGACTGATTGTGTTGTGAAGTGCCTTGGGGGGTTGTAGAACCCTAACAAGGTGCTATACAAATACAGGCCATTTTTCATTTACTAAATCCAGCAGGGACCAGACCGCCACTCTGAAGTTGTAAGTGCCGTATTCTGGCCACAGAGGGCGGTGGGGGTCTGAGTAACATTTCATCAACCCTGAAAAGGGTCATTTTAGCACATACTAGCTCAAGAAAATTATTTAAAATATTAAACAGCTGCATAGTATGGCTTTTACAAGTTACTAAAGAAACAAACTAATTTGTAAGGTATAACACTTTTAGATTGTATGGTAAGAAGTCTATATTATGTAGCCAAGCCACGCTGAGATAAAAACTCAAACCTTTTGCTCACATGGGCCTTAAAGCAGCATTCTGCAAGATTGCAGTTATATGGTCTCTGTCGCCCTCTAGAGGCTTGCTGCGTAACGTCACTGTCGTAACATTAAATCTCTCTCTCGGGCAAAAGTGGCATGTTTCCATTCCTAATATCAGGCAAAACAACGAAAACAAACTTTTCCACCTCCACACATTAAATAAATAGTTTTATCAGGACTGTATAACAACTTTATGCCCGACCAAACACAATAACCCTGGTGAAATCATTTATTACTTACCTAGCCATTAGCAGCACGGCTAGGTTAGAGTCCGTAGTTCATGCCTTTCTTTCTAAAAGAGCTCTGCAGCGAGGAAAAGACGGCCCAATGATAACTCTGGTCTTTGCTCTTGCTCTATCACGTTCTTCTTTTCTTTTCCTATATTCCTCTGATAAGGAATTTCTAGCTTTCTTTGGTGAATCTGCCACTGCTAAACAGCGAGTCTACACAGCAAATTCAGCATGCTCAGATTAACACTGTCAGAGTTGATTTCAACACTTTTAAAGTGTCTATATGGGTCCACACCAGAAAGAGTTAATTTAACTCTTTTTGGAGAGTTGGTACTTTAACTCTGATTTAGTGTCAAAAACCAACTCTTGTGGAGTTGACAATTTAACACTGGTGTTTGAGTTAATATAGTAACTCTTAACTCTGGAGTTACATTTTTAACTCCAGAAGATTTAATTTTTGACACTAAATCAGAGTTAAAGTATTAACTCTCCAAAAAGAGTTAAATTAACTCTTTCTGGTGTGGACCCATATAGACACTTTAAAAGTGTTGAAATCAACTCTGACAGTGTTAATTTGAGCATGTTGTGTAACAGCCACACTGAAAAACACCAGCTAACTCATGCTCTGTACCCCTCATGACTGGACAGCCAGTGAGAGAGGAACACAAGGAACAGAGTCCTGAGCATTTAGTGTGAACCATGCTCCACTTCTTTATTGTGACAGTGGAACGGCACAGGAGTCCCATTCCTGTGACCAGCCTCCTCACTTATGGTGCCAACATGACACAACATGTAACACCACATTTGCAACAGTGAACAAAGTAGTAACTAAGAACAACACAACTCCCTCCCAAAAAACATGCACAAACACCCCAAAATAGAACAAATTACCTAAAAACATGACTCCCACAATGCACCTTGCCCACTGCAGCTCTCTGCAGCCAATCAGTCACTACCAGTCCAACGTTTAGAATAAAGGGGTGGAGTCTGCGAATTAACTCTGCAGGTGTTATGGCCACTGTGGGAGTTCAGAGTTAGCTTTTCAGGAGTTATTTTGTCCAAAATTACTCCTACAGAGTTGATTAGGAAATATTCCTTTTTAACACTTGGGTTTAACTCTCATGTCAGTGTTACATATCAACTATGTAACTCTTTTAGTGTTAAATGAACAATTTTTAGTGTTAAATTAACTATTATTAGTGTTAAATTGGACTAACACCCAAAAATTAACACTTTTAAATTTGCTGTGTACGTTATACAATTATGGCAAGCCAAAGGGATAAAAAAAATGCGCGTTCTAAACTTGCATTATGTCCGCCAAAACGCTCGTTCAAGGCGCACGTTTTGGCGGACATAATGCTTGCTTTTAGAACACGTGAGTTTTTGCCCCCTTTGGCGTCAAAATGTGCGTTCAAGACACGCATTTTGGCGGACATAACGCACGTTTAGAACGTGCGCTTTTTTATTCCTTTTGGCTTGCCATATTCTGCGACACCCAGTCAGTACTTCCATCGCTACCCGATGCACAAAAACTGTATAGCGCAGTAAACAGACGTGGGACCCCCCCAACACTATCACAGGTATGAAAATGAACATAATAGATAATAGTATGACGCAAAAACTTTACAAAAAAGCATAATCTTAAGGTGTAAAAGTTGTGGAATGTTGCTTTAAGGGTCTATTGCCCTTTTTATGTTTATCTTGATTTTATTTGATTTATTTTTATTTATTTACTGATTTTGATGAAAGCAGATAGTTTAGCTTCTTATTGTGGTGGTAGACACGTCTTAAAATTAAAATCCAAGCCAAGCTCATGCTTTACGTTACAGATGACATTTTAAAGCCAGTTTTTCATTTGACTTTTATTGACAAATAATATCAATGTTCTCTTATATATAAGGGTGCATTTGTAAAATATCAAGATGAAAACAATGCATAAATCAGGGTACTACACACACACGCACACACACACACACACACACACATAATATCAGACAACTATACAAAGCCTCCTGTTGTCTTGGACGAAGTGTTTGTCTGGCATTAGAGACCTTTTATAAGCTAGCTGCTCAGCTTTAAAGACCCCAAACTTTTCCAATTACAGACACTTGGTCAGTCTATCATAAAGTGTTTGACCTTTACATGGTAAACAGTGGAGAGCTGTGTCGGCCGTTATGAATACACAAGCTGGCCCCGTTGAGCCTGGTGGGCTCACAGGGAGCCTATATTTGAAAACAACTGCTAATACAAGGTGACAAGTTCCCCAGTCTAATCAAGGAGGTCAGCATTTCTCCAGCCTTAACCTGTTCACCCAGATCAGTCCATCCTGACTTGTTCCTACTGATCCATTGTTTATTATTGCGCCAACGTAAAAATAAAGCATGTCCCGTCCGTGCTGCACCAGGTGCAACAGTTTGATCTTTTTAAGGCAGTAATGCTTTTAGTTCTCAGCTCAGCTTTAGTTTTTATTACCGCAGCCATCAAACGCTTTCATCAGCACAATCAGAGTCAATCAGTTCTAGTCGTTCCCATTCAAGATGGCCTCCACAGCTAATGAACACTACTAAAATTCAAATGTGGCCACAGCTCAGTCACGTTTATTGATACTGAGCTAGAATTTGGTGTCACGTTGTTTTCCACAATGCATATCGAGAGCATTGCACATCATACTTAAAGGAACTAGAGGCAGGAAAAAAAAAACGATGCTCACGAGCGACGCGCCCGGCTCTGCGAGTAACTGCAGCCCAGCACGGGAGCGTGCACAGACGGCTATGTTACACAAACACAAAAATACCATTACCTGACCCTCTTCACATGCTCTCACGCCACACCTCCAATATCTCACGCTGAAAAGGCAACTCCCCGCCGCTCTCACGGACAATATTGCGGCGAAGCAATCCACGCTGCAGCCCTGATCACAGCTAATGCTACTATCACAGCTAATGCTACTGCACGCTAGCTCTCTCTGAGTCATCGGTGAGGTCAGATCATTGTCATCATCTCTAAACACAACCTATAATGTTTCTTACCTGCTCACTAGGAAATGAGCCATGGCAGCATCCTTTTTGAGTCCCAGATATAGTTGAAGCAGCCTCCATTCGTCAATCACGTATCCGATATAGATTCGGGTCCCTGCCTGTCTTTTACCATATTTGGTTTTTGACTCACGAGATGCCGCTGAATAAACTTCCTTTGTGCCACGCTTGGTCGTTTGCTGGTTGCAGTAGAATCCATTCCCACAGTTCTTCTTTTGGAGTTTGGCGGTTGGCAAGCAACTTAAGGTGCAATAGCGCCACCTACCGATCTGCAGTGTCAAACACATTTTCTTTCTGTTTATAAGCTGTCGTGAACGCGCAAGCAGTGTCAATTGACGCCACATCCGTAGGGCAGCGCGGGAAATTCGTGACCGAACTGCAGCGCATTTTGCAGCAAACAGCCTGTTTAAGAAAATGGAACGATACATGGGTGGCCTCATTCTTTTTGGTTTATAACGCTTCATCACCCATTAGCTTTGAAAAAATGAACATACATTTTTTACAGATTTTTTAAAGATCCTGCCTCTAGTTCCTTTAAATCATTATTTATTTATTGGTTTATTTATTTATTCTGAACAAAAATTTGCAAACAAAACAAACAAGTAAAAATAAAATTTGAAAAAAGTTAGAAACTTTCACAACAACTTTACTCCAGGTGGATTAGCAATTCAAACAGAATCAAAATAAAATGCAATGAGCACAATACTGGATGAGTTTCAGTTTTCTGTTCTTGGCAGAAAGGAGTGGTCTTCTGCTGCTGCTGGAGTCTGCCTCAAAGTTCAACAGGTTATGGATCAGAGATGCTGTTCTGCAGACCGGAGGTGGAACTGTTGCCTTTCTATCTCTATCTCAAATCAGCCTTCACATTATCTTCTGACCTCTGACATCCACATGACTCAGTGTGCCATTTTCTTTGTAATCTTTTGTTGCTGAAGGTTATTAATGCAAATAAATCTCCAACATGTCACAAAATGAGACCGTTGTTAAATTAGAATGCTGTTTCTAATGCTTGCTAAAAGCAAACGGATGAGAAGAATGGTTGTTTTTGAGTTTCTTTGGCAGCCTTGGAACAGTAGCTGTTTTAAATTTGCTAGATTCAGGCGGTAGCTACTTTTGCAGGAGCGTTTTATCCATCTCCCAGGCTGTGTTTGCTCTGAGAGACTCTGCTGTGTGAGCACCACCATCACTCAGACTGCAGCCTGCAGTTTTACGGCTGACTGCTAGCCGAAGCCACGACTCTGTTGTTTTCTACGCTCATCTGCTGTCACCAAACTGTTCAGCATGAAAAACGTTTCACGGTGGCATCACAGGTGCTGCCTTCTGTTTGTGTACAATTAAGCTGGTTCCAGAATATGATAATTGTCTGTGAAGTTTCTAAAAAACAAACCACAGAGGCAGTCTCGCCGCCAATGGATGACAGATGTATTGTTTTCCACCATAATTACCACAAATTGGTTTATAGTTTTTATGATATATGATCAACTACTGACAAAGTGGTTGACTGCTTCTAGCAAAGGTCATTACCAACAACTGATGGCCCCCCTCAAGCATCAATCAGCCTATTGTGACCTTTTATTTATTGAGTCAGAAGCGGTCCGTATTGTGGCTGAGGGAGTGTGTGAGGATTGTGAAATAAGAAGCAAATCCATCTGGAGCTTTTCACAAAATATAACACAAAAGAGCTTTTATTTGTCTGTTTTACCGTTAAAAATGGGTCATGAATCACAGGAAGTCCTGCAGATGCATGACTTCAGATGCCAATGTGCATCCCAAGTGTTGCCTTTAAAGTCTTGTTTGGGTGTGTTTTTGTGTCTCTCTCCTCTCCCTCGTTCCTAATCACTCCTGGTTCTGTAAAGGTGTCGAGCTTTACGGTAGGAAGTGAGGCAATTTGATCGTGACTGAGCCCGTCACGCTCGAGTCTGCCGTGTCAGGAATGTTTACAGAGTATGTGAATCTATACCTGTAAAACATTCTGTTCTTATACCTCCTATAAAACGCTGTGTACCTTCTATAAAACCCAGACAGTTGGTGTGTGCATGCATGCGTGCGTGCGTGTGTGTGTGTGTGTGTGTGTGCGTGCATCCCATGTAATTACCTGTGGCATTTGCTTGGCATTACTCACGATGACTGGATTTTATTAAACTGTTCAAAATAAATTCTAATAAATAAAAACTTCATCAAAAATATAAAAGTCATAGCAATAAAATGTTCAGTTTTCCTCAAGAAGATTTTTTATATGTTGTTTTGGAGACAGATGCACTGAGCTCTCCTTTTCACTACGTAAGTATAGAACTTTGACCGTAGATGATCCCATTTTATTATCATCATTTTTGTTTTTAAGATTTTATAGCTTGTTCAGATGCGTATACTGCCTTACCTGAATCTATTTCATTGCTCTGGTAAAACTAATAATGTGAAAAATAACAGACTCAGACTCTGGTGTCGGGGATGTTTTGAACGCGGGTGCACGAGTTATTAAAGCAGCAATCCAGTTTTCCCACTTTCAGGAATTTTGTATGATTATTTAGAAATCCATACAACGGATAGTCTTACCCTGTGCTGTGATATAATGTAGGCAATGCGTCAATTTATTTTCGTCCCACAAAGCCCCATACAATTTTAGTTAAGCACTGCATTAGCCAGTATTGTTAGACATCTGCTTACGCACAGATCTCAATCACAGAGCATGTGCAGTTAGACTGATGCAGAGTTGGCGACATTTCTTATGAACAAGTCTTGCCTCCAAAGACCTTACTTTCATACTTTTACTTCCAGGCTTTGCCATGATGCCAACAAAAAAAAGCAAAATTATTCTTTTTCTTCTTTTTATTGACGATCGGCAAACTGAAAAAGCTAACTGCTAGCCTTAATATTAGCTAGCGGCAAGGTAAACAGCTAACAGCTGTAAAGTAGGTAGAGCGCTCCACCTAGTGAACCTACCCGTCCCACAAAACTGTTAATTACATTTTCTGGTCTGCAGAGAGCAGCAGAGTGCTGTACAATCTGAAGTTGGTCCATTTTCTACTTCAAGAATCACTGCAACTCAATTTTAAAGAAGTAGTTTTTCAGCCTCTAGATGGTGCCCTCTGAGAAAAAGAACACAGTCGTGTCATTTTTAAACTTTTTGTTTTGTCAGAAGCAACATTAAAAAAGAAAACTCCTTAAATGCCAATTTATATATAGAAGGTTGTAAATCTATTGCTGTTGATCATTAAAGAAATAGAATTTTTCCTTTTACTCAAAACCTTTAAAAATGCTTATTTAAAAAAACACTCATAATTAATTATTTTAGCCAATATTGAAATTATGGTGATTTAACATGAATAACATTCAACTACATTTTTAACCCTAAAATGTAATTTATTACATGGTAAACTAATAAACAATTCCTAATATTCCAATGTTATTCCAAAAATTCATCCAGTTAGGACTTGTATAAGTTGTTGAGCACAACAAGAGCATCAAGTCTGAAATCAAAAGACACAAATTGGATTCACCTGCTGTGATCCTGGTATTGATATTCTGAGTCAAGGTTTTGCTGCCTGAAGCATCAGTACACTGGGTTTTCACGAGATTGTAACAAACTCAATGGAACATGACTCAGAGCTAGAGAGTCTGATGACTAAGCGGTCGGGGAACTTGGTGCGAGCTGAAAACGTCCGTTTACAGAGCTGGTAAAAAGAGTTTAGGAGGCACATAAAGGTGGATCGTGACAAAATGCAGCTTGTGCCTGAAGGGATATAAAAACAAATGCTATGATATAAATCAGTGGCAAATAAATGGATGAACTCCTTATAGCTTAATTGTTTAAATAGTAAGCATGCGTGTGAGCGGCTGTTCCATACAGTGTTCCACCGCGCTGTAAAAGTTTCATATCTGAGTGATCCTGACATTTGATCTGACGCTTGAATCTGCCCCACGATGCTGGAAGAAAAGGTTACCTTCTGTTACTAATGATGAGTCAGGTTCCTGAAGGGAAGGTGTTGTTTGCGAGGCCTTTAATAAGAATATTCATTCAAAAAAATCGATCAGAAACCATCCATCCATTTTTTTCCTGCTGATCAGGTGTTAGATTGTTGAGGGAGCAGGGAAATCCAGACATTCCTCTTAATGCATTCCAAAAAGTAGAGAGGAGCTATAATCCTTCCAGCAAGTCCTGGGTCTGCCGTGGGGTTCACCTTCAGAAGGACATGAATGAAGAACTTCCAGTGGAAGGTGACCAGGAGGTTAGTTGTCTCCTGGTCAATTTATATAAACATAGTAATTATTTATCATGTTGTTTGACCCACTAGAGGTGTGTCATGGTGGAAGTTTCCTAAAAAACTTTCTTGTTGTTGCTGCAAACTTTGGGTAGAGGGTGTTTAGACAGCGGCCAGTGATGAAAGTTTTATTTTGTTGAGACGATTTATAATCAAGTAAAGTCTCTTCCCCTCTTTGGGTGCAACTGAAACTGTTCAAGTGGAGAGGAGGAGAGTGTCTGATTAAGCTCAGATAAAACACGTGTATAAAATTAGCTATTTAGCAGGAAGTTTTCAGTCATAATTTCAGGAAAGTCTCAGGAGAAGGAAGCAGCATCCCTATGATTCCCTGCATCAACACCTCATCAAAGGGGTGGAAGTTTATTTTCAGGTCAGGCCGATCTTTGAGTTATCTTCATTCTATACAGGCTCGTCTCCAACTTCTGTGATGTGAGTAGAAATAGGCCAAGTACAACAGAAGTTGGTATGAAGTCCTACATTTATAGAAGGACGTATTAGAAACACCTTCTTTTACTGTAAAAGTTAAAAAAATCATCAAGAATATCTAAAAATCCCACGAGTCTGGGCTGGAATTCTGCAAACTTTGTAGATATTGGATTTAATTGGTCTTATTGATGGGTGCAGCATCGTGGAGGGGAACTCTGTATTACGAGCATGACAAAGAAGTTAAATTTCCCCTCAAACCAATTAGTCTGCTCTTCTTTCAGCTGTCACCGAGTCCCTTACCGGAATTCCAAACATATGTCAAACAGAGACCGACTTCATTAGCGGCGTTCATTAAAAAGCCCCAAACACATCCAGAGCCGGCGTGAGCCATCTTATAGAAGAATGGGATTTTTCCCTGTAGATTGTGTGCAGAACCTCACAGCCTTCATCCAGGTCCACAAACACATGGCTCATGCTAATAGCTCATTATGTACACTGAGCTAACAAGCACATTTCCTCCTTGGGATAATGGCCATTTTCCTCTCATTACTTTTGTGATTTTTTTTCTGCCCCAAATCAGCTTTTAATGTTGTAAACACTCATTTTGGGGTCATTTTTTCCTCTCGCCTTTCTGTGAGTCTCACTAACAATGCCTTAGAATTCCTGCCTGCTGGAGTTTTAATATGGAAAATGCAGGTTTGTCAGCACTAAAGCAGGAGAAATGTTTCCACCTAGTGATGTTTGTTGTTTTTTAGCTTTCTCTAACACACAAACTGATACCCAGCTGTCTCTGTCTCCGAAGGCTCGTCCTATTTCTTCAAGGGGAAGGAGTACTGGCGAGTGCCTGGCAGCGACATGGAGGTGGAGGCAGGATACCCCCGCCTCATCGCCAAGGACTGGCTGCGCTGCACTGAGATGCAGTCGGACTCTCCGGACTCGGAAACCAAAAGCACGGAGACGAGGGTCAACGAGCACCACCACCCAGACCACGCGGAGAACGGGTTTGAGGTGTGCTCCTGCACCTCTGACACAGCCTCACCTTTGGGGACGCGTCTCTCCCTGCCCCCCACCTGGCTGCTGACGCCTCTCTGGACGCTCTTACTGACCCTCTGCTCTGAACTGCTATAATGCTGCTGGAGAAGGACTTTATGAATGAAGGGCCTGAATGCTCAGCCAAAACAAACTGGAAGCATTAGTTCATAGAATTACAGGGCTTTTGTCTTTTTTCTTCTGTTTTAAATTAGAACTGGGGGCTATTATTGATTTGAAATGCCATTTTATTCATTTAAAAGGCCAGTTCAGCCCGCTGACTGACGGCACCAGTTTTACAAACTTTGGTTTAACTGTTAAATATCTAAACGCTCTCATGTTCGTTGGTAGGGCTGACTGAATGCATTTTGTCTGCAGGTGTTTGAACACTGACGCAGCTTTTTAGCTGTTCCTCAAACATATTCAGTTATATGAATATGAGCTCGTTATCAGACTCTGTTTGGATTTAAGAGTATTCACATAAAAGCTTAAAGATGTGTGGAAATAACAATAATTTTCAGTTTTTCCCAGAATCGTTCACATTTAATTCAGATTCTCCCTAGTTGCAATACCCGGTTTGCCAACCGGAAGAAGAATCCGTTAAATACCAACGAAGAAGAATCCGTTTTTGGGTTACTGCGTTCTAAAGTGTGGCTTCACTTTAAAAAGTTTATACAAGTAAAAGTCATGGAGAAGTTCAGACTATTTCATCAAGCCAGACCTATGGTTAGCTAGCTCATTTAAAACATGTAAACGTTTTTGACTCTGTCTCTTGAAAGAATCGGAATCGAGAATTGCTAGGAACCGGAATCAAAACAAGGAATTGGAGTCGGAACCAGAATCGTTTAAAAATCAAACGATGTCCATCCCTACTTATTACCTAGAAATCTCCAATATTTTGGCTTAGGCCCGTATCTCACAGGGTTGTGACTGCTGTGAGCTGCAGAGATTCTTTCCCAGAACGTTTTTAGGATATTAAGAAACTTTTCAAGAGAAATGATTTTTCAAAATGGTGATGTGACATTTGTCTATCTTGAGTTGTTTCATTTTATTTTAAATTTTATTTTAGCACAAAGACCCTACTTAAAAAAAAAATAACGCTGTGTCAATCTCATTTTCCCTGGCCCTGGATATCTTGAAGTCAGTTTTAGTCCACACCATTTGCTTTTTGTTAGTTTACACAATTTTTATGGTATTTAAAGGTGGAATATGGAACACAAACACCAAATCGCCATCTAGTGTGTGGAGGTTGTAGTTACAACATTAGAACAAGGTTTCCAGCTGTCGGGATGCCAGGTTCGCTGCCGATACGTAAAGTGAGCAGCCAGCACCACGTCCAGTGACGACCTAAACTCACTCTGGTTTTAGATCTTTTATGGTCGCTCCTCTTCTGAGAAGGATAACGACATCTTCTGGACTCTGAAGCAGCTGCTTAACTTGCCGAGTCCGCCATTTTCCACAGTTCTAGACTTGCTGTGCCGAGCGGACTGTTTACCGTATTTGGAAACCTGCAATGGTGCCCTCTATTGGCTGGTAGATGTAAACATAAACCCAGTGTCGTTCTCAAAATAAATACTTTATTATTTTTTAATTAAAATATAGCTTTTAAAGGAAATACTGTAGTTTCATCGGCTACTCCTGCTCTGTGATTGCCCCAATATATAGAGCGCTGTGATTGGTCCAACCAAAACTATAGCGAGCTGTGATTGGACAGCAGTGGATCAAGCTGCGAGGGTTCCAATGAAGCATGCCTAGACCAAACTCTGCAAAGCAAGAATTTGGTCTAGTTCACTAGGCTAGTAGCTTCATTCTGCACACCTCTAAATGCTACGTGGAGGTATTATTTTTTTAAAATATAGCTTTTTATTAAATTGTTCCATATTCAACCTTTAACAAAACTCTTTATTTGTCCCAAACCAGCATTCCAGTTTTGCTAATTTTATTTAGTTTAATACCTTTTTTTCTTTCATAGGTTCACAGAGTCAGCTCTGATATAACATCAAAACCACAACTCCAAACATTTAGGTCCATCAGAGAAGAAGAAAGACTTGAAGGATAGTGGGTTACAGCCCATGAATGTGAATACTCTTAAATTACACTGAGACAGAGGAGCGAGGGACTATTAGTCAGTCTTTACACACATTACTTGATGTACAATTGCAAAAAAAAAACAACCAGTGTTACATTCTTTTATTAGCTGCCAGTCAGATTTTAGGTACCGGGGATAGATGGAACACATTTATTAAAATGTCACGCTGTTGCTCGGAGCAGAGGTTGGAAAGCAAACGGCCTCAGTAGATGGTTCTGCTGGGTTTTAGGCGGACTACTGCAAACATCACTTATGGCCATGGGTGAAAATGTGGGTCAACCGTTCCCAAAGGAAGAGGTCGAGATTGTCATTGAGCCTAATATAGACTGAAACCAAGGTGAAGAGTGACACTCGGAGTCATCGTAGCGACACAGTTGACTGACACGGCGGCAGCTGCCTTTGCAGGTGAGCATGAAGCACCTGGGGGATGTGGTGCAGATGGAAGGTTGGTTTTACAGGTGAAAGGCCCCGTGGGATCCAGGCAAGAAGACACATGAATGGTGTTCTAGATGTCGACAGGTAGACGAATGACATTTAGGCTGGTAAATGAGGAGACAGGTGAACAATGCCGTGAAAATGCTACTCTGGGGTGTTTGGGGGGGCGGGTATATGACAAATGAATGTTAGAAAGTTCAGATCCAACTCCTCCGGTTGCTTAGCACCATTTTTCTTGCTTTAAGTCCTTTACAAGCTAGTTTGGTATTCCACGCCACCACGAGAGCTTACATTGGTTTTATTGTTTATTTTGGTAACAAATATGGATTTATCATGAGTCTATTTCTTTGATGAGGTGACAACTCTTAGAGCATCCCAAGCTCCTAGAGGTGACGTCCATCTCAGATCTCGCAAAGCAGCAGATTTATTATTGCTGCTGAAATATTTACCTACACTTTAAATATAGATAGATATATTTGAGTCCAGATGTTCCGTGGTTGTTGCAAACCAAGTGGACTGTGTATATTTCAAGCTGTGTTTTTTAATGTAAAATATTTTTCTAGAAAAGAGAAAATAAAAGAGTCTTGATGATTCGTTGCCATCATCTAATTGTGGTCCGAGGAATGTGTGCTGGGGGGAGATTACTTGGAGTTTTCTGTCTTCTGGCTGAGTGTGTAATTATTTTGAGTCATTGAAAAACAACCCGTGTTTCAAGATGAAGGTAGGCTTAAAGGCACTAACAGGACACTGCTGTCTGTCTCTGTTGGGTTTTTTAAGTCTGTCTTCTTATCATGTCAGTCATGCTGTAAATTATTATTTATTTGGCTGTTTGAAATGAGTCGAAAAGTTCCTGAAAACCTTCAGTTTGGTAAAATAGAGTTTACAACAGACAGGATCGATTAGCTAACCACTAGTCTGATTAGAGCCATAAAAAAGAAGTGTATGACTGCCCTCTTAAAATGGCCTAATGTCTAAACTTTCAATTCATTTACTGCATTATTTTATAATTGATACCACCGGTCCCTCCGACCACCACCAGCAGCCATGAGGCTAGAAAGCTGTGAACAGTGATGAGCAACAGACAGACAGGCTGTGGAACAGGTCCGACACAGGTGGAGGGAATTAGCAATCGGGGTAGAGGAGGACCATGGGTGGGCGTGGCCAGAGGCAGAGCTGCAGACTCCAGATTGGAACAGAACATGACTGGATCATGACAACTTTAGGAAAATTTAGGCTGCAAAATTTATCAAAAATGTACTGTTACTGGAGTATCAGTTTGTGGACTATCTAAATGTATAATCTCTATATTGCAGTGGTCTGTGGTGATTTGGAGGCTTTTATATTCCACGTGCAGCATGTTCATGCTCTGCACACCAACATCAAGTCAGTTGGACCAACTCCCTGACCTTGGTACTGATTTAAATGATTCCTGGTAAAACACACAAAAACTGTTTGGGAGCAAAAAGAAAATGTATTGCAATATTAACCAATTTTATTCTAATCATGTTATTCTGATATTATGCAGCTTTAATGATGATCCAGATATCCAAAATACTCAGATCTAACTGTTTGGCATTCCTTGTGTATGATGGGATGATTAGCTTTACATATGAGCAGGCAAAACATTCACCAGTTTATCCATAACATCTGTTATCACCAGGAGATTTATTTATATTTATTAATATATCAGACTAAAATGAATCCATTGTCATTCCCGTTGTGTATCTCATTGGTCATGCGTTGCAACCCAGAGGAATGAGGAGTGACTCTACTAAACCCCCCCATTCTGATGCACTTGGCTGGTGTTAACTAACCGTGTGGCTCAGAAAGCACCCACCCTCAGAAGCACATTCAGCAGCAGGACAGGTCACTGCTCGCCACCATGACCGGCTGATTCCATCTGAGCAGGAAACTGTTTTATTTATGCTGTAAGGATCTGATCTGGTAGGTTTTTAATCCGTCTCATTTAGTCTGCACATCCACATTTGCTGCATTAATTAAAACATCCTGACTTACTTGACAGCAAAAGGGAAAGCTCTCCTCCTCAGTAAGAGCTCAGTTTCCTGCAGGTGCGTGTTTCATGTTTAAGGATCTGAGGTCTCATTCCCAACTCAGCGTACGTCAAACTGTCACAAGATGTGCAATTACAATGATGACAGAGAGTTTCTAACTTTGATGTCTTCAACATTGTTTGGGTTTAGACTCATCTTAAAATTGCTTCTTCTTTCCTAGTCTGTCTGCTTGCAGTTCCACACAATGGTGAAGCAATAAAAGTGGAATCTGGGGTTGTTTTAATAACTTTGTTCAAAACAGCTACTTGGAAAATCTTCCACACAGGAGTGTTCTGAGCCTGCATTCATTTGTTTTTTGCCCACAGCTGAAGCCTGAAGTCGTCTGCAGAAGAATCGCACGTGTTTTCTGTTGGGAGCTTCTCCCAGAGTGTTTGGTAAGAGGCAGGTAGTTCAGGTTCTCCTCGTTATTCTATTATTAACCGTTTAACTAGCAGCAAAGTGGGTTTGTAAAACACATTTTAGTCTACGTATTTTACTGAAACGTGCACTAATAAAGAACCTCGACATAAAAGAAATGTGAAAAATATGGACATGAATATTACTTTATTATTTTTAAGTGATTATTAAAGGCACACTTGGCGGTTTTGCTTGCTTTTAGCACCCCCAGTGCCTATTATTAATTATCTGTGGTCAAAGCAAAAGTGAAACTTATCTCCTCGCTGTGCGTTCGTCTTTTTAACACCTTAATCTAACTGCTGAAATGTCTCCTCAGCCTTCATTAGTGTCTACAGGAGCGGTTCATCACTAAATCAAACAAATCAGCTGTGTTCATGATCTAAAACATGCAGGAAACATGCTGGAAGCAGACTGCAGCACCAGGCATGTCAGCTCCACTTTTTCTAACCCCGGCTTTCCACAGGACATGAAAGTGGCACGAAACGTAATACGCTGCAATTAGCCGCCATTATAGTGGACAGGGTCCTTTCCACCGGCAGCTATGTGTAACGTTTTGGACACGTCCCAAAAGCGAGGGACGGTATCATCACATCTCGAGTCTATTATTTATGCACTACGTTTCAAAAACACGTCAAACTCCGCAGTTTAGATCGGGACAGACAGGAAGTCAAACACAAAGGCAGTGTTTCACTGCTTTGATTATTTTTACCTCAGTCTTTGTTTTACGGGCGTGTATGGATGTGTGTGTAAATGTGTGTGTGTGTGTATGTTTGAATGTATGGGTTTTTAATTGTTTTATGTGTGTATTTTATGTATGTACCATTTGTTGATGAGTGTGTACATGTTTTATAATTGATTATTTTATGTTATGTTTTTCTACTGTAAAGCACATTGAGTTGTTCCCATGCAGGAAATGTGCTCTAGAAATAAAGTCATTCATTCATTCATCCGGAAACTTCCGAAATAAAAGGCACGTGCAGTACGTGATTTCCTGTGAAACCCCCATAGCCGATGTAAACGGAACAGAAAATAAAACCACAGACCTTTTTGGCTACATGCAGCCATCTTTCTCCTTGCTTGTTATTGTGTGGACTTCTGAAATCACGCGTGGTGTTGCAATTCTCCCGTGATTTTGTGACCTCGCAAGGATCAGCTGTGTGGAACGCTTTCACTTCCGTTTTGCATCCCGGTTGGAAATGAGTTTGTGGGTAAAATGCGCTATTACATTGCGTGCTGCTTTCACGTCCTGTGGAAAGCCGGGGTAGGTCCAACAGGGAGCAGCCCAACACTCTGAAGTTGCAAATGCGGTATTCTGGCCACAGAGGGCGGTGGGGGCCAAGTGACATTTCATTAACCCTAAAGGGTCTTTTTAGCACATACTGGCTCAAGAAAATGATTTAAAAATATGAAAAAGTTGCATAGAATAGCTTTAATTTACATCAAATTAACAAATAAATAACAAATACAAAATGTTTTATTTATTTTGCTGTTGTTTTTTCTTAATGTGGAAATTTAAGGGTTCAAATGTTCCAGCGACCCTAAACATGCTATAATTTTATTTTTTTGCATCCATCAATCCTGACTTTTCTCCTGGTCTTTTTTTTTGTACAAAATCTTACTACAAAAACAGGAATATGATGCAAAGTCCATGTTTTATTTCACTCACTGCAGAGTATTGTAGCCAAAACTCCAGACTATAAATCATCTGGTCAGAAGAGGGTTTTTTCTGACTGTTTTCCTTCAAACAGTCCAACAGTCAGTCATTTTAATTCCCAACAGGTCGTCATGCTACATTTAAATCTGTGTCCTGACACAGACCAGTCTCTCAACCTCTTGACTTTTCTGTTACTGCAAAAGAAAAGAAAAGAAACTTTGCATATAATAAATTATAAAAGAAACTTTCTGAATGAAGAACATTAAACAGAATGTTATACCCTTGTATGCTGAGGCTTTTACATAAGATGCTCTCAAACAATGAGTCATTTGCATTTATACAGTTTGTTCAGATGATGAGGGTTGGTTTATGCAAGATCCAAATCAGGGAGAAAAAGCATGCATTAGTAAAACACACATACAGAAGGGAGTATTTACTGTTGCAGAAAACCCGTGGACACTGGACAGTAGAAAATAGCAGAATGTTTCTGGAATCTGAGAAGTTTCCAAAAATCTACTCAGACAAAAGTTCTAAAACGTTTTTTGTCTGATGTATGTCGTCCTTCTGAAACTAACTCACAAACTCGGAGCAAAAAGGCATTTCCAAAAGTAAAACGGACCTGTGGAGTCTCTATTAACTAGTGTGCATGGAAGTGTGCTGCTGCAGTGCAGAGACGTGATGCTGTCAGGAGTCCCGGCTCCTATCTGATTCATAGTTTGAGTGTCATTGAGGAAAGGATCTGCAGAAGGAGCTCCAACAGGGAGAAAATCATTTGGCAGACATGTCATGCTGTGCTCTGGTAGCCCTCCGCTGTCACATTCCACTAAAGGTCATATTGGATTGGGCTCCAGCCCACACACAAAGCAGGAGGATATGCCAGGACTTATGGTTCAAAGTTTGAGCGGAGATGTCATCTCCACTGTGGCTGTATAGAGGGACAAAGTTCCTGTGATGAACTTGGAAGACTTCTCCTTGAAAGATTACTTTGGGGAGTTTTTGAAGAAGAGTAGAGTGATTTATGAACAGTCAGTGTCTTACCTGCCGTAGAGAGCACTCAGAGGGACCTTAGATTATGGGACCTGTGGTGGTTAACATACGTACCAGGAACTGTTTAATGTTTCTGTAGGACCTGCCTGCAACAAAAGGTGGGAGTTAAAGTACGAATGTGATGCAAGGTGTCTGAAATGTGTGTTCAATCGTTGGGAGACAGAGGAAGAGTTCAGAATGTTTGTGGTGTTGGTGACAAATACATCACATCTCAGGCTGCACCCTTTAACCCAAGGATTAAGGCGAGACATATAGAAAAATGTCTTTAGCAGTCTAAACATCTTAATGTTTGTAGCAGATTTTGTGCTTATCTGGTGTTTTGGTCATTCCATTACCATGAGACAGCTTTACGTGATGAAGGGCTCTGGTGTGCATCTTTAGAGGTGGGGTAGGAGATGTTTTTCTGGAGTATTTTTTTTTTGGGGGCTTGAAATGCTCTTCACCAACTGATGGCAACCAATAAATGTCAAAAATTAAATCATTTTAATCACCTCTGAAATGTGCAGTCCCACGAAAAACCTCATCCAATCACTGTGAATGTCCCGTTCTTAATTATTGCATCATGATCCATCCATCATCTGCCTTCTGACTGTCCCTCCCCCTCTGCACATACCCCTCTATGTGCACGAATTGCACGTTTGCCAGATTGGAACAGTTAAACAGGAAGCAAAGCCAGAGCCAGACTAGCTATATTAGCTAGTAAACTAAATTGTTATACGGTTATGTAGCCTGAGCGGAAGTAGTGGAGGGGGGTTCCAGTGTAAAACTCCCAGTCCTCCCCTCTGGATCTCTGATCTAGGTCTCAGTTAGCCTGGCAAGTCATCCTATATGTGAATATATAGTCTGGCCACGAGCCATAGACAGAGCTCAGTCGTGGGGCTAAATCTACGGATGCTGTTGGACAACAAACAACATGATGCTATGGATGTCAGTCAATGAGGCAGTCCGCCATACATCATTGAAGAAGACACAAATACATAATTTTTCTAAATAAAGGACTTAAGTACCTCTATCTGCTCTTGACTCCAAGAAAAGCCCAAGTCTAAATAGTCCAAAGTTGATGCCAAAGCCGTTTCAAACAAGCTGCCACCATCTTTGTTGTTGTGTTCTGTCGTAGTAACATCCAGCCCACCAAACTGACACAAGACTGTTTAGGCCAGCTGTGGCTCCTATGGGGTGTGGCTAGACCGACATGCAAAGCAAAATCTTTTTGCTTCTGCTACGGACTGTCTAAGCTAGGCCCCAGTGACTTCTCTCTCTTGAACACTGGGAACAGAGTCCGGAGAACTCCTGACCAGCACCGGACTATGAGGAGTCCATCGGAAGCCTGGAGGCTCCCCAGCTGTTAGGTGTGTTACGTTAGGAATTATGGCAGAAATGGTGCCAACATTGGGTCAAAAAGGTAAGATAATATGTTTTTATGGTCGTTTGACAGTATTGCATCCGGCATACCATTTTTTGCTACCATCAGATTCTGTAACTCTATAGGGGGAGCCTGAAAAAAGGGGTTGGGCCTTTGAATTGTTTTTGTTTTTTCAAAAAGTAGCTTGATTATACAACAAGAAAAACAACTCATACCTGACCTTCAAGATGTTTGTTGAAGGGTTAGGGCTGGGACAAAGTAGTGCGTTTTGCTTTTGGTCAAAACTAGGTGTATGTACAAGCTTGTACTACTGTTTTTGTCACATTGGTGGTACCTGAACAGCTTGGTATTTTTATAAGTGACAGTCAGTCTGAAAAGTTTGAAGAAGCATCCCTCTAAGCTAAAGCTCTTCTGATGTGACTGCCACTCCACACTACTATACTTCAAAGGAAATAAAAAAACTATCTCTTTAATGGAACATATGTGCAGTAGTGCTGCAAAAATAGACTCAGACAGCCTTTCTCTGGTGAACCGACTGACACATTTAATCAGGTAATGACCGTGAGATGCCCCTGACCATTTCAAATTGAACTGAGATAAAAAAAAAAAACAGGGGCAGAGTCAAAGGGGACTAATTTCATTGAGTCACCGTACACAGGACTGGCATCCTGAAATGAGTCCAGCGGAACAGAATACAGCTTTTAATGTTGTCAACGACACCTTTCACCTGAAAGTGAAGCTGCTCAACGCTTTACTAAAGCTTCATATCCAGTCTATGAATACAGAAGTCCTCCCTTAAGTATTCGGCTCCCTTGGTTGTAGTAGAGAGTATTGAATTTCCTTGAGATTCTCGGTTTAATTATCTAGCGTGACCTATTGGCAGGAATTACAAGCTCCAGCGTTGCAGTGCAGTGTGCAGACAAACGTGGTATGCTGATAAAGTCGTGTACGTGCAATGCAAGGCAGCGGTGGGTTTGAAAAAGCAGTGACCTTCGTGGTAAGATTACTACCCATCTGTCTACAAGGAAGGCTGAAGAGCCGAGCAAGGCACAGCACCACAACCTGACAGAAGCTACATGAAGAGAGGCCTTGGAGGAGGTGGCTGCCTTCTGGGAAGCCATGAAGGCTACGTGCCTTATCAAAATAGTCAATTATAATACATATCGTAGACAGCTGTAGGATTGCATTTTACTTGTAGAAAAGAAGAAAACACTGTTTGGAGTAATAACTTATTTTCTGCAAGGTCTTCTCATATTATTTATAGTTTAATCCACTCCTCTCTATGGCGTTGATTCAATTTTAGCCACAGCGTTCTAATTGGGTTAAAACTGACACTATTTTTCAACCTTTCCTTCCATTCATGCATCTGTTTCCTATGGTTTATTCAGGGTTGGGTCATGGAGGTTCACTCTCCATCTCCTCCTGGAGGGTTCACAGGCATCCTCAGACCAGAGGTGATATAAAATCCCTACAGCCAGTTCTGCCTCTGTGGGTCTTTTCCCAGTGGAGAGTGCCCAAAAAAACCTCCTGAGGGAAGCAGTCAGTCTGATGCCCAAGTCTCCTCAGCTGACTCTTTTTAGTCTGTAATACAATGATCCCAAGAACACAGTAACCAGCAGGTAGCATCGTGATACTGGGGATGTGTCACCTCCTTGTAGGCACATTGTGGGCGAGAGTGGGGACGAGGTGAGCTGACCTCTGGCATCATTAACTGACTCTAGATGTGTGGAATTTCAGGTAAGGGTCTTGGGATCATTACTGGAATGACACAAGACTAAGAGTCACCTGTTGGACAGATGGTTTCACTCACAGGGCCAAGGATTCATGAAGGCAAAATCTTGGTTGATGTATTTTTGCTGAAATGCCATTTTTATTTTATTTGACCAAATGCGTAGTCCAACTAAAATCTTCCTTTTGTCCTCATTGTTGGTCTAAGAGACATTGTTGCAGAGATGTTGTGGTTTATTCAAATGCAGCTTTGCAAAATTTGCAAGTTGAGTTTAAAAAAGTAAATGCATATTCTGCACTGAAGATAAACTGACATCGTTTAGAATTTGCACAGAGTGTGAAAAACAATTTGAGACCTGCAAAGAGTCCTTTCACGCAGAGAGAACGCCTGAAAGCCTTTCACCGATTGACAAAAACACGAAGTGGGCCAGAAAGAACTAATCAATCATTCTGTTTAAAAGCACAGCGAACTCCTGCAGCGTGGACACCTGCAAGGTTGTCTGGTGTGTATCCTTCAGCAGAAACGCCAGCTGTCCTGCTCAGGCAAACTGTCCAACACAGTGAAACGGGCAGAAAATGTGCAGAATAAAGATGAGAATCACTTTTTAAAATATTTTATTATCAGCATGACCTAAATACTTGAAAATCCCTTCCTACCTCCTATGCCTACAGTATGACACGAAAGTCTCACTTCACCTGCTTGCAAGGTTTGAAAAGATCAGCCCAACTCTTTTAGATTCCTCTACTGCCCCCTTGTGGTTTTCTTGCAGAACGTTTCTAAGTTTTCACCAAAGATTTATCACTGAAGATCTGAACCAACTTGTCTCTCTCAGTCAAGATTTTCATCTTTCATAACTAAAGTTTTGGTGCAAAACGGCTGCAAACACAAGATTTATTTATCATAAAAGTAAACCAAGGAAGTGACAATTTGGTGTTCAAAGGTCAGCTTTTTAACAAATTTATAAAAAATACAAACATGCCATTTATTTCATTTGTGCATGGCAGGAATTGTTAGAGGCTCCATTTTCTAGCCTCTCCTGCAAATTCTCCCATGCACAAACACAGGGAGATAAATAATTAAAAAATGCACTCCTGTACAAAATGTCTAATGGAAATGTGGTTGCCTTTAACATTTAGTGACAATGGAATTTGAGTTTTTTCACTCAGTGACATGGAAAAACAATTGAGAGTAGTTTTTATTAAATTGCAAATTACACATTTTTGTGGAATTGTGGTATTGATAAAAACATGTTTGAGCACATCTAAATATAAAAGGGGGGCTGGTGCTCCAATGGTTAAAAATAGTTGCAGAGTCTGAACAAAATGTCACCTTAAAAGCGAGTTAGTCACAGATGTTTTTATCAGAGACTGTCAAAACAGAATAAAGTGAATATTATGAAAAAAGTTGCAGTTCTGATTTAATTTGGACTGAATGGCTGTAGGAGCTGAAGTAAGAAATATTGAACCTTTCTTTTTTAAATAAATGAGCAAATACATTTGTCTTTTTCTATTATAGAATTTTGCTGCATTCTTTTTGTTTAGGCTTTTACATTTTTATGTAGATTATTTTATATATTGGTTTGAATTGTAGCTTTTGACTTATTTTTGTGTTGGGTCACATTTCACTGCACATTGTGTATGTGTAACTGAGCACCTCTTAAATCTTGTGTATACGTTTTCTATGGAAAACCTACATCTACGGGCTTCCAACTATCTGAGTAACTTTCCCATATTTTCTTTTTCTGGTAAGTATTTTTCAACTGTTGCTTAGCTGTTACCTCATGGGGATAAAAATGATTATAATAATGATGATGATAGGATGATTGTTTCTCTCTTCCCTGGAACACCTGCAGTTTGAATAGAGAAGGTGGGTGGTAGATTCTGAAGAAGTTCAAAAAGAGAAAATTATTTTCTTCAAACCTTTTTTCTTCTTCTTTCTTCATTATTTATTTGCATGGAGACAAGCAGTAGGCAAACACTTCACATGTTACCATTATAACCTTAGCTTATTTGCAATGCACGTCTCATGAGATTGTTACTGCTTGAATTTCACAAGAGACACTACCAAAAAAGTGACACAAAAATCCTCCAGATTTATTATTATTATTATTATTATTAGTAGTAGTAGTAGTAGTAGTAGTAGTAGTAGTAGTAGTAGCAGTAGTTTCCCCCTGAGCCTGAGATCAGTGGACTCAGTGGTCTCCTTTAAAAAGCAGCTGAAAAATCTGTTCAGACTGGCTTTTGTGTGACCTGTTGATTCTTCCTCACTACCTTCTCTTTGTGCTGCTGTTTCTACCAATTCTGTCTTTCCCGGGATCCCATATTACCTTTTGTTATTAATTTTCTTTCTTCCTTCTCATTTTTTAATTTAAAATTGTCAATTTTCCCCATTTATTATTACAACATTTTTAAAATCGTTTTTTTGTGTTTTTAATCATTTTTTAATTTTTTTTCTTATGAAGCACCTCGTGATTTTTATGTTGAGAGGCGCCATTAAAAAAACGTTTCTTCTTCTTCTAGTAGTAGCAGTATTATTAGTAGTAGTTATAGTTAGCGTATAGGCTTCTTATTTTAAAATTAGTATGTCCAAATTGTGTATGTATGGAAGCCCATTCCCGCCACTCAAATAAAAATAATTATTATTTCATAATTATGACTTAGCTATCTCATTATAATGAGATCCTACCTCATAATTATGACTTAGTATCTGATAATTATGACTTAGCTATCTCATAATTATGAGATAGTTAAGTCATAATTATCAGATACTAAGTCATAGGATCTCATTATAATGAGATAGCTAAGTCATAATTATGAGGGTTTTTTTTTTTGAGTGGCGGGGATGGGCTTCCATAGTAGTGAGCCCTGTGTGAATAATTTAATTTTTATCTTTTGTCATTTCGTTGCTGTAAAAAAAGAAAAGTTACGTCAAACCGAGAGCTGTAACTGCACTGCGCATGCGTGTTTTGTACCTGGAGAGCCCAGAGTCTGCTTTGTTGTGAGCATCGCCGCTGTGAGTTGCGGCGAGTTAGCTGCGTATTCCAAGACATTTGAAGGAAATTTCACGTGGCTCACCGGACACAAGACGCTGTTAACTTCGTTTAAACTCGTCTCTTGCGCTATTTTTGCCGGTTGGACGTTACAGACAGACGACAGAAGTCTGGACCTCTTGTATACAAACACAACGCTGCGAGCCGTTTTTTAAGGTGGAACGTGAGAGAGGAGCCAGACTCCTGCGATTGCTGTTTGCAAGTTTAGCTAACTTCGTCTCGGCCGCTTTGTTAGTGATGGAATTAGTCCTACAACACTTCTAGGAGTTAAACTCCAAAACGTAACCGTGGGAACATGAGAGAAGAGGACAGTTTGTTGTTGGGAAGCCAGTTGATGGCAAGTGAAAGAGGGGGTGAACGTCCCTTCTGCTGCCCCCACTTGACAGAGGAGAAAGGACTAGCTGAGCAGCAGGGTGACCTCAGGCCTCCTGGTCATCTGTTCAGGTCTTAGTGGAACAAAAACAGACTATCGACATGGAGACGGTGGGGAAATTTGAGTTTAGTCGGAAGGACTTGATAGGACATGGCGCATTTGCTGTCGTGTTCAAAGGAAGACACCGAGAGGTGATTGTTTACATTACATGCCCTTACAATCTCACTCAAGAATTTAAAAATAAAACGTAATTTTAATCCATTTGTTGTGTTATTAGAAAGTATGTGTGTTTTACTGTGATCTGAAACGTTTGTTGTCATCGTACGGCCTTAAGAGGCCTAAGAGCACGCACAGGATATTTCCTGAAAAAACAACAACCAGCGAACGCAAATACTGTCTAAATGTTTCTGTAGAAACTGTAAAACATTTTCTAAATGCATGGATCGTAATTATCCTGCGACTGTCTTTGTTCTCCTGTAACTGTTGTTATGGAGTTTGTTATATTGTAACGTAGGCCAGCAGACTCGTATTGTTTCCCTTCAGCTCGACACTGAGGCCATTAAATAGACATGTTGAAACATGTACTGTAGTCGGATTAAAAGAATATAAACCATTAAAGCTTTCAATGCAATGCACTACTATTACCTGCTTAGTCAAATATGCCAAATGTTGCACAAAAAAGCAGTGACATCACATTATAACATAATATTCTCTGAATAACTAATATAAAGTCTAATGTCATAAACATATCTGCGTTGACATTTATGTGTTTACACATTTGTAAAGTGACAAGTAAAGACAAACAACACAACTATGCAATGCAATTTTTTTGTGCATCCAGAAAATTATTTCTCCATCCTTTCTTTTAGAAACATGACTGGGAGGTGGCGGTTAAATGCATAAACAAGAAGAACTTGGCCAAATCTCAGACACTTTTGGGGAAAGAGATCAAAATATTGAAGGTGAGTGCAAGAAAACTATTACCAGTTTTAATCAGTTGCTGGATGGTTAACCTCAGATAAGAGCGGCTGCTTGTTTTTCTCATCTTAGGTTCTTGTGGAGTATGGTATTACATAGAGATGGTATTACATAGAGATGGTATTACATAGATATGTGTATGTAATCAATTCCATCTCCAAACAATCACAAAACAATGTAATCGTCAAAAAACAAATCAGTTTTACATTTTGCTTTGTGACCATGCTCTGAATTAGGGACACTGCCCGCTGAAGGCTAAAGATGGCAGAATGAGGGCAAAACAAACCACAGGCGTATAACCACAATTATGACCTCCACACAGACATTGTGTGGCAGCCTGCAGTATTTTTTCATACAGCTTTATTTCCAAGCTCCTAAAAAGCAGCTCTTCTCTACTTTTATAGCAGCGCTGTTTATCCAGGTTTTGTTCATACCCCGCCAGATCTGTTAGAGTTAAATTAGTTGGTTTCTTCACGTTTTAAACTAATATCTGAATGTTACAGAAATATTTAATTGATATTAATCTATTATAAATAAGCCTGTACTTTTTAGGAGCCTATATTAATAGAGTAGTTTTAATCACCACTAAGCCGTCTTCTTAAAATGTGAACTCTAGATAGTGTTACAACTCCATTAGTAATCCTGAGCATGATTTTAATATTGACCAAAACAAACATGATTATGATGTTTTCCTATATTTGAGTGGTCCTAGTATTCCAACATTTGATGTGGAGCTTTTAGTATCTAGAATTAGCCTGAGTGAAGTTTTAAGGTGCATTATCTTGACATGTTTGTCTAACTGAACACGAAAGATTGACACGTCCCAATCGTCCACATTTAATAAAATATCCCCCTATCATGTAAAAAGGATTGAAGTGTTTTTCAAACAATTATTCTAAGAATTATTTACTTTCATTTCTGCAGGAGCTCAAGCATGAGAACATTGTTGCTTTACTGGATTTTCAGGTATGTGGTAATTCAAACATAACCTCTAAAAGGCTTCAGTTTTTGTTTTATTTGACTCGGATTACTGGTGCTTGTGTTTTAGAGCAGCTTATTTGTTGAACATAAATGTTCCGCGTGTCTCACTGATGCAGTTTGAACAGTCAGGACTTTCCTTCTTGTCAAACAAAGACTTGTTAGATTCTGCTTGTAGTTGTTTACCTTTTCCCCTTCAGTTTACACGCCGTCTTTGTGTCCTTTTGAGCTCAGTCATCATTTCCTCTATTTACATTCTGTGTGCATTCTCTCAGCCCTTTTCATGAAGGCCTTCTGGGAAATGTAGTGTACCTATTTATCCATAAATCATAAGCTAAGGGCTGTCCTCTTGCGGCTTTAGCTGGTTGTGTGGACGTTGTGTAACTACAGGCTGTTTGGTGACACCTCAGTCATGGTGAGACTGTTGCCGGTAGCCTAGCTACTGATCTGAAGCTCACTGTCGCAACACCTCCAGGGTAGCTGAGACATGATGTCCCTCACGTCCTCACAGTCTTATCTGAACCCAGCAGGTGTTCCTTTGTTTTTGAAGTCCATAATTAACACGCTGCCATCTGGGTGACAAACAGAACATTTTATATTGTTTCACAAACAAAATAAAGCAGAGTTTGGGAGAGGACGTTTGAAGAATGTTTTGTTTTAGTGTTTGGTCGTGTTATCTCTCAGTACAAACCCTAGTGGAGCACTGGTGTTGGCATTTGTCTGCTTGTGCATCTTTTATGGTGGGTGAGTCAGTGAAAGTGGTTTATTTAAGTAATCTAACAAACAACTCGGACAGGTTTTCACATCACTTCCTGATGGATGGTTTGTTTTCAAAAAATTCCAACAGATTATTGTAGCAAAAAAATATGCAAATGTCAGAAGTCATGACAATACCCACTTTTACATAGATACAAATCTGCAGCGTGCAAGGACACTGTCCAACGTGGTGCAAAAACCACCTGCCTAAAACACTCACGCTCTAGCGCAAATGTTTTCCTGAACACTGATCACAATGCATACACAATACAATATATGCTGCAATACAAAAATTAAAAAAATTTATTTAATTGGAAAACTCAGGCCAGACCCTTCCAAGACACCTTTAGTGTTATTGCGAGATCTCGTTCCGTCAGAATGTAGGCGGTGAAAACTGCTGCCACCTAGCGTTCGGCGTTTGAATTGCAACACACAAGATACAATAAATGTTTGCATGTAAATTCTCAATAATCGATACACTTTTTAAATATCGATTCAGTATCCCAACACAAAAGATCGCAATGTTTAGGCGCAGAGATGGTAGGAAGTTGCCTGAGTCTTAAATTCTTAGAAATGCTCTAGTTGTTGCTTTGAAATGGATCTGCTCCGTGACCATTTTTATAAATCTGTAGCAAGAACATCAGCAGAGGTGTGGCACCTACATTTTCTGAGACTGCCTGTAAATTCAGTCTCTGCCTGAACCTGACTGACTAAAGCAGGGGTATTCAATTCCAGTCCTGGAGGGCCAGTATCCAGCACGTTTTAGTTTAAACTCTGCTTCAACACACCTGATTTCAGTCAGCAGGTGATTAACAGGCTTCTGTTGAGCCTGATGAGCTGCTGCCCAGGTGATTCAACCACTGAATCAAGTGTGTTGGAGCAGAGAAGCCACTAACGGGCTGGATACCGGCCCTCCAGGCCCAGAATTGAATACCCCTGGACTAAACCCAAAGTTAGAAGTCCTGACTCAGCGGAACTAGAGAAAACAGACTGGCCTCTGACCGCTGCATTCAGAGATATACTGAAATGGGGTCAGAGTGAGAGATGGCCGTCATCTGTTACCATGTGATAAGAGGGGGGCTCCTCAGTTCAGCCGCTACGTGTTTTTTTATTGTTTCCTCCAAAACCTTTGGTGCTTTCTCTAAGGATAGTAGCTAAAACGAAATAATAAATACTGAAACCAAAGCTCTACATTTCTCAAACATACAGGATGAAGAATTGTATCGTTTTTTTTAGAGTTTTCAAAGTTAGTTCAAGTTTTAGACACTTTTCTTTCACTGCATTAATTAATAAAAGTAATTATGAAAACAACCCTGCCTTTATTCACGTTTCCATCAGCTTTAGCTGACATTCTGTTTCAGTTGGAAATTACTTGGGAAAATGGAAAAAAGACTGGATTAGTTTACTCTTTGCCAAGTGTTATTTTTCCAAAGATCTTGTCTGAAATCAGGGTCCAGTTTTATTCACCAACAGGCTGATTGTCTATGACTAAAGTGTGTTTGTGTGACTCCCACTCTCATCCTTTCTCTCTGTAGGAAACTGCCAGCTCGGTGTACCTGGTGATGGAGGTAAGCTCGCTGTGATCTCCTGCTTTGTTTTCTGAGTGCCATATTGTCTCGGCTCTGTCGGGGTCTGAGCTATAATTAGCAAAGCCTTCAGGCATCAGAGCACTAAATGGTCGCCAGGTGATAATTATATGCTGTTTCGGTACTATTCACCTGATGAAGAGTGACGGAAAAACATTCTGCATCCTTTCACTGCTTTGTTTAGTATTTGTTGGTAAGGCACACCATGACTGACTACATTTGTTTTATGTCTGCTTAAAATTGGCTACTGTTGTAAACTATCAATCCCTGCAATGTGGGTCTTTTATTCCTGTTGCAGTTTTATTAAATGCATGTATCATGTCGTTTTTGACAACTTTTTCTGGTTGAGTTGATCTGTTTCTCGTGTGCGATATGGCCAAAACCTGCATATCCTATTAATGATGTATTTTGTATTGATATATGTGTTTTCTGTAAATCCAATAAGTTGTTTATTAAAAAATCCCTATTTTTGTCTTACATTTAAGTTAAGAAATCAGGAAAAAAGTTTATTCGTCTTTTATTTTATTTAATTGTCAAAGTTTCAATATTTTTGCAGCAGAATATCTTAATTCTGCGCGTGTGGCTACAGATTCTCCCCCCTGCTGCATTAAAGAGCCTCACTTGTCACACCTTCCTTTATGTCGGATCATTCATATTAATACCTGGAATAGGAAGAAGTGTGTAAACCTGTGAACATGTCACTTTTAAACAAATCACTCCTGTGATCTCCTCTGCTGTGTAGCCCCTTTTGAAGCAGAGGAGTTAGTCTTTGCACACAAGTCATCTTTTTTCATGTGTCTTCTAATGTTATTCCTTTTTATCTCTCTCCCATCCTGGCTCTCTTTTTGATCTCAGTACTGCAATGGTGGCGATCTTGCTGACTACTTACACTGTAAGTTCATCCACTCCTCACTGATCAGTGCCATGTACTTCATCATAGGGAAGTAAAAGGTTAAACTTCAGGATAAAATGTAAAGTATGTCTTTTTCTGGTGCATGAAATCATGAATTCTCTTCATCTGTAGCTCAGATAAAATCCAGTCAAGCTACAGCAAAGATATTGTGAAACAACTGAGGCATAAGTGTTAAAAAAGCAGAGAGAATATTGCATTTCACATCACAATTTAATTGCAGTGACATCCTAAGCTCCATTTGCCTGAGAATAGGTGAAACTACTTGCAAAAGCATCATATGTGTCAATTCTATGTGATTCTAAGAGAAAATGTGCAAAACATTTTTTTTTACAATGTTGTGTCTCCAGCTCATCGCCAACAGTTACAGCTCAGTGAGAGTCGGGCTCATGAGACTCATGATGCATTTAACCATAAAAACTAGTGTTAATAGGACATAACGATATTCAAATCCATTTAGTAATCATCCCCTCTTGTTTACCTGCAGCCAAAGGCACGCTGAGTGAGGATACTATTCGAGTGTTCCTGCAGCAGATCACAGGGGCCATGAGGGTCCTCCAGACCAAAGGGATAATCCACCGGGACCTCAAACCTCAGAACATCCTGCTGTCTTACCCACCTGGGCGCAAGTCTCACTCTAACAACACCTGCATCAAGATCGGTGAGTTTCATGAGATCCGTTTGCTCCATCAGCACTTTTCTGTGGTTGTTTATTCAGATGTGCAACAACTGGATTCACAGCTCTTGGAGAATGTTCATTAAGGTTGGGCAATATATAAACATTTTCCAAGCGATCTTTTTCTGTCCAAGAAATGACAATGGCCGACTCTCAATCGACTCATCTGGTTAAATGAATAAAAATAAACAATTTTCAGAACTGCTTGTGCTGCTTTAGAGGTAAACTGTGTGAGCTGGTCGTGGTTTTCTGTCAGACTGTGGGTTTTCGCTGCTATGATTTGTTGTTTTATGGCTCCTTCTGCTCCTCCCATCTCCTGTTGCAGTAGGAGTTACGTCTCAGGCAGCTCACACACTGTAAACCGATGCAGGAATGTTTAAAACTGGTTTATGTCTTTAGAATTAAATATGTCATTCATACAGCTATTAACTCAAAACTTGTTAAAGTTTTTTATATAAAAGTGAGAGTTTTTAAGCCATGCCCCTGGATAAATAAAACCTCCAAAGTGATTTAAGTGCATTTTCTTTACTTCATCTGCCATCGTAATGAAGATATCACTTACTTTTTATTGCTGGATTATTGTAATGTAGGTTTTATTGGTTTTAGATACGAGTGTTCAGCTTTTTCTTTAGGAAGTTATTTTTCATCTTCTTTTTTTATTACTCTGTTCACCTTCAGCTCATCCCGCTCATCTTATCTGCCGTTTATTTTCCCTGCAGCGGACTTTGGCTTCGCCAGGTATCTGCAGAACAACATGATGGCGGCTACACTCTGCGGGTCCCCCATGTACATGGTAAACACAGTTTGTAGGATTTTAGACGCACAGAGAAAAGAACACAATCATTCACAAATAAAACAACTCGCCGATCATCATCGTATGTGAAAAAAGCACATTTCTTCTTCTTTATTGTTACACTTTTCATATTTAAAATCAGTCTGAACACTAGTAACAGCTCACATATGATGGAATTAATTATAACTGTTCTCTACAGGCTCCTGAAGTCATCATGTCCCAGAACTATGATGCCAAGGCGGACTTGTGGAGTATAGGAACCATTGTGTTTCAGTGCCTGACTGGAAAAGCTCCTTTTCAGGTAAACACTTTCAAATAAACTCAAAAATTACCTCGTTTTATTGAACAAATGTGCACAAACAGCAAATGAAAATATATTTGTATTTAGGATTTTTCTACTCTGGCCCAAATTACCCCGAGTTTGCTGCACCTTTTTATTTATGTCCTGCAAGCTTTCAACACTTTGTTTCCATGTCCTGCAGCAGCAGAAACAAAACAAGATCTGCAACTTGGCAAAATGATTCCATTCTTTCTGCACCGCTTCCTCGCTTCTAGACTCCTCATGGTTCAAACTTTTCCCCCCAAAATGAAAAACATTTATCTCTCTCAGCCACAGGATAAAAATACCCGCTAAGATCATCAAATGTTTTTGCAGTTCACATGTTAGAACCAGATAACGACAGGTAAAAGAGTATAAATGTAGAATAAAAAATCCCTGTGACACTTTTCCAGCAGAAGTATTTCTCTTTAGCTAACAGTTGCTTTGTCCCCGGTCCAGTAGAGGTCAGAGAAGTTCCCATCAGGGGTCACTTCACCTGGCTAACGGTCAGGGACATGTAAGCAGTATACTTGATTCATTTTACTCTGGTTACTTTTTTATTGTCACTTAATTGTTTGTATGTGGAATAAAAGGTAAGATTAACCCAAATGGAACATCTGATTTAATCAACTCATCCTCGTCCCTTTTGTCTCCTGATCTGGTTCAGCAGCATTTTTTAAATCAGCTCAATTGTGCCTTCATCCAGGTGTGAAATGAGATATTTACTCTAAACATAGAGTGTTTTGAGACAATGGAAAATATATACTAGACACCGATAGATAGACTACAATGTTATTTAACCTGTATGTGTGTTTTCTACATTTCTCCTCAGGCCAGCAGCCCTCAGGACCTCCGGATGTTCTATGAGAAAAACAAGAATCTCAGCCCAAAGTAAGCTTTCAGATCTGGTACTGTGTTGGATAAATATACCAAAGTTCATCTGTTCAGAAGGAAATCATTACATGTTCATCTGTTGCTTGGAGTCATCTCAGTTCAAGATGGCCGCCACAGCTAAACGTGGTGCGTTTCTGTGTGTTTTATTTGTTCGCAGCATCCCCAGAGAAACCTCCACCCATCTGAGGCACCTTCTCCTGGGCCTGCTGCAGCGCAACCCAAAGGACCGGATGGAGTTTGGTCAGTGAAAATCTAACAGGAAAATGAATCAAAGCTTCTTCTGATGTGTGAATCTTAAATGTCTGTTCTTCTCAAACTGTGTTTCTGTTAGACGAGTTCTTTTGTCATCCTTTCCTGGACGCCAGTTCATCCATTAAAAAGAGTAAGTCAGAAGATCCACGTTTGAATTGAAATGCTAATACTGAACACCGTTATATGGTTTGTGTAAAGTTGTGATTATATTGGTTGTTTATTTTTAAACCATTGAACCTGTTTTGTTCCAGCCACCCCCACAGTGACCATGACCTGTTTGCCCAGCTCTGCATCGGCCAGCTCTTGTAGCAGCTCCTCCACCTCTCACCTTGCTTCACCACCGGTTTGTATCTGTAGCATTTCTGTGTTTGCTGTATTTCTTTATTGTTTCTATAATTTTGTCCTGATTTATGAAGCTGATTACATGAAACCACTCTGACCCCCTCTCACTGACTACTATTTTACTCCTGTTGTGTTTACCTGCTGCTTTCTGTCTTCCTGTCTCTTACAGCAGTCTCTTGCAGAGACTCAGAATCTGCGTGCCAAAGTTCTGGCCTCCCCGACCCAGGAGGCTACTGGGTTTCACCTGAAGGACTCATCTGGAGGAGGTGTCAGCAGCAAGAACTCCTCCTCCTTTGACACAGATGACTTTGTGATGGTGCCTGCTCATTTTACAAGTGAGGAAAACTTAAACTTTCCACAAAAGCCTTAGCCAAAGTTCTAAATAGGGCTGCAGCTGTCAAATATTTTAGTAATCGAGTATCCTGTCAAAAAATTCCTAGATTATTCAAGTACTCAGGTACATACAGGTGAAACTCGAAAAATTTGAATATCCTGCAAAGTCCATTTATTTCAGTAATTCAACTTAGACTGAGAGACCATCTAAAGGCTCAGGAACCCTTTGCAGGTGTTTTGGATTCATAGAGTGTGACACTTTGAGTCTAGAATATTGAACCTTTTCACAATATTCTAATTGTCTGAGATTTTGATTGTGGGGTTTTCATCAGCTGTAAACCATAATCATCACATAACAAATAAAGGCTTAAATATCTGGCTTTGCATGGGATGAGTCTATCTCTTATTTAGTTTCACCTTTTAAGTTGAATTACTTAAATAAAGGAATTTTTACACCATATTCAGATTTTTCGAGTTACACCTGTATGTGCATTTCTACACTCTCATATATGCACATATTTGGATTTAGTTGCTATATATTTAAACAGTTTTTATCACTTTAAGCTAAAATGAGTTTTGGTGATTGTGTAGTTTGAAACTTTACCAACTTTATTTTGCACGGCACTCTGCAGCCTTCTGCTGACCAGAAACTGCACTTAACAGTTTTGTGGAGCGGGTAGGTGCCCTATAGGGGGAGATTGCAACATGCTTAACGGCTGTTAGCTGTTTACCCTACTGCTAGCTAATATAAAGACTAGCAGTTAGATATTTTCAGTTCGCAGACTGTCAATAAAAAGCACAAGAAGAAGAAAAAGAAGTTTGCTTTTTTGTTGGCATCATGGAGAAGCATGACAATAAAAGTAAGAGTGTAATGTCTTTGGAGGCGAAGCAAAGAGCTAAAACTAGAGTGACTTGGACTTGTAACAGTGGATCTTTTTATTTTGTGGTTTATTTTAGTATTGTTGGCTCGTGTAAGCTCGTTGTTAGCACTAGCTACAGCAGGCTGCAGTGTTGTTAATGACAGTTGTAATTCCACTTTCGACCAGTAAGATGGAGAAGCTGAGGGCACACACACATGCGACACAAACCTCCACGTTTGACCTTTCTGTCTCTTTAATCTACATTCTGTGGGACGACTCAGGCTGCTGCACCTGCTGGTCTCATTGTAAAGCCTTATTGGGTCTGCAGGAGTACTGTTTTAATCAGAAACACATCCATTATTTACAGAAATGTTGAAGTAATTTTCACTAAATAATCCCAAACTTTTTGTCTTTCTTGCTGATTTCCTCCATTTTTTCTTTATTCCTGCATAAAGAATCAAATTAAATCTTTACTTAGAAACACCAAGAAAACTAGCAATATTCTTGTTGATTTTTGTTGCATTTTTATTCATTTGTGGTGATAAATGGTAGAACTTAATTAGGTTAAATTCCTTACTGAGGGGAATAATAATGTAAAAATAGTAATAAAGTTGAATTAATGTTTGGTAATAATGTTAAACTTTCTGTTCAAGCATTTCCACATCTTTGCTCTTATTTTTTAGTCTAGTAGGATTTTCCAGTTAAGTTTATTTGATTCTTAACTGATGAAGAATGAGCTTTTTAATGAATATCAGATTCTGTTTGGACTAAGTGCCCTATTCAGTTCTCTGCAAATGTTCATGTCTTTCAATGTTTTGTCATTTTCAGCAGGTGAGCTGACGTGTGAGAGTAAAGTGCTGCAGGACAGCCTGACAAACAGCGGGTGAGAACCATGGACTTGTTTTCATATTTATTTTAAAAAGAGTGCTTATTGTTCCCCAAAATGATTCCCAGTGAGCACGAACACTCACTTTATACCTTATTTAAGATATAATTGTGTTTTTGTTATTCTCTTTGCTTTATTTTAGCTCCCTTTTGGCTTCTTCTGGTTTGTGTAATCAAGCCAAAACACCTCCTCACTCGCCTTCCCACAGCGGCTCTCCCAGTCCTGTCAGGTAAACAGAGCTGGTGTGTGTGTGTGTGTGTGTGTGCGCGTGTGTGCGTGTGTGTGGTGCCACCGTGTGGTGCTGTCATGATTTGATCATGTGATATTTTATAACAGACGTGGTTGTAAACAGATCGATCAGGTAAATAAGGATTAGTATTAGTTGTGTTAAAGTTTGGCCCTGATGCAAAGTGGGTTCACGCCCTTGCATTTGTTAATACAGACTTAATTACTTTCTCTTGGCATTCTTTGCTCTCCTCTCTGCTGTTTCCAGGCCCATGGAGTCTCTGGGAAGTCATTTTTGCAGTAACCAAGGAAACCAGGGTCAGTCATTACCAATCCCGGTTCCCACTCAGGTCCAGAACTACCAGCGCATGGAGCTGAACCTCCAGTCACCCAAACAGGAGGGCTCACCACGGTCTGGATGCACACATGCACACACTCACACACATTCCTATTTAACTATTTTAACTTTTACATGTCTTGAATGGAAGTTGTGACTGGTGATCTTACTGTTGCCAGGCTGTCCACGCCGGTTCGCCGCTGCAGCAGCGGGAGCATGATGGGCGTTGGTAGACCTGGACCTTCACCCCCCAGGCAAGTAGCAGTCCCCACCTCCCGCAGGCTCTCCCTAGGAGGAACCAGGACCTTTCAACTCTCACCTCAAGGTTTTTAAATGATCCGTTTTCATTTAATGAAAAATACTTTTTGGCCTCTGATGCAAATCTTTCTGAAAGACCCTCTTAAAGATATCTACAGGACTTGTTAGTTGGCATCTATAAACATCATTTTGAACTCATTCAGTTGTTTCTATTTTGATTCTTTTCCTGTTGACGTTGCAGCCCCACATCTCACTGAAGCGAGGCCGACCTCTCAGCAGCACCAACAGCCGGCGGGGCTGGGCTCACGGCTCCACAGTGCCCCCTGTCTGTTGGAGTGTGTGAGTGGGGGCGGCAGGCCGAAAATCAAGAAGCAACACTCGGACCCTGTAGCTGTCCCCTCCACAGGGATGATTGCTGTTCGTCCCCTGCACTCCTCCCCCAGACTTAGCGAGCTGATGCAGCGTAACCCCCTTCCCACCATCCTGGGCTCCCCCTCTAGGGTGAGACAGATCTTAACTAGCTTTAGACTCACACAACCAGACCTTCAGTTTCTCTGTTTCTTGTTTTTATACCGTCCAGTTAATTTCTCTCCTCTCAGGCCGTTCCTCCATTTGAATTTCATAAACCTCCGAGTTCTCCGAACCTTGTGAATTACCTGACACAGACGGGTTTGGTGATTGGCTCGCCTTGCAGCAGGACTGCCCCAGGAGAGCTCAGAGACCTCGGACAGCAAGCCACTAACCCGGCTCACTACATCCAAAGAATGAATGATGATGGCACGAGCTTCGGGAGGTTAGATTGTTGCCTTTACTTGTTTTTTATATAGATATTGTTGTTGTTCAGTAAAACTTCTTTAAAAATGTGTTTAAAAGCTTTTTTGTCTGTTTTGACACAGGTCACAGAGTGCTGGTCGTCTTTCTGATGTCCTCCTAATGGCTGCGTTTGGAGCAGGAGGTCATGTGGTGGACCGAGGCAGCACAGAGAACATGACGTCTGATAAAGCCATAGACATAATAGGTTCATGTTTATCCAAGAGTGTTTCGCTTTTCTTTTTTTATTTATTCTGACCTCTGGATAAATTACTTCAGCATTAGATGCATCTTAAATCACAGGAAACCAGAGTTTAATTAGCCAACATTAAAATATTTAAAGGGGCTGTGTCATGCTACTTTCCACCTTCCAGAGCAACAACAGGCACAATATATGATCTAATAGTACCGTTGGCACTATTGAGATGTCATTTTTTATGAAATAGAAGTTATTTTTGTGAGCCATTTCTTCAACCTGGAAATAACACGCTTGGATTAGATCAAACCCCGCCTTCCTCCATGTGAGTTACACAATAGTACACAGCTGCAGACCTGGAGAATGCAGATTCACTCTTACTGCAGATTCAGTCATGCCCCACTCAGATTTTGCATGATATAAGACCTTTAAGGAAGAGAAATGGGAGATGGAATCACGACTCACCTCTGAGGGCTCTTATGAGACAAGTGAATTCCTAAATTCAGACCCAGAATTCCCTAAAATGTCAATTGGTGTGGCTTCAGCTCGAGCAATTGTTGAGACCAGAGCTCCAAATCAACAATCTGCAACTACAATTAAGAGTATGAGCCAAGTGGTTAATAATGAGTCAGTTAGAGGGGTAAGAAGACATTTAGAAGCATGACACTCAGATACCAGATTACTTATAAAATAATATGAAGTCCTTCTTCATCCAAACCTCAGAAAACATGTAAATTTGTAATCTTTGTTGTTAAAACAAAAAAATTCATTGCTTTTGTGTCTCATAGGTCCCCCTGGTGGTGGAGGAGGCTTCGCTCCTGGTTCTTGCAGCCCAGCACAGGTGGTCTTCACTGTTGGCTCTCCACCCAGCGGCACCACCCCACCTTACAGCTCCAGACAGAGGAAATACTCAGGTATCCACATAAAGAATATGCGGGATTAACCAAAATACCAGCGAAGCCTTTATTCTGCTGTGTAAAATCTAAATCTATGCTCACAAAACACAGGATTTAACAGTGAAAATGTCACATTTTCTGGTTTTAAACTGATAACAATCATCAATCAGCATGTCTGTTATTGATGGTTTCTCTAGTTGTGTCTTCATGTAGAAAAATGATGTTTTTTTTTCTCTCATATTTCTGTGTTTTTTGACTCGTACAGGCTCCTTCACTTCAGGCAGTCCTGCAGGCTCCTTAACCAGTCGCTACCCCCAGACAGGCACCTATCTGGATGGCTTCGAGGCTCCGCCCAGTCCCCGTTACAGTTTCACTGATCCCATCACAGCCAACATGGGCGGTCTGGTGACCTTTGAGGCTCCCGAGCTTCCTGAGGAGACGTTGATGGAGGTGAGGAGCAGGTTTTCCACCGTCAGTCCTTGAGACTCGTCCCGGGGTTTCATTCCAAAGCGCTGATCCTGAAACAAAGAGTAATTAACGTCATCTTTGTTCCCTTCTGGTGGAGCGCAGCAGGAACACACAGAAACGGTGCAGCACCTGCGTTTCACCTTGGATTTTGCCTACTGCCTGATAGAGGTGGCTGCTGTTCGTGGGGCCGTGGTGGCAGATGGACAGGGAGACGTCTCCCATCCCTCCTTCCTTCAGCAGCAGAGCCTGGTGGCAGATCAGATCAGCTCACTGAGTCGGGAGTGGAGGTAAGGTCGGCTCAGGTCAGGTCTGGGTTAGGGTTCTGGGTTGGTTGATGCTGTTTGTCCAGCTTAGTTAGAGAAAATCTACTCTTAAATGAATCTGAGAAGCTTTGTGTCGTGTTTGCTCAGAATGACTAAAGAAAGATGCTTCCTGGTGGTTTACTCTGCTAAGATGAGTCACGTTCAGATCCCTTTAAATGTTTTCTATGCTGCCCGTGTTTTGCATCTGTGACATAAACCATCTAGATATATTATTATCATTTATTAATTATATTATTATTACATTTTAGGTTCTGTGTAACTAAAAACATCCGATACGTGATTATCCAGCTGTTATGACACAAGATCTCCAATCAGATGAAATAATTAAGAGTTTGTGTGTTTATTTGCAACAATTACTTTTTTTTATGAGTCAGGGCTTCATTCTAACATAATCTCAGGAATATCTTTTTTTGTGGAGAGCAAAGAAGCTGTGAGAGAAAATTGAGGGAATAGGAGCATATTCATTGAACATGTAATATATTTATCACGTTTGTTGATTTAGAGTTGAGTTTAAAGTGCTGTGTGTGTGTTTTTGACTCCCCAGTTATGCAGAGCAGCTCGTGCTCTACCTGAAAACTGCTGAACTCTTGTCTACTGCCTTAACCACAGCCATGGAGCGAGTTAAACAGGGCAAACTCTACCCGTCTGCTACGGTCAAACAGGGTAAGAGCCTTTACCAGCTCTGATGAATGTCCTTGTATTGTTTGAATCACGTTGCATCTTTTCCCTCCTACAGTGGTCAGAAGGCTGAATGAGCTGTACAAGTCCAGTGTGGCGTCTTGCCGCTCTCTCAGCACCCGTCTGGAGCACTTCTTCACCAGAAAACACCGTCTAATGGACCAAATCACCTCCATCACGGCGGAGCGGCTGCTCTTCAGCCACACTGTGCAAATGGTAAAGCAAGCCCCCGTGTGACTGTGTATATAAAACGTTAGGATGTTTAGATCTGGATGTTTGTTGTGATCTCAGGTTCAGGCTGCTGCGCTGGATGAGATGTTCCACCAGGGGGAGGCGTCGGCCCTACGCTACCACAAAGCTCTGTTGCTAATGGAGGGCCTGTCCCTTCTTCTCACTGAGCAGGAGGACATCCTCAGTGTCAGCAAATGTAAGGATCTATCTGGCCTCCTGCAGGCTGCATGTCTGCAGACTGGAGCAGAGTATTTTGTGTAACATCTTCAGAGAACCTGTTGTGTTCAAGGCCCCCCTCTGATTCTCCATCACGTCCCTTTTTGTTGTCTCTGCAGGTAAGGAGTGTATCGAACGGCGCCTCACAGCTTTGCAGTCAGGGCTCTGTGTTTGAGAGCCCCAGCGCTGAATGATGTCATCTATTTGCACCCAGCGCATTACCAGCTAACCAAGCCCCCTCCACCCCGCCCCCCCATCTCATGGTTTGACAGAGAAATGGTTTCGTTTTTGCAAGAAAACCACAAGATTTAAGATTTCTTTGAAACCCGAGGGTTTGTGTTGTGAATATCTTTGACGTTCTTCAGCCCGGAACTGTTGCAGAGAGACTTCCTGGTTGTTGGACCAGCGCTGGACATGTTGGACACTTTTACTGCTGGCACCTACAAGACAATAAGATCATTCCCGCCCCTTTACTGTAGGCATAACACATGCAAGGAGCAGTTATTGCCAAGTAGTCACATTCCCTCACTTATCTAACGAGGCTTTTTAGGATTGATGAATACTCACGCTACATTCAGAACATTAGATAGAATTTAAACTTTTATTAAATCACAAGCTGGAAGAAAAATGCAGTTCATGCTGCACATCTAGTAACATGCTGAGGAAGACTGGCAGTGCCCATAAATTAATGTCTTACATCTTTTTTTGTGTGTGTTCACCTGTTTTCTGAGTTTATCTGTGTTTTCTGCAGCAAAAGGTCACACAAGCTGTCGTGCCAAACTGCTGCCAAAAACTCCTAAAAAAGAGAAAATCTTCATTTTAGTGTTGGGACCTGTAGCCGTGCTGGTTTGAGCCTGAGTCTCACTGGGAAACAGTTGATGGGTGAAAAATTAGAAATATTTTCATGATGATGTGTGAGGTCATGTCTCAGATAAGATGAACCAACATGAGTCATATAGCTGTTTGAATTTTGAATCCATCAGTATTCCTCCGNCTTATCTGGGGTCAGGTCACAGGGGCAGCAGCCTAAGCAGAGAGGCCCAGACTTCCCTCTCCCCAGCCACTTGGGCCAGCTCCTCCGGGGGAATCTCAAGGCGTTCCCTGGCCAGATGAGAAACATAGTCCCTCCAGCGTGTCCTGGGTCTTCCTTTAGGTCTCCTCCTGGTTGGGCGTGCCCGGAAAACCTCACCAGGGAGGCGTCCAGGAGGCATCCTAACCAGATGCCCGAGCCACCTCAACTGGCTCCTCTTGATGTTGAGGAGCAGTGGATCTACTCCGAGCTTCTCACCCAATCTCTAAGGGAGAGCCCAGACACCCTGCCATTTGTGTCCGCAATCTCATTCCTTCAGCTACAGCCCAGTGAGACCCTGGTAGTAGAGGAAAAAACATCAGACACTTTACCGATAGCCTTTGGATTTTTCATTAACACTATGTAGTTTGGACAGAAGCTGTTTGATTTGATTCTTTTTTTTCAACTCATGTTCTGTAGCTTTTAATTCAGAGCCTGGAAATCATCCTTCAACATCTTTCATCACAAGATGCTGCAAACTCCTGGGACGTATTCATCCGTCTCACGAAAGCTTCCACACTGCTGGTTACTCCCACATTCTGTCATTTTCTATTCCATCAGTCAGTCATGTTGCTCAGCAGGCATAATCAAACCTGAATGTAGGACTGTGAGAAGCAGACTGAATGTTATATGGTTAACATTGAGGCGGGTCTTAGAGCTGAATGTTTTTGCACTGTTTAAGTACTGTATTAAGAGAGGAACATGCTAAATTCATCCAGTTGTTGTGGCTGTGCTCATTTAGAAACTCCTGATAACTCACTTTACCGCCTTTATTATTTTTAGTTTAGTGTTACAGTAGCCGTCTGAACGTAGTACATGCTTTATGTTAGAACGGTGAGAAGGAGATGGTATAAGCTATAAAATCTTCTATAGAAGAAGAAATGGAAAGAGAAAATATATTTACACTGAAAAAAAATGTTTGCTATGATTGTTTTGTGCTTTATGACAGATCTGTTGGGTATACTTTTAAAAAGCTCCATGTCTGTTTAGAGTTTGCTATTGTTAGCTTTATTAGCTCATCTAACCCTTTGGGCCGACTGGAAATTTGAACCTCTTAACTAGTTGCTTTTGAGAAGTTGTTTGTGTGCATGCTCGTGTGAAGTGGTTATTTAGCGTGTTAATGGGTGACGGGGTGTGTAAAGCACATAGATAGTGACATATCTCTATTAGAAGATGTGAGAAACTGAAGCATCCTCTCAAAAATCCAACTTTTAAGCCCAAAAAGAGCTTGTTTTAATGCTGTTCTCTTTATTTTTATTCTATTTTTTTGCTGAAGATAAGTTGATATTTTATTATGACATGTTGTGATCTTGGCTGAAGGAGGTTTACGTTGAAAGCTTGACAGATCAGTAGGGCAGGTTGTCTCTGTGTGGTGTGTGTGTGTGTGTGTGTGTGTGTGTGTGTGTGTGTGTGTGTGTGTGTGCGCGCGCGTGTGTGTGTATTTGCCTTTTATTCCCTGATCATTTGCTCTGTGTGTGTTTAAGTGTACATTCCTTGTTTTGAGTTCATTCACAGACTCTCTGTGACTAAACACGCTGCTGTTTTCAGTGAGAAAAATGTCTCCAAAGAAACAAAGTGGCAAAAAAATAATGCATGTGTCACATTTTTTATTGTTCCATACAATCATTCCAATCCTGATGAGACACAAATCACCGTTCGATAACGAAGTGTTTGAGGGTAAGGTGGATCATCACGTTGTGGATTCTTTTCTGAATTGTCCTTTTTTGTGTATTTTTTAACATTCTAGAATGTGTTAATTGTTTTTTGTTTTCATTTGACTAATTCTGTGTTGCTTGTTGTGATAAATTAAGTTATTGTGTGCTGTGCACTGCAGGCTCGAGAGAACGGTACACACCACCTGTACTTTCCAAAGACTAAAGGCTTTCTGCTTGAACTTCCATGATTTCTCTTACTGTTGCTTAAGACATTTTCATGTTTTCATAACCGTACATGCACTATCTCAGTATTGTCATGTAACCTTTACTGTTTGAGAGCTGCATCACGAATAAAGTGAAAGGAAAAGTCACCTCAATTGTACAGATTTTTTATTTCACTTGAATGGAAAGTACTCCTAAATTCTTTAGAACAGATGCATTTCCTCATCCTGTTCACCACTTCACTATTCTACACACTTGTGAAACTTTTATGCTCAGCATGACCTGTCCTGGTTAACTGAAAAACTGCACTGTTTCCAAAAAGTTGGAAATTTAAATGTAAATGGCAAAATTGTTTGCTTTAGTTCTTTTAGTAATGATCTCGTATGGGTCAATAGAGTTTAGTTTTTCCTTGTTTTAAAGTAGAATGTTTCAAGGAAAAAAAATGTAATTTGCTGAGAGTTTACTCAAATGCTAAATTGGATATAGACTTCTGGAGACTAATTTAATTTGCAAATATTGTGAGGAAACTTTATGCAAGAACAAAATATTAAGGTAAATGGCCTGTAATCCCCCAGGGTGCTTTACAACACAATCAGTCATTCACCCATGCACACCCTGGTGGTGATGAGCTAAAATGTAGCCACAGCTGCCCTGGGGCACACTCAGCAGCGATGAGGTAAGGAAAATATCTGCCATTTTTTGAATGAATTGCTCTTATTTTTGTTTGTGATATTTGTTGTCTTGATAAATAGTCATCAGTTTCATTCAAGTTGGACGTTTTTGCGTGCTGTAAGTCACGTGGTCAATGTTGGAGAAAGTATTTTTCTTTATTAGTATTTTTTTAACATTCACTCATTCCTAAAGATGGTAGTAGATTTTTCAGTGTAAATGTTATATATATATAAATATTCATTTACATATTTCCGGTTTAGTAGCTATAGCCAAATGCCTTATTTCCTTAGGGCACGGTTGTCATAGCAACGTCGCAGTTGTCACGGAAACCTTGAAGCGCGTGTCAAATGAGAGCTAAAGCTATCCAAGAATTTAAAGCTTTTTTAAACCATTACCTGTGTGTCTTTAGTTAACGTTTTAGTAATCTTTTTAGAACTAAAATGTCAGCTAACCTGCTTTCACGCTGAAACGTAAACGCCGGTGTGAAAAAAGTCGTGTTTCTCGTGTAAAAAAAGCGCTTCAAGAAGGGAACTCGTTAGCTTAACGAAGCAGAGATGGCAAGCAACAATCTCCCACCGTTGCAGCATTTACCACATTGGCCCAGAGCTGGCTGTCTCGGTAAACCGTGCTCTCCGCTACCTTTACCGGTGAAGCCACCGCAGCAGCCTCTGCCTGTCATCCAGCTGAAGGCCAGAGGAGTGGGGTTCGCCGCCGCGGAAACAGCGGAGACGTCCGGTCTGAGCCGTGAGGACCCCCGCATCGCCTCACTGCAGAGGAGTATCGAGTTTCTGCAGCGACAGCACTCGGAGACTCTTGAGAAGCTGCATGTGGAAATTGAGTATCTCAGGAGGAGGAACAAAGGTGTGATTTAGAACAAGGTCACTGTATCGTTAAAGAGTTGTTAAAGATTTTATTCATGCAGCAGGTTGTTGTCATTTTGATCATGTAGGTTGCAGCAGAGAGATGCAAATTTGAATAATGAGAAAGAAAAAAGCAAAGAAAAGAAAGGTGCTGAAAGTCAGTTTAGTATGCTTTAAAATCATAATCCAGTTTAGTCCATTAGGATGCTTTGCTATATTTAAATTGTGGAAAAACTAGTTCTTTTTGGTGGGAATTAAAGGCCTTCATTAACAAATGAGACAGTTTCTTTGACCTGCTGCCAAACATTTGATCTAAAACATGCACATCACTATTTTGCATTTACAAGGGATGGACTCAATGACTGCTACTTTAATGAATCAAGCCAAAGACCTGGCTGTCTCCTGATGAGGTGCTGGCAAAAAGGGACATTCAGTCTAGGTATAGTGGTTGCATAGCAACTCAGGGTTTTGACAGTTTCTCAGCAGGAGGTGGACAAAGATCCAGTGTCAGGACAGGCTGTTGCATCTCACCACCCACCAGGAGAGTCCCCAGTCATCAGTCTTTATGCCATTAGAGTAGTTGGGTCATCATGGACACACGGGTTGTTTGCTGGGATTCAGTCATGCACTAATGTTTTCCTTTTATGGATGCTGCAGAACTGCTGTATAAGCTGATTATGGAGTCTCCTAAATCAAGTAGAAAAGGTAAATTCTAATTCTTGATTTTTTTTTTATTCATTGCTTTCCACTGACTGGTATTGTCACGATTTGCAACAATTTTGGTATATTCATTTTAACAAAACTTAAATCATCTATGTTCTCGAATATTATTTAAGTTGCAAAAGTGTCATATTTTCTGTCAGATGACCTATTTGTCTTATATCAAACTATTATCACAGTATTGTTTCACGCAGGCTAAACTGATGATGTCAAAGATAGGGCTGCACGCAAGTGCAATATTATCTTTGAATGTTGCAATAATGACACCAGTAGTGATTAATTCAGATTCTATCATCATGCTAACAACTCTGTGTGCTAGCCGTAGGCATATGAGATTGAGGGTCAAGTTGATTACCAAATATAGTTGATAAAGTTTGAATCTGCACATTTTGGTAGCCATTGCAATATTTTTTTGTAAATGCTGATATTGCAATAAATCATTGATACATCGTGCAATTTCTTACTACTGTTTTGTTGTGTGATCATCTTTGTAGGAGTGAAACAACACCTCCGAGACATAAGGCCACCCACCCAGGGCAGCGAGGCCCACACAGGACCCTACTTGGAGGTGCCGCTGCAGGATACACGGCCCTTACAGGACCAGACTTTTAGGTACATTCCCTTTCAGCCACCATGAAATGTATTTTGTTATTTAGTGTAAAATATCAAACAGAAACAGATGTGTGAAAATCAGATTTGAAAACCAAGCAGCGTGACATCAACATTGTCAAAATCTTATGATTACCATCCAAATGTGTTTACTGTGTATGATTCTGTTTCTTAGATTGATGATGTTTTGGACTGAATCTGTTTTATGTTTCACTGATAAATGATTAGAAGTTTAGAAGAAGGTAGTAAAGTTCTGAGATCAGCCAGGCAGCAGCATGGAGCCAACAAGATGGGGCACCTCATCACTTCATTACAACCTCTACGAATCAACAGCGGTCTGTCCCATCCCCCGCACGCTCCCACACTGCAAGAGTGTGAGGTCATCATTCGACAGCTCTACAACGCCAACAGCTTACAGTCTCAGGAAGTAAGTAGTAATCGTCAGAATATGGTTCTTATCACTAGCTGCTAAAATACTGCAGGGAGACGATATTTGAGGACTTCTTTCATTTATGTGAAGCTAACGTTTAACAATCTGTGTCATGCAGATTATACGTGTGAAGGCCCTGCTGAGAGATATTGTTTTGAGTAAGAAAATCACCCCAGAAAACTACATCCTGACCAAATCATACCTCACTGATGGCCCTAGGTAAAATACTAATCAATGACATACCATAAACCTTGACAAAAAACTTGCAAACGTCCTGCTAATTCACTCTTTCTTTGTGTTTCAGCAAATCTTTAGAAGAAAAGAAATTTCCCAAGATTGGTCATCAGTCCTTTCGAGAGAACGTGTATGTAAATTTGTTTCTGTTGATAGTACTATCCTATTTCAGTTTATGGTTGTTTTTTGTATTTTTTCCACTAATTTATATAGAAATAAATAAGTTTGCAGATGAGTGTGAAGCAGCTGGGATGAGAATCAACTTCTCTAAATCCAAGACCATGGTCTTGAGTCGGAAAAGGATAGAATGCCTTCTCCACGTCAGGGATGAGGTCCGCCTCAAGTGGAGGAGTTTAAGTATCTCGGGGTCTTGTTCACGAGTGAGGGAAAGATGGAGCACCAGATCGATAGGCAGATTGGTGCTGCGTCTGCAGTGATGCGGGCGTTGTACCGGTCTGTTGTGGTGAAGAGAGAGCTGAGCCAGAAGGTGAAGCTCTCGATACCGGTCGATCTACGTTTCAACCCTCATATATGGTCACGAGCTTTGGGTAGTGACTGAAAGAATGAGATCGCGGACACAAGCAACCGAAATGAGTTTTCTCTGCAGGGTGTCTGGGCTCTCCCTTAGAGATAAGGTGAGAAGCTCAGTCATCTGGGAGGGGCTCAGAGTAGCTCCACTGCTCCTTCACATCGAGAGGAGCCAGTTGAGGTGGCTTGGGCGCCTCCCTGTTGAGGTTTTCCGGGCACGTCCAGCCGGGAGGAGACCTAAAGGAAGACCCAGGACACGCTAGAGGGACTTTGTTTCTCAGCTGGCCAGGGAACACCTTGGGATTCCCCTGGAGGAGCTGGCTCAAGTGGCTGGGAAGAGGGAAGTCTGGGCCTCTCTGCTTAGGCTACTGCCCCTGTGACTTGTGACCCAATCCCGGATAAGCGGATGAAAATGGATGGATGGATGGATGAATGGATAAATAAGTGCACCCTGAGGATTGTGGGGTCTAGGTTGGAACATTTAGAATAAATCTCAGAGTTATATTTTATTTCTCAATAATGCGGATAGAAATTTTTTTTAAAACATAACAGTAGCTGAAACAACCTGAAACTGACAATATTAGTAAATAAAAAATGTCTAAAGATCAACAGATGAAAATCAGATATTGTTTTTGAATTGTAATTCAACTGATTAATTAAACAAAACTAATAACGTCCAAAAAATTACATATTTTGATTTTAGACATTTCTTGTTGGTTGTTTTGTGTCTGTTCTGAGTAGCCTTTATCTGGGCTGCCCCTTAAGGTTTCTTCTACAACTTTCCAAAGTAGTGTTATTTTAAAAAAAATCAATCCATCCCATTACTGAAACGCTTATGGCATGCTTTGGTTATAGCACAAGTGGATTACAGGAGAAATGTTGATTTTTGGGGGTGAGACACTTGACACTTTCTTCAATGGAGACTTTAAGGAAGCAGTTTAAAAAAGCTATTTTAGTCTCCCCCTTTTTTTCCTTTGGCCAAGAATGACAATGATCCATCTTGTAGCTACAATCTCATCATTTCCTCTCCCAGGTCTGGACCCTCTCAGTCTGGAGTTGTCCTCCCAGCCCTAAAGCAGAGTCTCAGCTCCAGCATCGCACAAAGACAGAAGAGAACCCGTGGGATGCAGAGAGAGCGCTTAAGAAAGACTCTGTGGTGACCGATTGAAACCACCACAGCTTCAGTCTTAGCAATAAATGCTTTCTAACAGTTGTTATGTAGTATTTCAATACTGACTAGATATATATACTGTAATGCATAATCTTGGCCGGTCACAGGAAGCGATGCTCACCTGGTGACCCAGTTCTATGTGGCACACCAGTAAACACCATGCACGCAGTTACCAGTAGAACACCCATGTTTTTCCAGCTCTATCGTGTCGGCATGTCAGATGTTACATAAGTATGTGGTCCAATCCTGTTCCCCGCCCTGATAGCTAATCAGCTAATCCTCACAAGTATTATTGATGTCAGGCATGGAGCTTGAGTATTGAGGGCTTAAAAATGAAATTATTAGGGCTGAGCAAATACAACAAATCATGGTGCTTTGAAGGAATATGTCTGTATTTTTTTAAGAAGAAAAATGCAAATATGTACAAATCTGACCTTTCTGTGCATAGATAAAATGTCTTCATGCAATTTAGGGATTGAAATAGGGACAGCTCTCAAGCATCAGGAAATACTGAGTCAGAGAGGTATACTTGTGAAATATTTTGAGATACAAGTGAAGTTTTTTGTGTATCTTTTAAAGGGAATTGCATTTTTTCCTATCTGATACATTTTAGGATACTGAAGTAATTTATTTTTACAAAAACAAATCATTTTGAGACAAACTGAATAAATTATACTACAACTGTATTAAAGAAAGAAAATAAGTAATTGCATTTAGTTGTACTCTTTGAACTATTTCAAAGCACTTTATCTCTTTCTATAAAACTGCCTAGAGCTTAGCATGTGGCACCATGCTTCTACGGTAGCCCAGAATGGACAAAGTCTCTTTTCATCTGACGTGTGTCCGGCACTTTGTGAAGGACAGAATGAACTTAACTGGATTGTTTGTTGCAAGCGTGCTGCTTAAAGGATATAAATCCCAAACTGATTATTCAAAAGGAAGATTCCTAGTTTCACTTCACTTTCTGTAAGTTCTTGTATTTTTATAACAGCAATGAACCAAATTTGTGACATTTTTAGAACATTTGCAGTGTTTAAAACATTTGTTAGAGAGAAACTCGTCTGACTTTTTGGGTTTCTTTTATGATGTTTAAACTACTAAATTTGCCACTACTGCTCTTTTCATTTATTAGTCAACAGTGTCTGGTTGTTTTGTCATCACTTGTTATCAGTCTGGATCAGAACCCACAAGGTGTTGGCTCTTTCAGTTTCAATCATCTTTAAGGGGTTTCTTTTAGATTTGACTTAGATTAGACTTTCTGTCTACATCGAACACACAGTCCTTTAAACAAAAGGTTAAGTATTTCATGTACAAGCATGCAGCAGTCACCTTGGTGTTTTGACCACAATAGCACAGCTTGCACTTGGATTCTTGGTTGTTGTGGGGAACTCAAGCATCCGCCATGCTGGTAAAAGTTCCTCTTTGCTGTCTTTCAGTCCAGCATTTTATAGCTTCTGGAGTTCCCAGTATCTGTCACTTCTTCAATCGGTCCCTGTCACATGCATGGGCTCATCCTTCCATTGAGGTTCCTCCCAAGCCTCATTTGACTCATACTGAGAATCTGATGCCAACCAAGTAGTACTTTCACTTAGCTCTTTATTAACAGAACGCTGAATCCCATATTGCTCATGGTCTGTAAATCAGACCGTACCATACCAAGTCATGCCATGCCATGCCATACCATACATACTTCTTTCAGTGTGCCCCAGGGCAGCTGTGGCTACAATGTAGCTTATCACCATCAGTGTGTGAATATGTGTGTGACTGACTGTTGTGTAAAGTGCTTTGGAGTCCTCTGACTCAGAAAGGCACTATACAGGTGAAGGGGCCTCATTTATGAAACTGAGTAGAATCTTTACAAAAACCCTACTTAAGCCCAGCAAAAAAATAAAAGTACCTATGTAAATAAACACTGCTTAAACACAGCTGCATGCAATTCCTACTTTATAAATCACACCTGTCCTAGAAATGTGCTCACATGTTTTTGGATCATTTCCCACCTCCTACGCACCACTTTCTGCCATAAATGATCAATGCAAAGCTCTATATGAATATTCTGCATATGAATAAGCATCTGATTGGTGGCATTTCACAGGTAACCATGGAAACCGAGATGGAAATCGAGGCATTTGCGTGTGATGAGAAATGTTTAATGCATTCCAGTGGCACAGTGTTGTTACAGAGGTGAGCTGTCTAGTGAAGTCATGGAGCGATCATGGCATACCTAAAAACAACAAATAAATAAATACATTAAAACAAAGTGGTCAGATGGAGGCAAAGAGTAAGATTGCAATAATCATTGATGCCATCCAAAACAGTTTAGGCAAGAAAGGACGTATATTTTTAATAAAATCAAATATCAGCCCGCCTGTTGGCTAAATCCCACTGAAATGAGCCCCGGTTCGCGACAGCTGGGTCTCCTCGCCGCAACCAAGCCGTTAATTTGTTAATGCCGTCAAGTTTGATAAACACTCAACGTGCTGTTGCGTGTCAATATTAGTGCATCAATAAGTAATTTGAAGATGTACATATGAATGTAGTGTGAAAATGTTAAAAACAATGTATTCATTAAGGTTCTCATTCTGAGATGGGGGTGTGGTGGGGGCTGTGTTTTGTGTGTGTGTTTGCGAGGGTCTTTAAGTCTGTAAATGTAGCTTAAATTTACCATTTTACCATCTTATGGACTGCGCTGCCAGTCCCCCCTCTCCAACATGTGCTTATGGTCAAAGTTTGCTTCAAGTTGGGCATATTTTCCCATCATGTTTTTCTTTTGAAATCACAAAGTTTGCATGGAAAATGAAAACGACAGTTTTCAGACCCCATTTTGTGCGTAAGCCAGCTTTATAAAGGATGCCCCAGGTCATTTACCATTTTTCATACTATACCATACCAGTGAGATAGCTGATAACTGGCTGACATGTTGATAGGATTGATTTTATTTCATCATTTATTGAGCAGACTCTATAGGCTCTGTCTAACTCTTTCTTGTGGTTTTCTGTGGAATCCCATTTGTTGCTGTCTGCTATGATGGCTAAAGGTACAGATCAGTTTGAGGGGTTCAGGTTTATGAAGGACTGTTGAAGCATTCTCTTTGTGACATATCCCTTCTGCTTGTGTTTTGAGATTTCAGCCTACTCCTTGCTAGAGTGATGGAAGGTTTCATTATTGGCTGGTTATTCTATGGAACTACCTTTGTTAGCAGTCCATCATAGATATTAACCAGCCTTTTGTTAACCAATGTAGGTATGTTCTATCCATTAGCAGCTTGTTGATTTAGCTCATCATGGAGAGCAGCGTTTGACAGCAAGGTGAATCATGTCAGGACCTGATGCAGCCCAGCTCTTCACATGAAAGATTTTTGGATGTCTGACAATCATAAAGGTCACCAGTTCTTTTGCTTGGGAATTGTTGCATCCACCTCCCAGATCCACAACCATAGTGTGTCTGCATCCTGCTTGTTTATGTTCCTCTTGTCCCAGCTTGCCAGACCATGAAGCCCCAGAAAAGTCCTGTATTAAATCTCCATTAATCCTGGAGATATCTTTTATTGACACTCATTTGTTTATGTGTAGAACAATGAACATAACCTTTTGTCACACTCAGGATTACTTCTATAGTACAGAAAATGCTACGCTATGAATCAAAGTTAAAATCTCTTTATCATTTCTACTTTTTTAAGCTAAAAACAAAAAGAATTGGAAGTTGGAAAATTGACAGAACTTTGTTCTGCAGCTTTTTGCGCATTTATAAATATTTGAAGGGGAATTAAAGTGTAAAAGGTAATAAAAACAAAAACTTGGCCATTTTTCCCCAGCATAAATTCTTCAGCTATTATTGTGCAACAAGAAAAGACAGGTTAAGAACTGCACACACAGCCTGGCAAGACAGACAAATCCTAGCGTGAATCTGGCTTACTCTGCCTCTAGAGGTTTAGAACCATCTGTTTGTAATGAAATAGAAGTGAAACCCAGTGAGCTAATGCTCTTATTTGTGTGCTTGAATGTCAGCAGGTCAGGGATTGTAAATGCTGAGCAGCTTCTCAGAAACCTGCTGGGTTATTAGAGGGAAAACAGAAACGTGGTTATCTCTTCTATTTGGTTATGTTCTCTGGAATGTTGCAGTGGTTTCTGTGCCATGTCTTTTGAAATGTGTGGGTTTTTATGCCACAGTCTTATATTTTATGATTTATCATAAATGATGTGTGTGCTTGAAATAAGTACAGGATTTTTCTCTATTTTATTTGCCCAATATTGTTTAATTTGCACCTAAGATTAGGAAAAAGGTGGGTACTCACCAGATTTTGCTTCTGCGAGACTCAAATGAAGCTCTTCTGGGCTCCACTAGATGGTAGTGTTTTTGACATAACCTTCAACAAACAGTTTAGGCTTGACAACACTTACATTATCCAAAATCCAAATAACACTTTTTATTTATACATAACGAGTCCCTACAAATCATAAAAAATGTGTAATTTTATTTCATCGTTATCACTCTGTACACTATATCAGTAGAAGATATGGTAAGAAATGCAGTTCTGCAGAAACATAGAGAATGAATCTGATTTTTTCTTCCCAATTTGTTGCATCACTGCTTGTAGAAATGTGGGAACTGGCAGACGTTAGCAGTGAAGAGTGGGTGAAGAACTATTAGCATTCAGCCAGCGTTGCTGTGAAGGGAGCTTCTTGGAGCCAGCTGTAGCTGCATGAGGCATGGCCATCGAAACCACAAGAACAGAGTCACGGCATCATTTTTTATCACTGAACAGAAGTAGTTCTGCTGCATTAAATAATGTGTCACATTCAACCCGTAATCCCCAGTGCAATTTTTTTTATCCCTGTTGCGCTTTATCTTTCTTTTATTAAATGTGCTGCATTTAAATAAACTCTCTCCCCTTCAGAACATTGCGATTAAGAATGGACTCTGCATCAGTGTGTCAGAGGTCTGTGCCACGTAATTCACATTATTATAGAGATTAAAAGAAAGGGGAAGTTGGAGAACAGCAGGAAATGAAAATAGGGAATTATGTAAAATGCTTTACTGGTGGCATGGAATAGTTCACTGACAAATTATACTGTACTGGTGAACTGCAGTGAGTGAGTAAGTCAGCTCATTACAAAAGGTGCTTTAAAGCTATGATGGCAAATTTGGAAAACAAGTTAGCTTAAGACATTTTTCAAGCTTCTTAACAACGTTCTAACATAGTACAGCTATATTGTGGAGATAAAAAAAAATGAATAAAGTGGCTCTCGTGTTTTTCTAAAAACCCAGCATAATGGATGTGCAGCCAACAAATATGCAGCAGCTGCGTGATGCTAATGTCAATATGGACCAAAATCTCTTAGGAATGTTTCCAGTACCTTGTTGAATCTATGCCGGATTAAGTCAGTTCTGAAGGCAAAAGTGGGTCCAACCCGGTACTAGCAAGGTGTACCCAATAAAGTGGCCAGTGAGTGTATATGGACAAGCCGTAAAGGGTCCCAACAGGATTTGTTCGTGGTTGGCTCCACAGGGGTTTGCCCACAAAGATCTTAATGGGCCAGTGTTTGAGTCAAACTCTCTGAAGACCCATATAGGGCCTGTTAAAATCTATGTGGGCAAAAATCTTTCTCGGCAAACCCCCATGGGGCCATCATGGAAACCGTGGACAAACCCTGTTGGGACCCATACAGCTTGCCCTTATATATATATATATATATATATATATATATATATATATATATATAACACGTTTCGAACCAAAAGCAACTATTGGACCATTCGGTTGTCGGTCTCGCCGAACTGCCACACTTCCGCACTTCCCTGGGTCCTCCACTCATTACGCACTCTTGTACTTTGCAACAGAACACCACTGATGTGAGAAGTTCTCGACTCAGTAATATCAGAGAAGGAGAAACAGCTGGCTGCTACCACTTCAACCTTAGAACAAACTACCGGTCCCATAAAGAAAAACACCATTTGAAGTCACGGACAACAAAAGAAGTTTGGACCTAGAAAACGGCGACTGGTGTTTAGCGCTCTCTCGTTTCCTCTGGCATCACAGGTTTCTGGTTCCAGCAGAAGCGTCTCAGGGAACATACCTGAGGGGAGGGGTGAGTGTTCCGTGAGTGTTTGTGTTCAAACCTAGCCTGTTCTGTAAATTTGCTATAACAACTTTAATACACCTGCTGTGAAATACAAATTTTCGTCGATCATTAATCATAAATTTCAGGAGGTTTAGGTTAAACAATGCGTTTAATAAAGTAATTTTTAAATGATATTTTTCTTCCCTAAACAATATGTTTGGCAAACACAGCATGGTCTTTAAAAGAAGAGCTGTGTCTGCACTATCAGCACTAAGCTGAGCTTCTTCTTAGTGTTCCTTTGTTTGGCGTTCATAGACAGGATATTAAAACATAGTCATGGAAAGGGAGAGCAGCTGGTTTTACAGGTTTCATCAGATTTTTTTTGCAGATAATGTTGTTATGTTGGCATCTTAAACACATGACTTTCAGTGTAGACTGGGGTATTTTGCAGTTGAGTTTGATGCATCTCACAAGAGATTCAGCTCCAAAATCTAAGGACATTTTTTCTTGCCCTGAAAAAGATGAAGTGCTTTATTCATGTATCTGAATATCTTGGTGTCTTGCTCCTGAGTGATGGTGGGATGGAGTTGGAGAACTGATGGATTAAGGGCTTAATCTTTAGTAATGAGAACAGTGCTGTTGTGGTGAAGAAGGGCATGAGCCCAAAGCTTTCAACTCTTTCGACATTCTAATCCTCTTCTATAGTAATGAGATTTAGATTGTGTCCAAAATTACGAGATCACAGATACAAGCAGGTAAAGAGTTGTAGTGTGGTTAGGCTCAGCCTTGGATATTAGGTTGAGGAGCTCTGTTAATTGAGGGGAGCGTCTGGTCCTTCTCATCAAAAGAGGTCAGTTGAGGTGGTTCTGACATCTGAATATCTCATGGTCACCTTTTTCTGGATTTTTTCTGGCTCTATGAGGATGTGTAAATATTAGTATATGTGTTATTGATGAAGTGTAAATGGACATGGAACATTGTAAATGTGTGCTGAACTGAACACTAGGTGGCAACAGATCACTGCTAATATATATAGAGAGGTAGTGTAGAGTTCAGGGGAAGTTCTGCTGAGGGTTACAAGATGAATGCTGTGTGTATGCTTGTCCCTCCTGCTGTAATAAAGTTCATATGGATAAAGTTACTGCCTGCTGCTTTCTACCAACTAGAAAACATAATAGTAAAAAAGTTGATTTTTTTCCCTTTC